>CM026391.1:10302852-10314361 GCA_014843695.1 Archivesica marissinica
TTCAACTGCTTAATATTTATTGCTATATATATTTTTAAAACACTGTCGTGACGTAATACCTTTGTACTTGGAGTCCATTATTATTAATATTGGACTGCTTTCAAAAGGCCAGGGTATATATTAAATCCTATTCGTAAATGTACGAAATTAACAATTTAAATTTGTAGGATCTTGCTATATAAATGTGTGTTTTAAGTAAAATATGTAGCATATAGCTTATATCCTATACTTATTTATATACTTATCTTCGCTACCGGTTGCCCATATGAGTGATGTCTCCGAATAGATTAGTCATTTTAGATTGTTGGAGGGTAGTGCAATGATACAGACAGAAACCCATTCCAGAATATCCTCTTTTACTAGCACGGTGTACAGCACCGACACGAGACCTCGGCTTAAAGTCAAAATTGAGAAACTGTTAATTTTATTATTGTCAGACGGGGGATGGAACCTGCGACCTCTGGATTACTGGTCCAGTGTTTTGACCACTGAACTACATATCCGATAATGTCATGCTACACACATTATATTAGCATGGGTGCCAGTCTGTCGATTTTTCACTGTTTAATTTCTACAACGGCAAAATGACAGCCTGGGAAAACTTGATTTCCGATCGTAGCGCCATCTACTTACACCCTCATTAATGTATATTGGAAGAACGACAACTCTTCTCTACAAGATACTATCGCTAAATATAGAAACGGAATTATATCGGAAATTGCCGAACAGTCACGATTGTACACGATCATTTCCGAATATACAAGAATGCTCCCGGAGACTCATTTACATTGCAAACATATAATTTCACGTACATAGGATTAATGTGAGCCAATAATTACACGGACAATACCCCAAGTGTATCCATGCGTTGATATGATCAGAAGCTCAATACGGCCCAGTTACTAGTCTCCTTGTTAAAATATAATTATTTATTTGAATGACCAGGCAAATATATATCGACGCCTGTTCCCAGGCTAACAGTATATATCAATAGAGTACAAGTAATGTATGCTATATTGGTTTGAATAAACATTTTTTTAAACATTGAACATCATGTCACAGTTGAATGAATAAGCGATAAAGCACATGCTTCAGGTCACATGCTCAGCTCAGGGGAAGTACATGAATACAAAGTATATCCATTACGACTTATGCATGAATGCTTAAAGCGACATTAAATTACAAAAAGCAAATAAAATGCATGTTTACACATATAAATGCATTGCACTACAAATTCTTCTGAATACATTCGAACACTAACATTGAATCAATAAACAGTGTTTGTGTGGTATACAAGCTTTCAAACAATAAATTAGGATTTCATATAACGGTCATCCGCGTTTCTGAGTGTCATTGGAGTCAATACTAAACACGCGATACTTTCGATTAGAGATAATTTAACTAAGATTACCTAGTATTATTCAAGATAAACGAATGTCGATCATATTTACATTATTTTGCTATGTCAACACAAACCGCGTATACAACGTTTGTTATACCATATAATAGCAAATTACATTCTGCAGACATTTGCGTTTTCACTGATGTAGTGTCGATTTAAAATGTTCAATTATTTTCGACAATCGTTTATACATTATGTGGATACTATCACCCAAAGGTTGTTGAGTCAAACTTCGGTTATTTCGAAGTATATTGCTCGATTGTTGATACGTTTTTATGTAAACAATATACAGTCTACATCCGTTATGTCAATGTCGGTTATGTCGAATTCGCCGGTTATGTCGAAGTATTTTGCTAGATTGTTGATACGTTTCTATGTAAACAATGTAAGTCTACATCCGTTATGTCAATGTCGGTTATGTCGAATTCGCCGGTTATGTCGAGGTAGTTTGCTCGGTTGATACGTTTCTATGTAAACAATGTACAGTCTACATCCGTTATGTCAATGTCGGTTATGTCGAATTCTCCCGTCATCTCGAAATCGGATCAAAGTCCCATTTCAGGCACTATAAGTTTACATATAACTGGCTCCGTTTATATCGAATTTCGTTTAGTCAAACATCGGCTATGTTGAAATATATTGCTTGGTTGTTGATACGTTTCTATGTAAACAATGTACAGACTACATCCGTTATGTCAATGTCGGTTATGTCGAAATCGTCGCTTATCTCGAAGTTGGATCAAAGTCCCATTTCAGGCACTATCATTTTACATATAACTGGCTCCGTTTATATCGAATTTCGTTAAGTCAAACATCGGTTATGTCGAAGTATTTTGCTCGGTTGTTCGTGCGTTTCTATTTAAGCAGTGCATAAATGTATCATGTACTTCTAATGATGTATTACAAGCGTAAATGTACTTGCGACATTATCATAATTACACACTTCATTTGCAATGGATTTTTGCAGTTTAATTGAATAAAATTGATTTCATTAATTTGTATTTATTTTATTGATTTATCCGATCTTGGCTATACATTTTATAATAAGGCTTATTATATATATGTGACCATATGGTGCATTGTGTTGTTACTGTGAACAATTTAATATTAATCAATATGTAGGCATTTTAGTATCAAATTGTGAATACACTTTCTGGTTGAAACTTTAATGTATCTTCTAATGGATATATCTGGGTTTCATTTGTGAGAAGCGAGCAAGCTAACCACTGCGCTAATCGGACAGCCATAGGCAAATCTACGGATAGTTGTACATTGTAAACGGCCGTATAGGCACATCTACGGATATATGTACACTGTAAACGGGTGCATAGGCAAATCTACGGATGTGTACATTGTACAAGTGCGCGGATACATTGTAATCGGACGCATAATTATGCAAATCTACAGATAGATGTACATTATAAATGGGCACATAAGCAAATCTAGCGATAAATGTACTGTAATCGGATGTATAGGCAAATCTTCGTATATATGTATATTGTAAACGTGCACATAGGCAAATCTTCGTATTGGTGTACATTGTAAAGGGGCGCATATACAAATCTACGGATATGTGTACATTGTAAAGGGGCGCATATGCAAACCTACGGATAGGTGTACATTGTAAACAGGGGTATATGCAAATCTACGGATATGTGTACATTGTAAAGGGGCGCATGTGCAAATCTACGGATAGGTGTACATTGTAAACGGGCGCATTGGCAAATCTACGGATATGTGTACATTGTAAAGGGGCGCATATGCAAATCTACGGATAGGTGTACATTGTAAACGGGGGCATATGCAAATCTACGGATAGGTGTACATTGTAAACGGGCGCATATGCAAATCTATGGATATGTGTACATTGTAAATGGGCGCATAGGCAAATACATATACGTATAGGTGTACATTGTAAAGGGGCGCATATGCAAATCTACGGATATATGTACATTATAAGCGGGCGTACAGGCAAATATACGGATAGTTGTACATTGTAAGCGGGCGCATAGGCACATCTACGGATAGTTGTACATTGTAAACGGGCGCATAGGCAAATCTACGGATAGTTGTGCATTGTAATCGGGCGTATTGTCAAATATACGGATAGATGTACATTGTAAACGGGCGCATAGGCATATCTACGGATAGGTGTACATTGTAAACGGGCGTATAGGCAATTCTACGGATAGTAGTACATTGTAAACGGCCGTATAGGCAAACCTACGGATAGTTGTACATTGTAAACGGCCGTATAGGCAAATCTACGGATAGTTGTACATTGTAAACGGCCGTATAGGCAAATCTACGGATAGTTGTACATTGTAAACGGACGCATAGGCAAATCTACGGATAGTTGTGCATTGTAATCGGGCGTATAGTCAAATATACGGATAGGTGTACATTGTAAACGGGCGCATAGGCAAATCTACGGATAGGTGTACATTGTAAACGGGTGTACAGGCAAATCTACGGATAGTTATACATTGTAAACGGCCGTATAGGCAAATCTACGGATAGTTGTACATTGTAAACGGGCGCATAGGCAAATCTACGGATAGTTGTGCATTGTAATCGGGCGTATTGTCAAATATACGGATAGCTGTACATTGTAAACGGGCGCATAGGCAAATCTACGGATAGGTGTACATTGTAAACGGGCGTATAGGCAAATATACGGATAGTAGTACATTGTAAACGGCCGTATAGGCAAATCTACGGATAGTTGTACATTGTAAACGGCCGTATAGGCAAATCTACGGATAGTTGTACATTGTAAACGGCCGTATAGGCAAATCTACGGATAGTTGTACATTGTAAATGGGCGCATAGGCAAATCTACGGATAGTTGTGCATTGTAATAGGGCGTATAGTCAAATATACGGATAGGTGTACATTGTAAACGGGCGCATAGGCAAATCTACGGATAGGTGTACATTGTAAACGGGCGTATAGGCAAATCTACGGATAGTTGTACATTGTAAACGGCCGTATAGGCACATCTACGGATAGTTGTACATTGTAAACGGCCGCATAGGCAAATCTACGGATAGTTGTATATTGTAAACGGCCGCATAGGCAAATCTACGGATAGTTGTACATTGTAAACGGCCGTGTAGGCAAATCTATGGACAGGTGTATATTGCAAACGGCGTATAGGCAAATCTACGGATAGTTGTACATTGTAAAGGGGAACATAGGCAAATGTACGGATAGTTGTACATTGTAAACGGGCGTATAGGCAAATCTACGGATAGTCGTACATTGTAAACGGCCGTATAGGCAAATCTACGGATAGTTGTACATTGTAAAGGGGAACATAGGCAAATGTATGGAGAGTTGTACATTGTAAACGGGCGTATAGGCAAATGTACGGATAGTTGTACATTGTAAATGGCCGTATATAAGCAAATCTACGGATAGGTGTGCATTGTAAACGGGCGTATAGGCAAATCTATGAATAGATGTACATTGTAAACGGGCGCATAGGCAAATCTATGGATATGTGTACATTGTAAATGGGCGCATAGGCAAATACATATACGTATAGGTGTACATTGTAAAGGGGCGCATATGCAAATCTAGGATAGATGTCCATTATAAGCGGGCGTACAGGCAAATATACGGATAGTTGTACATTGTAAGCGGGCGCATAGGCAAATCTACGGATAGTTGTGCATTGTAATCGGGCGTATAGTCAAATATACGGATAGTTGTACATTGTAAGCGGGCGCATAGGCAAATCTACGGATAGTTGTACATTGTAAACGGGCGCATAGGCAAATCTACGGATAGTTGTGCATTATAATCGGGCTTATAGTCAAATATACGGATAGGTGTACATTGTAAACGAGCGCATAGGCACATCTACGGATAGGTGTACATTGTAAACGGGGGCATAGGCAAATCTACGGATAGTAGTACATTGTAAACGGCCGTATAGGCAAATCTACGGATAGTTGTACATTGTAAACGGCCGTATAGGCAAATCTACGGATAGTTGTACATTGTAAACGGCCGTATAGGCAAATATACGGATAGTTGTACATTGTAAACGGCCTTATAGGCAAATCTACGGATAGTTGTACATTGTAAACGGCCGTATAGGCAAATCTACGGATAGTTGTACCTTCTAAACGGGCGCATAGGCATATCTACGGATAGTTGTGCATTTTAATCGGGCGTATAGTCAAATATACGGATAGGTGTACATTGTAAATGGGCGCATAGGCAAATCTACGGATAGTTGTACATTGTAAACGGCCGTATAGGCAAATCTACGGATAGTTGTACATTGTAAACGGCCGTATATGCAAATCTACGGATAGATGTACATTGTAAACGGAAACATAGGCAAATGTACGGATAAATGTACATTCAGAGGCACTTCCGTTATAGACTATGTAATTTCGACATTGCAAATGGGCGTATTGACAGTTCTACGGACAAATGTACAATCATAGATAATAATAATAATAATAATAAAGACTTAACATTTTAATCCCACCATGAGGCCCTCAACATAATCACACTGGGATGGTACGGTGGTCGCCAGATCGGATAGGTGGGTATTCTCCGGGTACTCCGGTTTCCTCCCACACGAATGACCACATATACGCTTTCATCCTCACCAACGAGAGTGATTAATATACGTTGCTAGAACTTGCTTCGCAATCTTTGTAAAATAAATAAAGTTTAAACTTTAAATGACAAGATATTTTATTTGTATTTTATTATTCCTTTAAGTACGCAAGTTACAAATATACATGTATACAAAGAACAATATACATGCATACAAACAACAATATACATGTATACAAACAACAATATACATGTATACACACAACAATATACATGTATACAAACAATAATATACAATGTGTACATTGTAAACGGATGCATAGGCACATCTACGGATAGGTGTACACTGTAAACGTGCGCATAGGCACACCTACCGATAGGTGTACATTGTAAACGGGGACATAGGCACATCTACGGAGAGGTGTACATTGTAAACGGGTGCATAGGCACATCTACGGATAGGTGTACATAGTAAACGGGGGCATAGGCACATATACGGAGAGGTGTACATTGTAAACGGGTGCATATATAGGCACATCTACGGATAGGTGTACATTGTAAATGGGGGCATAGGCACATCTACGGATAGGTGTACACTGTAAATGTGCGCATATGCACATCTACGGAGAGGTGTACATTGTAAACGGGTGCATCGGCAAATCTACGGAGAGGTGTACATTGTAAACGGATGCATAGGCACATCTACGGATAGGTGTACATTGTAAACGGGGGCATAGGCAAATCTACGGATAGTAGTACATTGTAAACGGCCGTATAGGCAAATCTACGGATAGTTGTACATTGTAAACGGCCGTATAGGCAAATCTACGGATAGTTGTACATTGTAAACGGCCGTATAGGCAAATATACGGATAGTTGTACATTGTAAACGGCCTTATAGGCAAATCTACGGATAGTTGTACATTGTAAACGGCCGTATAGGCAAATCTACGGATAGTTGTACATTGTAAACGGGCGCATAGGCAAATCTACGGATAGTTGTGCATTGTAATCGGGCGTATAGTCAAATATACGGATAGGTGTACATTGTAAATGGGCGCATAGGCAAATCTACGGATAGTTGTACATTGTAAACGGCCGTATAGGCAAATCTACGGATAGTTGTACATTGTAAACGGCCGTATAGGCAAATCTACGGATAGATGTACATTGTAAACGGGAACATAGGCAAATGTACGGATAAATGTACATTCAGAGGCACTTCCGTTATAGACTATGTAATTTCGACATTGCAAATGGGCGTATTGACAGTTCTACGGACAAATGTACACTCATAGATAATAATAATAATAATAATAAAGACTTAACATTTTAATCCCACCATGAGGCCCTCAACATAATCACACTGGGATGGTACGGTGGTCGCCAGATCGGATAGGTGGGTATTCTCCGGGTACTCCGGTTTCCTCCCACACGAATGACCACATATACGCTTTCATCCTCACCAACGAGAGTGATTAATATACGTTGCTAGAACTTGCTTCGCAATCTTTGTAAAATAAATAAAGTTTAAACTTTAAATGACAAGATAGTTTATTTGTATTTTATTATTCCTTTAAGTACGCAAGTTACAAATATACATGTATACAAAGAACAATATACATGCATACAAACAACAATATACATGTATACAAACAACAATATACATGTATACACACAACAATATACATGTATACAAACAACAATATACAATGTGTACATTGTAAACGGATGCATAGGCACATCTACGGATAGGTGTACACTGTAAACGTGCGCATAGGCACACCTACCGATAGGTGTACATTGTAAACGGGGACATAGGCACATCTACGGACAGGTGTACATTGTAAACGGGTGCATAGGCACATCTACGGATAGGTGTACATAGTAAACGGGGGCATAGGCACATATACGGAGAGGTGTACATTGTAAACGGGTGCATATATAGGCACATCTACGGATAGGTGTACATTGTAAATGGGGGCATAGGCACATCTACGGATAGGTGTACACTGTAAATGTGCGCATATGCACATCTACGGAGAGGTGTACATTGTAAACGGGTGCATCGGCAAATCTACGGAGAGGTGTACATTGTAAACGGATGCATAGGCACATCTACGGATAGGTGTACATTGTAAACGGGTAGATGTACATTGTAAATGGGCACATAAGCAAATCTAGCGATAACTGTACATTGTAAACGGGTATATGTACATTGTAAACGTGCGCATAGGCACCTGTACGGATAGGTGTATATTGTAAACGGGGGCATAGGCAATTCTACGGATATAATTATGTACGGATAAATGTACATTCAGAGGCATTTCTGTAATCTCGACATTGTAAACGGGCGCATAGTCAGTTCTACGGACAAATGTACAATCATAGATAATAATAATAATAATAATAATAAAGACTTAACATTTTAATCTGATGTACGATTATAGGACTATAAAGGAAAGAACACATTCTTGCTGGCGAGATCTCCAGACAAGCGTACACATGATGAATTATGGTCTCTTGTCGACAACAGCAACATAAAAACCATCATCATGTTGAGAGAATCATCATCACCCTGTTACCAGGTAAATTATCATATACAATATATATCTGAACATTATAATCTAATAATGAATATGTAAACGTATCGTAGGTAAAAGATGACAATCCTGAAATGTATTAATGCAGTTTATCATAACCTGGCGCTACAATGTGTACACGTCAATCTACCATTAGGCCCTCAACGATTCATTCATGAGCCACTGGCGTGCAATCTGTGGCATTCGGATAACCATGACCCGTGCAGATTCAACTCACCGATTATAATATCTAGATACATGTAGCCTTTATTTTGACACTGTGTATATTCTAGTACTATGCGCATACCGAGTTGGAGCTGTGCTATTCGCTGCATAATAAGGTCTCCATTCTCTGCTAGCAAGACTCGTTTATTCTTTAGACATTTTATATATTACTGTTTGTGTAAATAGTATATCTATCCCTGAGGGCCCAAGGAAGAATGGTACTTCAACACAACAATAAATACAACAATACTCACTTGAGCTAGATATTTACCACCAGCATATTTAACTTTGTACTGAGAACAACCAAATTTCAGTATTCACTAGTCTACGTAATTTCAGTACCAACTAATTAATTCTTGATGTGCAACAAATTTAATGTGTATGATTATTAAATAAGTATGCCAATTCTGTACTATTTTGTCTTGCAATCGCCTACATGGGGTTCTGCATGTATAGCTTTTAAAACAGATGAAGCATCTAAATCAACTTTGTTTAGCATAAGCAATAATCGACCATGTTCAATGTTTCATTAGAACTGGGTGTAGTCCTACAATACGAATATAAATCTTAAACAAATGCATACCTATCTGAGAACGCAGAAGATACAATTTGACGCAAACAGTCACTGCAAATTAAAGCAGGTTTTCTTCCAGCATCAAAATGGCGTCCTGCTAGAAGGGACGCTTCCGCTAGGGGGCGCTATAGCGTCTAAAAATACACAACACAGACTGCAAATTATCCCATGAACGTTATATCTATTGTATTTATTGAATGAAATATTCTTCACTACGATTCAATCTGAACAAAATTAAAAACAAGTTTTCGACAGCCATAACATTATATCAGAAAATAAATTTACAATTTGCTCTAGTTAAACTAGCTTCGTCTTGCCAGGTATATGAATCAGATTAATTCTTACCAGTTAATATATGACTGAGACTAATAATAAACATGTAAATGATGTAATATCTTTTATGAACACTTATTTCGTTTTCTTTTTCTATTTTAGATACATCGACGCCAAGATCAAACGTTTACATAAAAATTGGTAAGCATAAATACTGTTTAGTTGCTAGACATATAATTACTTAATATGCTAGATGATATTGTTATAACGATTTGTGGTATTAATAACAGCCTGGCATTTCCTTTCAGATCTCAGTCATGCAGCTTATACGAATACTGGATATATTTTGTTGCATTTTACTCTATGGTGGAATACTCGTTAGTGGTGAACATGTTTGTAAGTATACTTTTTTCAATGCAGTTTCCGGTAGTTTGATTGGATAACGGTGCAGTAAATAAATATTGATAGATCCGGGCTAGTCAGGGTATATAACCAATAAGTAATACCTTTCGCATGTCTCGTGATTCCTAAAATAAAACCTGAAGCTGCGATGGTTCGATGATGTGCAATGCATCTTTAATAAATATGGAGGTAATATTTAGATATTGTAGACCATTTAAATATGTTGAATTGCTTAACACATTGTAAAACTAACCACAACATACGAAATGAAAATCTATACAACATTTATAAATATATATAGGTGCCTGTGTCAGAGTAGAAATCACATATTCACGATATTACTGAATAGAGGCAGTGGACTTTGTAAAATTGATAAAACAAAATCGATGAAAAATCCTAAACAAAAACCTGATTTAAAACCGCTCGCCCACATGGTTCGCCGGAGGCGAGGGTAAATAAGCTTAATCATCATCATCGTTATTTAAAACATTTGAAAACAATTGTTATTTTGTTTCCTGCATTCGACTTCGAGAATATCACCCCTGGCAGGCACAATGTACTCATATACCATGTCAACACACACACACACACACACACACACACACACACACACACACACACACACACACACACATACACACACACACACACACACACACACAAACACACACACACGCACATACGCACGTACACACGCACGCACGCACACACACACACACACACATACACACACACACATATATATATATATATAACCAGCAAACAAGTTAGTATTGTGTCACCATACGTGAATCCAGATTGAACCCATCAATTTAATATATTAGGTGTTGTCTTTGACTGCTTACAGATATACCGGCTTAGTCCTTCGCCACTGAACAGCTGATCAAACACGCACTGCAAGCTTACATATATATATTAGCTCCAATTATTGTTTCAACTAGGTTAATTGCTCTTGAGACATCATTCCTGGATTCAGTTGCTCTACGGTCAGATAAAGTAATCCACCGGATAAAATTAGCAAGCAAAATTCCATGGCATTTGTTAACTTCTTACTTTTAATTTGACGTGCATATACAGTGTACATGAATCTAGTCCACTATTGCGGATATGACCGAAAGACAGCGTTTTATATAAATAACAAGATAACTTGCTAAAGTTGGATACGATATTTCTAGTAAATACAATTGATGCTAGGCCAAACTAGTAGTATGGTCAGCTCTTTGGGTGAAGTCTATTTATAGTAACTCATTTGCATATAAGGGAATATGAAGTACGTCACGCGAGTGCGCGTCACTATAGAGCCTATTGATGATATATCGCGCAACTACCGATCTCTTTACTTGTTGCGTATACGCCACCACTACCGAGTTCTTTGCTTTTTTTGGTATACGCGTCACTATATAGACTATTGGTAATAGCTTTATAAATAGCTATCTCGTACCATTCTATAAATATCGACTACGGCCGCTT
>CM026391.1:10315361-10357256 GCA_014843695.1 Archivesica marissinica
CTGTTAATTTGATTAGGGTCAGAACCTGCGATCCCTGGATTATGAGTCCAGCGTGCTAACCACTAGACTACAGACCTGTAAGAAATCATTTTATATTCGAAATGTAATATATATAGAAAGCATGTTCTCAACATTGAGCAGTTTTTAAATTACCTTAATAGATTTATTCGTTATTTCAGTCTCATCGTTGTACAATACATACAATATAGACACCAAATTAGCGTGGCAAAGTACATCATTCATTATAAAAGAATTATAAGAGACTAATCGAACTATCACAGTCTACTGACATAATATTATATTTACATATTAAAACCGTTGAACAGTCGCTAATTGAAGATTAAATACTTAAATATGTTATGTTAATATAAATTGACATTTTTATGATATGCATACAGAGCTTATATAGAAATGAATTTGTGAAATAAATCATGTATGCATGTTAATATATAATTATACTACATATTCATTTAATGCTATGTATATTGGTAACATGTGAACATTATGTTATGAAAGAACAAAATAAATTATATTTTTAAAAAATGCTCATAATACATAAAATTATACAGGCAAACAGAAAAGTTTCTTTTTCAAATAATGGTTCCCTTTAGTAATGTAATAAAAAGGATCTTATACTCGTGGTGATTTCATACCATATGTATTGAAAGTTTGCTATTTAAACTCGCGAAAAGGTTCGCTTAATAGCAACATTCCAAAACGAGTTTTCATAAAATATGGTATGAAATCACCAATCATGTAAGATCCTATATTTATTATGTGGCACGTATGGCTACATTGATATCAGTATGTGCTGTGAATATTTAAACAGATATAAGAAGGATAGAAAGGTAAGGTTGATTGGATGAGTAGGATGCAGCAGGAAGATATATTAAATGTAATCCTATCATCAGATGTGTTGTGAAGCGTGTTGCATCATTTGAATATATTAATCGGCGGTTTACATAAATGTAAAATCGTGTGTGAGTTTTACGTTTATTTACCGTCGCTACCGGTTGCCCATAAGAATGGCACCTACTGAAGAGATTAGTCATTTTAGAACTTTGGAGGGTAGTGCAATGATACAGACAGAGACCCATTCCAGAGTCTCCTCTAGTTCAGTTACGTACACTGTGGAAAACACCGACACGAGACCTTGGTTTAAAGTCCCAACTGAAAGACTGTTAATTTTATTATGGTCAGACGGGGGAAAGAACATGCGATCCCTGGATTACTAGTCCAGTGTTTTATCTTTCAGCTTTCATAGTCCAGTCATCTGTGATATGGTGTTCTGTGACTCTCATATAGCTCTCTGTTGAATTAGATGTCCATGTGTCGGTTGTAATGGAGGCTGCCTGCACATCCTTCAGTTCCGATATGAAATCGCATCTCTCCTCATCGTACCTCTTAACAATGCGGGAACGAACTGTAGTCCTGCAAGGAATTTTATAGTCCGAGGCAACGATTTGTAGCAAATTACGGAACCCTTCCCCTTCCACTATACTGAGAAGAACATAGTCTGATATGATCATATCCGCTCTGGCTTGCGTGATGTATTCCGCGTTAGCATACGATCTCTTCAAGAATGAAGTCATAGGCATCTGTTTCGCTGTGCCGTTAGAGGTGAGGCCTTCTGCTGGATGCTTTAGGCTCAGTTGATTATGCAGATTGGTAGTGCCACCAGTAAATGTCAGACTGGCATCGCACAACTTGCAAGAAACAGTCTTGTCAAGTCTTTCAAAGTACTTCCATACCACAGATTTAGGTGGAGGCATTCTCACAATTCACTTATATTACTATACTACTATTATATTCTAAAGATCTCTTCACAGTTTAACAGTGTTAACGTTAATGGCAAAGGTTACGATATTTATTATTTAACAACTATTTCGGTATTGCCCTGCTATGGGTAGCTGCTTAAAGTTCTAAATTGATTTATCAATTAAGTTTCAATTATAAAATCAAAACAAGTTCCGACCATCAGACAAAATATGTCATTCACACGACAGACAATCGGACGACCCGCCTCAGTAGTGACGACAATGATAAAATAATTTGCATCAAACTTATGATCTAGGTTGATCAGAATTTCTAGCATTAAGAAAAAAATTATTATAATATTCTAAATTATTATATTATTTCCAGTTAAAGCCTAGATAAATTAATGGCAGTCTCGGTATTTTGTTAAGCATACGGCCAGCTTTATCAATTGCAAAAAGGTAACACATTAAATAGGAACTATCTAGTAATGCTATATTATTTCCAGTTAAAGCCTATATAAATTAATGGCAGGATATTTAAGCATACATGTATCAATATGAGGTATGCACCTTGTAAATCGAATTTGAAAATGACAGTACAAAGATTTACATATATGTACGCCTCCGAACTTAACCGTAAACATGTGCACTCTTGGATTTATGTGCCTGCGATCCAACAAACATCTTGGGTTTACCAGATCTACTATAAGCTATAGTATGTGGATTTACAACATGTGGTGTGTTATATCCAGTAAGGATAGTAGCTAGACTGAAGCGAACGCTGGGTATTTAAAACTATGAAATATTACAATCTTGTTTCCCCATTGGTAGTGACGACTAACTCTCCCCGCAGGACTCCTGATTACATACCTTATCCTTGCCTTATCCTGGCCTATTCCATTTCTCTATTCCAAGAGATGAATTAGGTGTTAGTAAACACCCTAAATTTACTTCTAGTTCTCCACTAAGCATGATACTTTGCTTCCTGAAATACAGATAGTTAACCTCCGAAACGGAACTTGTACTTATCTTATTGCTATGCTCCAAGGGTCCAACATCTGATTTCCCCAGTCCACCTTGTCCACATAGGAAGCATATCCCTGGATGCTCCTTCTGAATATGGTGGCATTTAGCTTTCTCGCATTTATTGTCATTTCTGACTTGCCCTGACTTCGGCCATGATTATACGTTTCCTGACTGTAGGGTTGGTCTCATACTCTGATGTCACACACCAATCCAACTCTACCGAATCAGTGAACCGGAACAATTGTCATTCCTTCAACATATCTTTAGCTGAAAACATTTATCATCAAATAAACCGTAGAAAATAACATGTGACACCTGTATAAATACTTATTCACCTGTCGCTATTGTATTAGTAAACTATCAGGTATACATTTACCTGTATATAATACTTATCTATAAATAGCTGACCAGCCGTACAATACACTGCTGATTGTATTTATTTGAAACATAAGGGGCGAAGGGGAATCGAATCGTTCAATAATATATCATTTTGCAGTTTCTAAGTTGTCCTATAGGTTAGGGGATCGATCCCCTCTGCGCATGTGTCAACCGCAACTTCCTTTCTCTTCAGCTCTCCCTCCTAAAATTAATTATGTCTCGTCTCCAGCAGCAGTAAACTAAGTATATATTTTCTCCAGTAACACACACATAGGTCAACACACAAACTCCCATTGAACTCACGCCAATCTAATGCAATTTCGAATCTTTTCAAAAAAATCCCAAACCGGAAATATATGTTGATAAGCAAGCCGAAATCATCTCCCCTTTATACTCTTGTGTGTTACTGATATCTACAGCATTACGGGTGAATTATTTTGTAATTATCATGTTCCATATTACTTTAATTGCCCTGTTTGCCGTCACATGTTTTTTATCATATAATGAAGATGTTACTAGCACTCATTTTCTAGCTAAGACATCTGTCAAGCTCTCGATATTAAACCAAACTGCCCATTTGAATAAACAGTTTACAAAGACAACAAACAACAAAAGGAAAGATTTGTCTCCTCCTACTTGCACTATCCCATGATATCGAGAGCAACTCAGGCCTCATCCAAACGGACATGTATCTGGAAGGAAACTCCACAATATTTCGGTGTGGACATTGTCAACAGCCCGTCACCTGGACTTGCAAGGGTGTCCAATGTGACATGTGTACGGTCTGGTTCCACGCCGATTGCCAACACATAAATGACTCCCTATGCGACAGACTCGGAGACTCTTCAACTGGGACGGCAGTCTGGAAGTGTTCCATTTGTGAAAACATAAATATTTCAAACAGTTCTGTCCCGAGTTTGGACTCCTTCGAAACATCGAATCCCTTCGCCAACCTTGACAGCTTAAACATGAGCAATGTATCCTTATCCATGGCCCAAACGTCCACTCCCAAGCGCAATCCCCCTAAATCCAGAATAGATCAACAAAATAACATAAAGAGGTCACTAAAAGTCCAAATCATCAACTGCAGATCAATAGTAGAGAAATAACTTGAATTCAACAATCTTGTCAGTTCAACAAAACCAGATATTGTAATATATATATTATAAGCCATTATAAACCCCATGAGCTTGACATAGACAGCTTCAATCAATTCTGTAAGTCTATTGAAAAGGTAAATAAACGTTTCTCCAACATCTGGGTGGCTGGGGACCTAAACATACCAAAGATGGACTGAGACACTATTAGCCGACTATCCACCGACTGCAAACACCAATCCTTCTATAGGCAGGTCATTGAAACGTTTAATGATACAAACCGCACCCAAATGGTTAACCTCCCAACCCGTGAAAACAACATCCTGGATTTATTCCTTACAACTAACCACACTTTAGTAAATCAGGTCAATATTCTACCCGGCATCAGTGATCATAATGTAGTCGAAATAAAAGTCAACACATCCGCAAAGATACGTTATCAAAAGCCTCGCAGGATTCCACTCTATAAGAAAGAAAACGGTCAGGCCATTAGACAGACATGTGACTATCACCAGGTTATGATCACCGAATGTAAATATTCCGCACTAAATACTGCAGAGCTATGAGAACACTTTTCTCATGCTCTAAACACCCTTACAGATAAATGGATTCCATCCAAACAGTCATCGATAAGAGATCATCTACCCTGAGTCAATCAGAGTGTTAAGCGAAATAGGGCCTTTAAAAATACTAGGACGTCAAGTACGCCTTCAAATCGCAAGAAATTCCTGGATCTCAAATATTTAGTGCGGAAAAAGGTCAAAGAGGCTTATCACAAATATCTGGAAAACATCCTA
This sequence comes from Archivesica marissinica, assembly GCA_014843695.1. Lineage (NCBI taxonomy): Eukaryota > Metazoa > Mollusca > Bivalvia > Venerida > Vesicomyidae > Archivesica > Archivesica marissinica. Next base: position 10,320,417 of record CM026391.1, read on the forward strand.
AATGTAAACAGTGCTGATGCCTCCCATCCTTACAGTCCAAACACCAAGAAACTTTATCCCTCCTTAAGTATTCCAAGCAAGACTCCAAATCAATGCCACCCCTAAAGCATGAAAACAAATGTCATCATGAAGAAGCTGCTAAAGCCACAGCACTGAACAAACAATTTCAGTCTGCCTTCAGCTCCAAATCCCCACTAAGACATACCTCCATTTGTAAAATGAAAATTCAGGACACCAATGGAAACCTGAATGGTCAATCCACGCCAAACAGGAATGAGATCAGAGTAAGTTCAAATGGCATAGAGAAACTTCTCAATAACCTGAACGCCCATAACGCTAGTGGTCCTGAGCCAATCATACTTAAAACCTTGTCTAATGAACTCTTAGTCTTATGAAGTCTTATTCCCAAAATCCCTCAACGAAGGATCACTGCCGACCCAGTGGAAGTCAGCAAATGTTGCTCCCATTTACAAAAAGGGGACAAGTTAAACCCTGCCAACAATAGGCCAATCGCACTGACATGTGTTCTATGCAAGGTTCTAGAACATATAGTGTCCTCCTCGATAGTAAAACACTTCACTAACTATATTATTCTGTACCATTTGCAGCATGGTTTTAGAGAAAACGGTCATGCGTGAACCAATTAGTAATGCTAGTCAATGACCTGGTTACCTCTGTCTATAATAGCATCAGGTAGATCTCATCCTATTAGACAAGGTAAGGCTTTCGATAAGGTCAATCACAAGAAAGTACTACTAAAATGCATGACTATGGAGTCAGAGGTCAAACATTAAGGTGGATTAAGATTGTCTAGATAATAGACTCCAGTCAGTTGTCCTTAATGGTATTAGTTCAGAGGCCATTCCGGTGTCCTCTGGAGTCCCACATGGATCCGTACTTATCCTAGCCTATATAAACGACGTCCCACAAAACACCAGTCCGTATCTTTGCAGATGATACTGCTGTCTATCTATCACTGACATCTGTAAATGAATCGGTCACACTCCAAAACGATCTTAAGAGATTAGATGAGTGGGACATGGAATTTAACCCCTCCAAATGTAAAATTATCCACCAGAAGGAAACATCATATTGCCAGTCAATATAAACTCCATGGAGTCCTACTTGAGTCGGTCACCTCGGCCAAATACCTTGGCGTGGATATCTCAAATAACCTGTCGTGGGACACTCACATAAAAAGGTCAACTAAGGTCAACTAAGCAGGCAAACCAAACATTAGGATTTCTACGTAGAAACCTCCAGGTCAAATCCGAACTCCTTAAGTCCATGGCTTACCAAACACTAGTGAGACCCCAGCTTGAATATGGCTCCGAGATCTGGTCGCCCCATATCCAAACATTGATATACCAAATTGAAGGTATCCAGCGAAGAGCAGCTTGTTGGATAAAGGCTGAGTGGTTATGGTCGCTGGCTTGTATACCATTGCAACCAATTGTAATTGATTCGAGCCCTTCTTAGACCAGGTCGCTTATATAAAACAATTGGCAGTTTCTTACGGAGGTTGGTTCACCAAGCACTGATTAACCGCTGGAGTCTACCTAGGAAACTTGCTGGGCAACCGGTAGCGACGTTAAATAAACTTAAGCATGTTACAGGTATGCAACTGATGTAACCCTTTACATCACATCTGTTGATAAGATTACATTTAATATATTCCGTAACATCCTACTTATCCAATCAAACTACAGTTCTAATCAGCTATGTCGAATTCCGTGAGACCGAGCAAAATACTTCGACATAACCGAAGTTTGACTTAACGAAATTCGATATAAACGGAGCCAGTGATATGTAAAATGATAGTGTCTGAAACGGGACTAGGTCAGACTTCGAGATAACAAGATAATTCGACATAACCGACTTTGACATATCGGATGTAGACTGTACCTTTTCATAGTTCTTATGGAATTGAAATCTGTTTTAATTCACAGCTGTCGTAACATGAATATATACATGTACTCCGTAATTAATACGGTATATTTCTTGTAATTGTTGTGTTGTAAGTTTGTTTCTCGTCAGTTGTGGTATCTTTAGGGAAGTTATATGTCACAATGTCTCATCTCACCCCCTCGGAGATGACTATCTTCAGGAATGAAGCCTCGAGAGCATACAGTTGAAAGAACGTGTTTCCCTATCGCAGTCAACGACAGCCCTATATAATCGTAAAATAAGTGTGAATGACGTCACCAACGGGTTTTCGCATAGGATATATATGGCTTATTCAGCAGCAAGTCCACACGTTTCAGAAGCCAAATTGAATAAGGAGTTATGTAGCATTTGATTAAGCATATTTATTATTCATATTTTAAAATACAGAGTATGTGCATAATAGTTTTGACATACAAATATGTTTAACATAATTATTGATCTCTATATTACAAGACCAAGCTGTGATATGTAGAATACACTGATGCAAAGATATGGAATTGTGTACCATTTCGATTCAAGATTAAATGTCTTTAATTTGTTTCAAAACAAACTGTAAAGCATGGTTGCAACTTTTGAATCGATAGACATAAATATATAGTTGTCAATATGCTTATGTGGTTTTGAATATCGATCAAATTACCTGATTGATCTATGCCACATATATGTATTTCTTAAGCTATATTGTGAAACAGAACATAAGACACAGCGCAGAAGATATCGCAAACAAGCAAAATGTAGAATGTGGCAAAACAGTTGATTTAAGTCAGGTTGGTGCTGGCCGAACCACAACTTGCTCGGCTTTCTAGTAATGTATGTCGACGTAATGCAGGCTTATATGAAACATGGAGGTTAAATAGGATTGATAGATACTTTATTTCAAAATCCAGTACGCTAGAGGTATATGTGAAAATACAACAAGCATAACCATGGATATAATACAATGACACAATAAGATAAGAGAGTAACACCTATGAACTTATGCAGAGAACAACGTATTAATATTCATAACAATTGATGATATAATAGCATCTAAATAGGGTGAAATACCATGTTCATGCTAGTCATTGGGACATAGTTTGGTCACAGAACACAGGTAGACTGGGTTCTTCTTCCACCAATTATAACTGGAGAGTCGCCATATGACCTAAACTATTGGTGCAACTATAAACTACCAAACAAAACAAACAAACAGCTGTTTATCCCACATTAGTGAAACCCACTGTTTTTGTTCAGGATTTGAAAGATACAGCATGGATAATTGAGAACTCGTACAGTTGATTTGGCGTCACTTCTTGTGTCCTGTCATTTGAGATGGTAACCAATACATGGCGTCTTGGGGTCCAAATTGTGGTTTGAGGCGAAGTTCAAATACTGATCTGTTCGAGTCGATTTCCTGTGCATATAGCAACACATTAGATCCGTTGTCTTCTACGTGTATGTACGTAGCAATTAATGTGTAGCATCATCATTCCTCTTCTTGTATGTGACACCAATACTCGTGTTTTCGGCGATTGTGCAAAAATGGTCTGAGAAGTATTGGATGTGGCACTAATTCAGTTTCGATATGTAATGGTAGTATTGCATCCGTAGGGAATTGCAATGATTGACCGCTTCCATAGCTTACCTATCGAATTACTATATATGCATGATATAAATCTGCCACGAGAGGAGATACAGGAAGAACACATTTGACATATTGGGTTGACATCCAGCTCTTGTCTCATGTGAAATGGAGTGTCACATTCCAGTTTCTTTCTAGTGATATTCGACACTGGGCGCGTCAGTAGTGCTTGAAACCCATGCAGATATACCGTATTACACACCTAGCTGAAACTCTAATAATAGTACACACAATCGTAGCAGCAAGAACGCGAATATCGATGGACAGCTATAATGCTGACATGTATATGACGATGGACAGCTATAATGCTGACGTGTATATGACGATGGACAGCTATAATGGTGACGTGTATATGACGATGGACTGCTATAATGCTGACGTGTATATGACGATGGACAGCTATACAGCTGACGTGTATAGGACGATGGACAGCTATAATGTTGACGTGTATATGACGAGGAAGCTATAATGCGAGGGTATGGACGATGGGCAGCTATAATGTGACGTGTATATGACGATGGACAGATATAATGTGGACGTGTATATGACGATGGGCAGGTATAATGCTGAAGTGTATATGACGATGGACAGTATACTGCTGACGTGTATAAGACGATGGACAGCTATAATGTTGACGGGTATATGACGATGGACAGCTATAATGCTGACGTGTATATGACGATGGGCAGCTATAATGCTGACGTGTATATGCGATGGACAGCTATAATGCTGACGTGTATATGACGATGGACAGCTATAATGCTGACGTGTATATGACGATGGGCAGGAATAATGGACGTGTATATGCGATGGGCATATAATGTGACGTGTATAACGATGGGCAGCTATAATGCTGACGTGTATATGACGATGGACAGCTATAATGCTGACGTGTATATGACGATGGGCAGCTGTAATGCTGACGTGTATATGACGATGGGCAGCTATAATACTGACGTGTATATTATGATGAACAGGTATAATGCTGACGTGTATATGACGATGGACAGGTATAATGATGACGTGTATATGACGATGGACAGCTATAATGCTGACGTGTACATGACGTTGGGCAGCTATTATGCTGACGTGTATATGACGATGGACAGGTATAATGCTGACATGTATATGACGATGGGCAGCTATAATGCTAACGTGTATATGACGATAGACAGGTATAATGCTGACGTGTATATGACGATAGACAGGTATAATGCTGACGTGTATATGACGTTGGGTAGCTATAATGATGACGTGTATATGACGATGGACAGGTATAATGCTAACGTGTACATGACGTTGGGTAGCTATAATGCTGACGTTTATATGACGATGGACAGGTATAATGCTGACGTGTATATTACGATGGACAGGTATAATGCTAACGTGTACATGACGATAGAAAGTTATAATGCTGACGTGTAAATTACGATGGACAGGTATAATGCTGACTTGTATATGACATGTGTAGATCAGTATCTCATCTATATACTGAGCTACGCGTTCTTTAAGAATGAAGCGGAAGGATTGTTATTATGACATTGATAAAATATGAGTACTTTCTGTTACACATGTAATTTCCGACTCCAGTATTATATGTCATATTATGTTACTATAGATATATGTCTGCTTACATGTCTTTGTTGCATTATAGATTACATGGATGACAGTAATTGCATAAATGTATAGCTTAAACGTTATAATAACACTATAAACCGTTTACACTTTCGTTTATATAAACGTTTGAGCTTGGCCTCGATGTATCTAAAATAGAAAAAGAAAACGGAATAAGTGTTCATAAAGGATATTACATGATTTACATGTTTATTAATAGTCTCAGTCATATATTAACTGGTAAGAATTAATCTGATTCATATACCTGGCAAGACGAAGCTAGTATAAATAGAGCAAATTGTAAACTTATTTTCTGATATATGGTACTACTAGATATTGACCCAACATATAAGTAAAGTGTTTGTTTATTATAGTGTCACCCCTTTTGAAAGGACAAGCACTTACTGAATTATGAGAAACTTTTTTATGAACATATTAAGTACTTCCCGATTCCTATGCTAGACAGGCTGGTAGGCAATCGGTAACCATAATTTAACTAGCTGGCGGCTCACAAACCAGCCATATCAGAAGGAACCCCAGTCGATGTTCATACCATCTACTTCCCGCTCCGTAGTCACACGCCTTAAGCAATAGACCATGGAGACATATAAGCGTATGTACAATATTGACATTAAATGTTTTTTTAGTTTGAAGTGGCAGAAATAGCGTATGTCATACAGAGACCATGTAGCTATTATTGGTGGATGCAGACACCGGGTGACCTTCCGAGTAGTATTGCATGTACGAACGGTACCCGGGTAGAACACACGATCTACCACAGTTCACCTGGATAACTCCCAAGCATGAAATAATTCAACATCCCAGTGTGATTAGAACATAGAGCGGTGACATGCAAATGATTTGAAGTCAATAACCGTAACCACGTTGCCATGGAGGCCACTTAATTGACATAAATAGGTCATGTGCTATGGTCAATATGGGTTAAACACAAGTGTCTATTATCAAGCATCTTATTTGTGCCAGTTGATAACTTTAATAGTTCTTCTAATCGATATTACAGTACTTGAGTGTTTTGTTTTCAACATATTTGTTTTGCCAATGGGTAAACATCTCGTACATCCTAGAAGCCAATACCCATTAACAAGGAAAAACAACTAATTTACCTAAGGTTGTATGCACAATTTCTATTTAGTTCTCGTATATAAGAAAATAACGTAACAATTTCCTCTAGTGCCTCAACCAACCAACTTAGGTATTTCAAAAACACAACCATTGCTTTGTATTGACCGAATGAGATAGTGATTGCTTGTACTGTAACCGCGTTTGGCAAATACTGGCATTGACTAGGGCATCAAACTGCAAGTATGTGTCTACGTTTCTAGGTCACATGTAAGATTATATAGTTTTAAATAATAATTTCATGAACAATCTCTTGTTACGAATATCTTGTATATATTGTTATATATTACAATATTATGACACAGATAGCTTATATATATAATGATACGTAATTCTATCGCGCAGGATTGAATAATTGACCCATTCATTGTACTGTATATGCTACGTAACTAAGTCGAGACATTTACATCATTAATAGCACGTAAGACAAAGTACCTTGACGATCATCCAGTGTATCGTAAACTGGGACTTCCGATGGTGCACTAGAATGAGCTGGTCTCGTATATTCATTCTTGCTTTCAGTTCTAAAATATGAATAAAACGTATTTCGCATGTCTAAACAATGGTGTTGTTACTATTTGTTTATAGCAATAGTTCATATAAGTCGTGTTTATATCAATATTACATGTAATTCGTGTTTATGACAATATCACATGAGATTAGTGTGTTTGACAATATCGCATGTGATTCGTGTTCATGACAATATTACATGTAAGTTGTGTTTATAATAATATCACATGTAAGTGGTGTCTATCACAATATCTTATACTTACTTAAAACATATTTAAAATACATGTATAATAGTGTACGACGCATATAGGTTTGTTTTAATTATATTCGTGCTCAATTTGATATGTTATTGAGTACTTAGTTCACCTTTTACTAGTTCTATATTTCCACACTATGATACCAATGGATACTGCACACGCCAAAGATACAGCAGCTCCAACAGAGGCGCCTATGATTGCAGATGTCACGTTGATATTACTGCCTGTTTCGTTCTCTCCAGTATCACCAGCACCCTTCTGCTTGGTGTTTCCTATGCCAATGTGTTCTGGATAAGAAACATAGCAAAACATATTATGTCGTCTTATGTATTGTGCAATGTTCTACATTTATTTTCTGAGAACGTGTTAGTATTTATTTTATAAGTTCTTACAAGTTATTAGTTAAATCGCTGAGGAGACATCATACTTGGTGGAATCCATTGCAACGAGGGAGAGAAGCTGCTATGTGGAATTTAAGTATCTTGCTTAAGGGCACAATCGTATCGGCTACAGTTGTACGTTTGATGTGACTGTGTACTTGGTGACTCGTGGATAGAAGCAGCTTTACTACTGATGACATGATTTACTGTTATTACATACAAATACATTTATAAAAGATTGTTTTCTGTTAATAAATGACGTCATGTATCTCAATTTTATTTCCTTATAATTATATGCCAACAAGCATGTGCCATGCTTTATGTTCAAGTTCTGTTAGCTGATTGCAACGGAATTAAATCCAATGGTGAACTGGAATTTCCATTTAATTAGGCCTACATTTTCTACTTGGATGACATTTCAAACTTTGTAGTCATCATTTCGCTGTGCACGTTCCGCGACCATTATTTTGTTTATTATTTCGGATATGAATTCTTGGTTTAGTTTTTAGTAATACTGAGATATACCTACCTCCTTCTAACAGTGTAATTTCACACAAAGTTAGTACACCTGGTCTCCGAATTGTTACCTATCTTGTTAGAGTGTCGGGCAGGGTGATGATATATGTATTATCGACAGGGATACTGTTATTATCAATGTATACAGCTGGAAGGTTGAGATCTGTGTTATTACCGAGATACATCTGAAATCCTTGCAGTCTCTGATACATGCTTTCTGTAATTAAACAAATCCTGTTTTAATTATGTCAATGAAAGCGAAATACACACATGGAAATGCATATTAAATTGTATTCTCATAATTGTCCATGCAACTGAAGTATGGACAGGTTAGTGAATTATTATTATTATTATTATGTTGCTTTTTATTACTTTTCAATACAATTAGCGAATTAATGTCATGGTACATTGTACCTTGATTTCCTCCGTAAATTGTCACTGCCTTGATAGGAAAGATGCTTCCTAAATCAAGTCTCCACCAGGACATTTCAGCATTCGTCGTTACACTACAGCACTGACATTTAGTTGGATCCGGCCCTTCTCGACCATCTATGGCAAGATCAGAGGACCAGTTATGAGCTACGGAAGACATCTGTGTTGTAACCTTTCCGTATCCGAGGCGGATGAGATTTGTATCTGAATATAAAAAGTTAAAGAAGTGTACATAATTAATTGAATAGAAAGGTTACATAAATGATAGAATAAAGTCTAAGACATGAACCGTAAAATTTAAGTAAATACTAGATTTCTAGTCAAAGATGTTTATTGGTTAAAGTAAGATTACTTCATCGCCAATGATGCCCGAAACTCAATTGATTGATAATGGCTGTAACAGAAAGCCTTGAAAGGCATGAAATAATAAATAACAAATTGCCAGTTAATGAATACTATAATTGTAGTGTTGTTATGATGTGGACTCGGCGAGGCTCTCCGGACGTAATCACAGCAACAACAACGTCTTAATAGTATTTCATTACATCTAAGAGCCAACATCATTACCAACACAGAGACGCTAGTCTCAATAGTAACCAACCAGGCTCTCTTCCTGCCAAAGCTGTCCGAGATGTTTTTATAATATAAGCTCTGCCCACAATTCTTTTAACTGATCAAATTCATTTAGCTTTTCAATTGTTGACAACTTGGCATGGAATAGCAAATAGACTTGATCACACGATCATGCGTTTCCATGACCCTGTGACCCCGTCCGTGTCTACTGTCAGAGAGAGTGCAACACCTCTGCAAACCATGCATTAATTCCGGCTTGCACCAGTCAATTCATTGTGTGTACACTGCTTAGTAAGCACTCTACAACCACATGTCTGGCGAAATCCCATATTCCCCCATCCATTTTATCAAGTACAGACATGTATATCAGATATCCCAAACAAAGGACACACACACACGCACGCACGCACGAACGCACACACGCACACACACTGAAAAGACTGTTGTCCTATAATATAATCATACATGTTTTATCATACAGGTGCTTTATGAGGAGTGAGGGCATTGATATCGATGTAGTACATCAAATAGTTTTCAAGACAATGTGAAGGTGCATATTATGGAAAGTGGTTTTCAATTTAAGCATGAATGAGAATAGGAAAACATGGACATTATGAATTGAACAATATCCATCATCCATCATGGTGATTTCCTACCATATTTTATAAAAACGAGTTTCATACAATATATGGAATGAAATGAGAACGAGTGTAAATCATTTTTTAAAAACGTTTATTTATGAGCGTTATTAGATTAAGCTGCATCCGTACGCCGTAGTAAATAGTCCCTGATAATCAAACAACTTCACGCACATTAATCTACACAATATTTTAATCACTATATTGCACTAGTGCATATGTAGTATTTTATTGATCTAAACAGTGATTTTCAACAAATGAACACAGACTACATGTATATGTCGAATGTGTATTGCAAGCTGTCATGCCGCGACCAATAAGAATCATTCCAGGTTTTATTACAGTGTGTTGATATAAGGAAATATGTAATGACTGTACAACTCTGAATACAGACACTGTTATGTGATAAAAATAGTTTTATCTGAGTTAGAGTAAGAAACTATGGGAAATAAGTTAACAATAGTGTAGTAGAGTCGAGTCGTATAGCGTTGAAAAATGCGTGGCAGCAATGTCGATATGCAACCCGGAATATAACAGTACTCAGCCGACCGAGTAGAGGCAGATATAGCTGTACGAGATGATAATATCGATATGCAACCCGGAATATAACAGTACTCAGCCGACCGAGTAGAGGCAGATATAGTTGTACGAGATGATAATGTCTTTATAATGCTACTGTCTTGTCAGAAGCTGTCAGGAAAGTAAACGTTGTTAATGAGCAAACACCTACTCATCCTTAAACAATAGATTATCGACAATGAAAATGCTTGTTCGTATTGTTTCAGTCAGGACCATTTTATAATCTGTGCTATACAATAACAAACATATACGACATAGAAGGATAAACACATTGCATCTATTGAGGTCGTCCTGTAGTGCCACGGCAATCTTTCACTGAGAACACTATATCCGTCATTGGAAAAAATAAAATAAACATATACTGCGATGATTGTATTTAAATCGCTTGCCTGGATTAACTGGGGTGTCACATTATGTCATGCGAGGAAGCTGTTTAGCAGTTTCACCTTGTGACAAGTTGTCTACTCGACTGCCAACCCGTACCTAATATGCTGCTATGTGGGCAAGCAGTGTTTTGCTCATCCACCAATAACAATTAGAGAGTCGTCACATTCCCATAGCGACGGCAAAGCCAAAAGCAAACACTCAAATGAAGACAGCAAAGCAAGATACTCATTACCATTTAAGCTGTATATTGTACTTTGTCGTATGTTCCATTGATGGTGTCACAATGTAATAACTATGCAATATAGTAAATTATAGCACATATGTGTAACTATGTCACAAGACTGTCCTTGCCAACCCGGTGCACATCCAACTGAACAGAATCCTGTCTGGAGATCACACCCAGCACCATTCTTGCAGTGACAACCACGTAAGCAATTAAATCCAAAGGTGCCGTGATCACAAACTAATAAAGTGTAGATAGTAGCATTATACAAGTCACATTTCGTTCTAGTAACACGTTTCAGGATTAGTATAACGAATGTCTGGTTTACTTGTTCATAGTGTCACATGACTATTCCGAGTATGTGCATGAGTGTATGATATATATATATATATGCATATCACTGTTTTCTCGAGTAGATCAGAGAACAATGAACGTATTATAGCAATTACCTGCAGCTCAGTATCGATTCGATCACAATTTACAATTCCAGGCATTAATACCATTATTCATCATAAGGAAGAAAACTACATCATCATCAGCATTATTATTAAATTACATCACGTTATTGAAATACAGTAGAACAGAGCAGAACAAAACCTAATCTACTTGCGACGTAGGCATAAGTATATACACTCATACAGGTGTTATTGGTCACCTCAATAAAGCAACAAACCTGTATTAATCAGCCAGTTTCCAGATTCATATGCTGTTTTATTATACATTTGAACTCTATTAAGCAGTCACCTGTGCTAAACAGTAACTTTTCTGAGATTCCCCAGGGTGGCTGCTTAAGACAGGTTTGACTGTAGTCAGAAACACGTTTATATAAATTATACATGTATAGTCATACTCATATAAAATATACAAGATATATGACAAACTTTACATTATAGTATTTACTTTAACAACTGATAACATTCAGCATATTATTTATTACATGTAAAACATCTTCAAATTAAAATAGCATAAATCCAAGTTGTCGGTTTTTCGTTGTCTAACACAAATAAATCTGTACTGATGCGTCTTGATTATTCAGATTGTATCCAGGAGTGTTGCTATGGTAAACAATAATGTTACATTAAGCTAAATCACAGGTTTGTACGTATGTCATATAATTGTCCTCTTTAGCTGCATGTTTCACGATAACCATAGCGACTATATAATTTACTGGTTTATTATTCAGACTGTATTCAGGAGTGTTGCTATGGTAAACAATAATGTTACATTAAGCTAAAGCACAGCTTTGTACGTATGTCATATAATTGTCCTCTTTAGCTGCATGTTTCACGATAACCATAGCGACTATATGGTTTACTGGTTTATTATTCAGACTGTATTTATGAGTGCTACTATAGTAAACAATAATATTACAGTAAGTTAAAGCACACATATTTACCTGCGTCACAAGATTGTCCTAGCCATCCCGGCGCACATCCTACTGAACAGAACCCTGTCGTGGGCTCACAGTCAGCAGCATCCTTGCAGTAACATTCACTTGAGCAATTATATCCAAAGGTGCCATGACCACAAACTAATAGAAAGGTGCAACAACTGAGTATAATTATACATCTTAAAATTAGCTTTAGCTGCATACTTCAGGGTAAGTGAAACAACCCTCTTGCTTACTGGTTGATATTGCCACCTGGATATTCAGACTGTGTCCATGTGTGTTGCTTCAGTAGGGAATATACATATCACTTTTTCTCGAGTATAGTAGAGGATGGTAAACTTATGTATAGAAAGTATCTGCAGCTCAATATCAGATACATCAACCTACGATTCCCGGCATAAATACCACTATTCCTATTAAGCTCATAAGGAATAAAACTACATCATGTTCAGCCTTATTATTCAATTACATACCGTTATTGAAAGGCAGCAGAACAGAACAGAACAAAACACAATCTACTTCTGACGTAGGAATAGGAACATGATCAGAAACACGTTAATGTAAACATTTATAATACTATACTCAAACATGTGGTGTAACAGCAGCTATACACATTTGATACCTGTGTCACATGATTGTCTTCGCCATCCCGGTGCACATCCATTGGAACAGAATCCTGTCGTTGGCTCACAGTCAGCATCATCCTTGCAGTGACATTCACTTGAACAACTATATCCAAAGGTGCCATGACCACAAACTAATAGAAAGTTGCAACAACAGAGCAGAATTATACATCTTACAATTAGCTTTAGCTGCATGCTTCAGGATCAGTGCAACGACTCTCTGGTTTATTGGATATTCATGGTGTCCATGGGTGTTGCTGTAGTATGGAATATGCATAGCACTTTTTCTCGAGTATAGTGGAGGACAGTAAACGTATGTATAGCAATTTTCTGCAGCTCAATATCAGTTAAATCAATCTACAATTCAGGGCATAAATAACATGATTCCTCATAAGAAAGAAAACTACATCATTCTCAGTCTATTTATTCAATAACATACCGTTATTGAAAGGCGACAGAACAGAGCAGAACAAAAAACTGAACATAACTGATGTTTCTTACGACACATACATAACTACATAATCAGAAACACGTTAATATAAACATTTATAATACTATACTCAAACAAGCACTGTAATAGCTGCTATACAAATTTGATACCGGTGTCACACGATTGTCCTCGCCATCCCGGTGCACATCCATCTGAACAGAATCCTGTATAGGGCTCACACTCAGCATCATCCTTGCAGTAACATTCACTTGAACAACTATATCCAAAGGTGCCGTGACCACAAACTAATAGAATATTACAACAAATGAATATTATTATACAATAATTCACAACTATCTTTAGCTGCGTTGTTAGGGATAACTGTTATTTTTTTTTTTTTTTTTTTTTTTTTTTTTTTTTTTTTTTTTTTTTTTTTTTTTTTTTTTTTTTTTTTTTTTTTTTTTTTTTTTTTTTTTTTTTTTTTTTTTTTTTTTTTTTTTTTTTTTTTTTTTTTTTTTTTTTTTTTTTTTTTTTTTTTTTTTTTTTTTTTTTTTTTTTTTTTTTTTTTTTTTTTTTTTTTATTTTTTTTTTTTTTTTTTTTTTTTTTTTTTTTTTTTTTTTTTTTTTTTTTTTTTTTTTTTTTTTTTTTTTTTTTTTTTTTTTTTTTTTTTTTTTTTTTTTTTTTTTTTTTTTTTTTTTTTTTTTTTTTTTTTTCTTTTTTTTTTTTTTTTTTTTTTTTTTTTTTTTTTTTTTTTTTTTTTTTTTTTTTTTTTTTTTTTTTTTTTTCTTTTTTTTTTTTTTTTTTTTTTTTTTTTTTTTTTTTTTTTTTTTTTTTTTTTTTTTTTTTTTTTTTTTTTTTTTTTTCCACAATCTGGTTTATTGTCACCTGAATACTCAGACTATTCATGAATGGTGCAATAATAGGGAATAAATATAATTATTCTCGAGAACAGCAGATGACAGATAACATATGTAGAAGAATTATCTGCAACTCAATATCAGTTACACCAGTCTACATCTCCAAACAAACATAATATTGTTCCTCAGAAGGAAGAACACTACAACGCATTCAGTCTTACACTTACATATCGATACTTAAAGGCAGCAACACAGAGCGAAATAGGCATAAGTGCATAATCAGAAACATATATATATATATATATGTAACGATTGCTAGCCGTTTCACTTTTGAATACAACACGATTCTGTTACTTATCAATTTATTTCTCACACACACTTACTGCTACACAAACTCAATCCCCAACTAATGCAATACGAGACTATATATGGTAGGTATGCTCCTACTGAACTAATATGCATGTAAATCATGAAAACATCATGATACTAAAGAAAACGGATATGAACATAGACAATGGAAGGATCTCATGGACGGAGCCATCCATGGTAGGAGCAATCCACAGAAGGAGCAGTCCATGGAAGGAGCAATCAATGGAAGGGATAATCCACAGGAGTAAACATGACTGGTAAGTACTTGACCGAATCGCGGGGATCGGACTTCAATCAAACCCTGCGAAATACATCTAATACCAATTACCCTACATATATATTTATTTTTACTCATAATCATATCGAATTAACAATTGCTGTACAATCCGTACATGTGGCATAGATGAGAATGTAATGATACTTGGTGTTGTATAATAACACATTTTAATCCATTTTTTCCTGAAACAAAAACTGTGTATAGTATAATAATAATCTGACACATTAAAATCAAATATACCATCAAATAAACAGTTTGCTTCAAATACTGTCAACGCAGATTGAAGACAATGCTTTTGATGAACGAGCCTTAGGGTCGAACCTGCGATCCCTGGATTCCCAGTCCAACGTATTAACCACAGGACTACTTATCCGTCTTGTACTGGCATTATATGTCTTCATATAAATTCATCAAATAATGATCGAAGAAACAAATACAAACAAAACAAACAAAACAAATCTTCAAAACAAGACGACCATTGCCCTTGGTCATATTATGATCCACACGTGAACAATGCAATGCCACACACATGAGCAATTATTGACCATACGGAGTTACAAATACCGCATGGACAGTGACCACACGGAGTAACAAATACTGCATGGACAGTGACCACACGGAGTTACAAACACAACATGGACAGTGACTACACGGAGTTACAAACACAGTATGGACAGTGACCATACGGAGTAACAAATACAGCATGGACAGTGACAACACGGAATTACAAACACAGCAGTAACCGTGACCACACGGAGTTACAAACATAGCATGGGTGTGTCCACATGGCGTTACAAATACAGCAATGACCGTGACCACACGGAGTTACAAATACAGCATGGACCGTGACCACAAGGAGTTACAAACACAGCATGGACAGTGACCACACGGAATTACAAATACAGCATTGACCGTGACCACACGGAGTTACAAACACAGTATGGACAGTGACCACACGGAGGTACAAATACAGCATTGACCGTGACCACACGGAGTAACACATACAGCAAGGACAGGAAACACATGGAGTTACAAATACAGAAAGGACCGTGACCACAAGGAGTTACAAATACAGCAATGACCGTGACAACAATGAGTTACAAATATAGCAAGGACCGTGATCCCGTGATTACAAGGAGTAACAAACACAGTGTGGAAACGTACGTACGGGGGCAATACTAATCATTAGACTTTGCTAGAAAACTAAGCGAATACGGAAATCTAATATGCGATGATCGTACTCTTTCTATTGTGTTGATCTCCATAGCATGATATAAGTATGTCATTTAACGATACCATTACCTTCTATGTAATGTCATCATTGGTTATACTTCTTTGCAAATAAAATATCGTACTCTGATTGCACGATAGTCCTTGCCAACCATCCAAGCACCCTGTCGTCTGACATCTTCCTGTCACAGAGTTACAAGTCTTCTGGTCTGAACAGTGACATTGATGTGAACACCCCGTTCCAAATCTTCCCACATCACAAACTGCATATATAATACAATATTGTAAATAATCGATAGCAATTCATACAAATGCATTGAATATAGAGAGTATGAAACAACGCATATTTCTATTTAATAAATACATTCAACACACAATCAATGCGGTCGGACCGGACTGGACGGGGGACAGACGGGACGGAAGATCGGACGGACAGATACTTGACAACAGAATGAACAGATGAATGGGAGTAAATTACTGTTTACACATCATATATGCACATTAGTATAGTATATGAATATATAGTATACATATACATATGAGTAGCTTACATGTATTTCCGATGTTCCAACAGCTGCATAGATTCACATATTCATAATAGAATGTATGTGCTCCTCTACATTGGAATGTTCCAACAGCTGCATAAATTTACATATTCATAATAGAAGGTATGTGCTCCTCTACATCGGAATGTTCCAACAGCTGCATAGATTCACATATTCATAATAGAATGTATGTGCTCCTCTACATCGGAATGTTCCAACAGCTGCATAGATTCACATATTCATAATAGAATGTATGTGCTCCACATATTCATAATAGAATGTATGTGCTCCTCTACTTCCAAATGTTCGGCTTAAAAAGTCTTTTTCAGGGAAAACAAAACCAATCCGGCTAATTCATTTATATTATATCTCACAAATACTCTCATATCATCAACACTTAATGCAACATCGATATAGAAGGTCTAGCGCTATATAATCTCGGTATTGCTCTGTTGCACTGTAAAGATATGTATAGATAGTATTCAAATTATAATTGAATAATGGCGATACTTACATTTTTCATATAATTTAAACTCACAAAGAATAAGGATACGTTGGTTGAGTCTAATTTTGAAATACTGTGCGATGATAGCAGGTTGTAAGTATTTGGTGAAGTGGCAGTTGTGGATGATGATTGTGGGTATTGTATACACCTTTACTCCATTAGTATTGCCGCCAGCCAAGGATACATTGCCAGCGTAGATAACAGCATATTGTAACTGGTATGGTTGATCTGGTAAACATCAAAATATAAATATAATGTAATATCAACCTGAATACAAAACAGTCCTACTTGTCTAACTGCACCAATATGATGTGACAAACCAACAGTCCTACTTGTCAAACTGCATCAATATGATATGACAAACCAACAGTCCTACTTGTCTAACTGCACCAATATGATATGACAAACCAACAGTCCTACTTGTCTAACTACACCAATATGATGTGACAAACCAACAGTCCTACTTGTCTATCTGCACCAATATGATATGACAAACCTACAATCCTACTTGTCCAACGGCATCCATAGGATATGACAAACCAACAATCCTACTTGTCTAACTGCATCAATATGATTTGACAAACCAACAGTCCTACTTCTCTAACTGCATCAATATGATATGTCAACCAAAAATCCTACTTGTCTAACTGCATCAATATGATATGACAAACCAACAGTCCTACATGTCTAACTGCATCAATATGATATGACAAACCAACAGTCCTACTTGGCTAACTGCATCAATTTTATATGACAAATCAACAGTCCTACGTGTCTAACTGCATCAATATGATATGACAAACCAACAATCCTACTTGTCCAACTGCATCCATAGGATATGACAAACCAACAATCCTACTTGTCCAACTGCATCAATATGATATGACAAACCAACAGTCCTACCTGTCTAAATGCATCAATATGATATGACAAACCAACAGCCATACCTGTCTAACTGCATCAATATGATATGACAAACCAACAGTCCTACTTGTCTAACTGCATCCATAGGATATGACAAAGCAACAATCCTACTTGTCTAACTGCACCACTATGATATGACAAACCAACAGTCCTATGTGTCTAACTGCATCCATAGGATATGACAAACCCACAATCCTACTTGTCTAACTACATCAATATGATATGACAAACCAACAGTCCTACTTGTCTAACTGCATCAACATGATATGACAAACAAACAATATACTTGTCTAACTGCATCAATATGAAATGACAAACCAACAGTCCTACTTGTCTAACTGCATCAATATGATATGACAAACCAACAATCTACTTGTCTAACTGCATCAATATGATATGACAAACCAACAGTCCTACTTGTCTAACTTCATCAATATGATATGATAAACACATAGCTCATTTAAAATATGTTTTAGGCATGTGGGTGGAATTAGCTGATCTGTCATCTAACGTCAGAGTCAATCATATACAAAACACCAGCATCAGTTGGAACCTATCTTTGCTCTCTGATAAATGTACCAGAATCAAACGATAGATTCATGAGTACTCATATAAACATGAGTATAATAGTATTGCATTATAATTTGAGTTCTTCATTCACTCTAGGACATTACCCCTCTAATCTGACTTGTATATATGTGAAGGATTACTAAGATACGGAATCAATGAATTCACGTGTAAATTATTAGGAAGTAGAGAACAGACGACACACCGCTATTACAGATGTTATATTACAGAGAACTACATTAGATCATTACAATGGTGTAAGTGCAGAGGTAATATATATATATATATATAGCATACTTGTCTCGCGACCAAATACTTCCAATGCATCTATAAGGTACTTGTTTCTCAGATTAATCTGCCACCATGATAAAGGTGTGTTTCCATTAGTAGCACTACAGCAACCACAACTATCTATCAGTTGACTATCAATTCCACCTATTGCGTTTGAAGAACCGTAATTGTCGAATATGCTAGATTGACTGGTGGTGACCGAGTTCTTGATACCGCTGATGAGATTTGCACCTGCAAATATTGACATTATATCGATTATTTAGGATTTTTCAAATACCATTCCATTACACGCAATGGCGTTAGGACAGTAATTAAATAGAGAAATTGCGGTAGGACAGTAATTACGTAGAGTAATTGCGCTAGGACAGTAATTAAGTAGAGTAATTGCATTAGGACAGTAATTAAGTAGAGAAATTGCGTTAGGACAGTAATTAAGTAGAGTAATTGCGCTAGGACAGTGATTAAGTAGAGAAATTGCGTTAGGACAGTAATTAAGTAGAGTAATTGCGCTAGGACAGTGATTAAGTAGATAAATTGCGCTAGGACAGTAATTAAGTAGAGTAATTGCGCTAGGACAGTAATTAAGTAGATAAATTGCGTTAGGACAGTAATTAAGTAGAGTAATTGCGTTGTGATTTGGCTCATGAGAGTTCAAGGTTCGGGGGAATATATCCATAGTTTGTATGACTTTAGCTTCTTAGATAACTTGATTAAAAGATTCAATCTGTATTATGCTTAGTGTTCCCACACTCTCACTTCCTCAGATCAACGCACACTTACTCTTCAGAATAAAATGTTTCCCGGTGAATCTACATATGACACAAGATTAACTTTTAATATTGGATATGTATTCAACGCACACTTACTCTTCAGAATATAATGTTTCCCCGTGAATCTACGTATGACACATGATTAACTTTTATTATTGGATGTGTATGCAACGCACACTTACTCTTCAGAATATAATGTTTCCCCGTGAATCTACGTATGACACAAGATTAACTTTTATTATTGGATGTGTATCCAATGCACACTTACCAATTCCTTGACAGCTAACAAGTATTCCACCATAGAGTAAAATGCACCAAAATATACCCATGATTCATATAAGCAGCTAGACCGAGATCTGAAAATAAATGTCCGGATGTTATTAATAAAACATATCTTACTATAAATATAGATTAGCCTAAATAATTCAGTATCAGATTTCTGCAGTTACATTCTATTTAACTTTACGACATGAGCAGTTCTGCACTTACATTCTATTTAACTTTACGACATGAGCAGTATGTGTCCGTCGTTGACAATATACTGTGCTGTTTCATAAAGATGAGAAAGACCCTTAATATTTCATTCGACATCAGGAATATTGTAAAAATATTCATTCAATACCTAAATAAATAATCGGAATGATGACTGCAACAGATGACATGCACGGACGGACACACGGGTAGAATGATGATTGCTACAGATGATGCAGCGGCATTTCTAACTGATGAAACGGACACCAACATTTGTGTTTTACGTTTATTTATCGTTGCTAACGGTTGCCCATGTGAGCGACGCCTCCTGAAGATATTAGTCATTTTAGATATTTTGAGGATAGTGCAATGATATAGACAGAGACCCATTCCAGAGTCTCCTCTGGTTCTGTTACGTGCACGGTGTAAAGCACCGACATGAGGCCTCGGATTAACATCCCACCTGAAAGACTGTTACTTTTATTAGGGTCAGACGGGGTATCGAACCTACGATCCCTAGATTACCAGTCCAGCGTGATACCACTGGACTACAGAACCGTCCGTGACACCAACTTCAGCCGTAAACGTTAAAGTAGAAGAAACATTTGACAAATATTCTGGTTGAATAAAAACCAAACAAAAGGGCTCTGCTTTGGAAAATCAAAACATAACAAATGCAACACATGTATACCTTATTAAACTGTTTTTGATATTAGACGTTGATGAGGTTCTATATGATATGGTTTTGTTTTGTAGTTGTTTGTTTTTGGGGCTTTAGCTTCGCACCAACAGCTTAGGTCATTGGCGAAACTCCAGTTATTTATGTGATTGTTTTGGGGGGATTCTTAGCCTCGCACCAACAGTTTAGGTCATTGTTATTTTTATTATTGGTGGAGGAAGATCTCGGATGCCTCTCCGAACAGTATTTCATACACGGACGGACACACGGGTAGAACCACCGACCTACCGTAATCCAGCTGGATAGCTTCCTCACTTGAAATAATTCGACACCCCAAGTGCGTTTCGAACCTACAGCGACGAGGGAGGTGCTATATGAACTGTGTGTGACATATTGAGGCATTCTGATTCAGGAAAGGTGATTTTGCTATTCGCAAATAAACAATTACCCTCTGTGACCCATCAATGGCATTGCCAATGATACATACATGACCTGTTAAGACAGTGTGGCTTGTAACCTGAATAACTATATTTACCTTGTCTTGGGAGAATATTACGGGGAGGTAATCTGACGGCACCTCATTACAAGGGAGTCGATCATTGTAACTGATGGGCTTAGTTTATTTGACTGATATTTTTTTTATTATATGCAGTGTTGTTAAGCTTTTCAATGTAAAACAATAACATTATTTTAAAAAAGCACAAAATATGTATTGTGTAATATCTTACAAAGAAATCTTCATCTATTCTCCTTTAAATACAGTTTAGTAGGAACAATGTATATCAGAGTTTATGTACACATTGTATATTGTTGTTTGTATACATGTATATTGTTGTGTGTATACATGTATATAGTTGTTTGTATACATGTATATTGTTGTTTGTATACATGTATATTGTTGTTTGTATACATGTATATTGTTGTTTGTATACATGTATATTGTTGTTTGTATACATGTATATTGTTGTTTGCATACATGTATATTGTTGTTTGTATACATGTATATTGTTGTTTATATACATGTATATTGTTGTTTGTATACATGTATATTGTTGTTTGTATACATGTATAGTGTTGTTTGTATACATGCATATTGTTGTTTGTATACATGTATATTTGTAACTTGTGTACTTAAATGAATAATAAAATACAAAATAAAATCTCATTTAAAGTTTAAACTTTATTTATTTTACAAAGATTGCGAAGCAAGTTCTAACAATGTATATTAAATCTCTCTCATTGGTGCGGATGAAAGCGTATATATGGTCATTCGTGTGGGAGGAAACCGGAGTACCCGGAGAAAACCCACCTGTCCGATCTGGCGACCACCGTACCATCCCAGTGTGATTATGTTGAGGGCCTCATGGTAGATTAAAATGTTAAGTCTTTATTATTATTATCTATGATTGTACATTTTGTCCGTAGAACTGTCAATGTGCCCGTTTACAATGTCGAGATTACATAATCTATAACGGAAGTGCCTCTGAATGTACATTTATCCGTACATTTGCCTATGTTCCCGCTTACAATGTACACCTATCCGTAGATTTGCCTATGCGCCCGTTGACAATGTACACCTATCCGTAGATTTGCCTATACGCCGTTTGCAATGTACATTTATCCGTAGATTTGCCTATACGCCCGTTTACAATGTACACCTATCCGTAGATTTGCCTATGCGCCCGTTTACAATGTACACATATCCGTAGATTTACCTATACGCCCGCTTACAAAGCACACCTATCCGTAGATTTGCATATGCGCCCCTTTATAATGTACACATATCCGTAGATTTGCCAATGCCCCCGCTTACAATGTACACCTATACGTAGATTTGCCTATACGCCCGTTTACAATGTACACCTATCCGTAGATTTGCCTATGCGCACGTCTACAATGTACATCTATACGAAGATTTGCCTATGCATCCCTTTAAAGTGTACATTTATCGCTAGATTTGCTTATGTGCCCATTTACAATGTACATCTATCCGTAGATTTGCACAAATTATGCGTCCGATTACAATGTACATGTATCCGCGCCATTTTACACTGTACATATATCCGTAGATTTGCCTAAGCACCTGTTTACACTGTACATATATCCGTAGATTTGCCTATGCACCCGTTTACAGTGTACATATATCCGTAGATTTGCCTATGGCTGTCCGATTAGCACAGTGGTGAGCGCGCTCGCTTCTCACAAATGAAACCCAGCTATATCCATCAGAAGATACATTAAAGTTTCAACCAGAAAGTGTATTCACAATTTGATACTAAAATGCCTACATGTTGACTAATATTAAATTGTTCACACAAAAAACACAATGCAGCATATGTTCACATATATATAATAAGCCTTATTCTAACACGACCCAGCGAATAAACATACATACTTTTAGGGTACAATCTACCTCGGGTTATTCTGCGATATACCAACCTTGAACTATGCTGCGCGCGCACCGTGTTTTGGCTGTTCCATTTATATAATGCGTGTAAAGTTTTATGAATGAAAGTCACGTGATGTTTGTAAATACAACCGTGGGAATTCGTGGAAGTGAGCTATTTTTAGAATCAGATAATCTCTTGTCCGTCTTGTTTTTCTGATAAATAACGTTTCAGTTACTATTCTGTACAGTTTTATTTGACAAAATAAATAAAATGATTGATCAGTTACAACTTTTGTTCATTTATGCACTAGATTGATATTTTACATAAATAATAACGTCATCACCCCTTATGTGGGAGGATATTTCGAAAGCCAAATGCACGGCGTTTGAAGAAAATACTCCTTTATCGTCTAAAATTATAAGTAAGTCGTGTTAGAATCGAAATGATAAGTATCAACCGTGGTATATCGCAGAATAACTCTCGTTTGTCGTTCTTATGCTTAGAAATATATCACGATGGCCGACACGGTTGATAATTATTAGTTCTTAATTATAAAATGTATAGCCAAGATCGGATAAAACAATAAAGTAAATACAAATGAATGAAATCAATTTTATTCAATTAAACTGAAAATATCCATTGCAAATGAAGCGTGTAATTATGATAATGTCTCAAGTAAATTTACGCTTGTAATACATCATTAGAAGAACATGATACATGTATGCACTGTTTACGTAGACACGTATGAACAACCGAGCAAAATACTTCGACATAGCCGATGTTTGACTTAACGAAATTCGATATAAACGGAGCCAGTTATATGTAAAATGATAGTGCCTGAAATGGGACTTTGAACCGACTTCGAGATGACCGGAGAATTCGACATAACAGACATTGACATAACGGATGTAGTCTGTACATTGTTTACATAGAAACGTATCAACAACCAAGCAATATATTTCGACATAACCGATGCTTGACTTAACAAAATTCGATATAAACGGAGCCAGTTATATGTAGAATGATAGTGTCTGAAACGAGACTTTGATCCGACTTCGAGATAACCGGATAATTCGACATAACCGACATTGTCATAGCGGATGTAGATTGTATATTGTTTAAATAGAAACGTATCAACAATCGAGCAATATACTTCGAAATAACCGAAGTTTGACTCAACAACCTTTGGGTGATAGTATCCACATAATGTATAAACGATTGTCGAAAATAATTGAACATTTTAAATCGACACTACATCGGTGAAAACGCAAATGTCTGCAGAATGTAATTTGCTATTATATGGTATAATCTTTTTCCAAATATTTGCCTAAAAAACTGAGTAGTTCAACAAATAAACAAACGTTGTATACGCGGTTTGTTGACATAACAAAATAATGTAAATATGATCGACATTCGTGCGTAATACAACGCGTGTCTTCCCTTAACTCAGTTTTCATAAACTGCATCCCTACTTTATGCATTCTACAGACAAAACTCTATCACATTGCACAGACCGTAATACAGTCTGTACCTTGTTATACCTTTCAATATCCAAAACAAACAAGTTATAAATATGTTTGGCCTGTAGCGTGCACTATTGCTAGAACAATGTTTCAAAGTTAGAGAGTAGTAACTATAAAACAACTTAGATCTGAATTTCCAGTTAAAATGTTCTACAACAAAATTTGATATAATACTCATTTTCTGTAACCATATATTACATTCAGCTTTGTGCGAAAAAACAAATGCTCTTGAATGTGTAATCTTTTCGATACGGCCAATCGACTTTCTATTGAATCTTTAATGTACATGTCTTTAGCCATATCAGTTTTCCACCTACCATGACGCTTTAACGACCTCTCATTAATGCTACTATTAGCAGCTGTGGATGCACCACCTGCTCTCAATGAGTGCAGACCAATGTTCAAACTAGGCTCTATTTTCTTAAACATCTCCATAACAACTTCTCTTGCTCTAGTGTAACTTAAGTGCTTATCTTTTGATATCAATTTGCATAGATTCTTTGATCGATTTATGGGCTTAAACACAAAAGTATCACATTTAGTGTTCAAATTTGATAAATGCATGTATCGTTTTAACATTATGACGAGACAAGCTGATGTGACTCCTTGACTAATCACAATTTCATCTCTATATTGATCGGTCTTACTTTTAGATATGTTAATCTTTACAAAAGTGTCTGAAAAACAAATATCTTTGCATCTAATGTTGCTTAGCTCATCGAATCTGAAAAAACCAGCATAAGCTAATGTTATCATGCACACATTTCTCACTATGCATACATCTGAAGAATGGACATGTAGGTCACATAGTGTAATCAACATATCTGATGTAACAGTGTCTTTTCTCCTGACTGGTTGTTTTGCAGTTCTCTTTGATGATTCTAACAAGCTTTTGAAAAAACCGTTACTGGTGGGATCTTCCAAATCGTTCATAGAATGAGCCCATTTTATCCCATAAAATGCTGATGATATCATATGATACGAAGATGATGAATCCAACATGTCTGATAAGTATATCACTACACACATAGGTCTGGCTGGTAAACTGGTGAATTGATATCTGCCAAATAATCTGCACCACCTTTGGAAACTATTGTAA
This sequence comes from Archivesica marissinica, assembly GCA_014843695.1. Lineage (NCBI taxonomy): Eukaryota > Metazoa > Mollusca > Bivalvia > Venerida > Vesicomyidae > Archivesica > Archivesica marissinica. The sequence continues at coordinate 10,346,175 of CM026391.1, forward strand.
TACTTCTTTGATGTGTTATCACTTTTTGAATGAATTATATGATTTGCCATACTTTTGGCTATTTCCACGTGCTTGACACTGAGATGTATGCCGTCCTGAAGCATATGTTCTTTAATGTTCTCTTCCAATCTTATGCCTGAAAATACACAGAATCATGAATGTCACAAACTCCACATTCTGGGGTCCCGAAACTAAGATTTATGTTTCAAAATCTGATCTTCAGTGCGATCACTCTAAACATTAATGGATTATAACCAAAAATACCTTTATTTCCCATACCCTTTGTAATTATATTTTCGGTAGGTAAGTATATTACCCCTTTAACAAATTCGTTGAAAGAGTTTTCTTTTCTCAACATTGGCCAAAATGGACCAGAACTCCATTCAGGAACAATCAATGTACCCATTGCCCTTTCTGTCACAAATTTTCTTACCACTTGACATATATGTGAAGGATGTGGAACCCACCAATTGATGCCTTTTGACCAATTTTGCTCAAAAGCATCTATACCTGTACATCCGGGGCTCCAACATTTTGAATTAAAATTTTTACAGTGGTTATGCAGATTTGATGCAAACCTGTCACAAGTATGTTCACCCCATGATTTGTCTAACTGCTCAAATACCCACGAATTTATCTTCCAATCATCATTATCAAACTGACGGCTCAATTCGTCAGCTTTGACATTCTCTTGTCTTGGTATCCATTTAGGCCTAATGATAATCTTATTTGTTTCACAAACTTCTCTGATTGTGTGAGCTATCTCATTCAAAGCAGGCTTCTTGCTACCTTTTTCTAAGATGCTACTGACATTCTTATTGTCGCAATACAAGTTAATAGATTTCCCTTGTAACAAAACAACGTTACTTTTCATGACTCTATCAACTGATTCAATTTCTCTCCATGTGGAGCTACGCACAGACTCATACTCAGTCCAGGTACCATATACCTCACTGCCTTCAACAAAGGCGCCCTCACATAGGGCAGCATAGCCTCCAAAACGAACTTGGCTAGCATCTGTAAAACATTCCATTTCAATCTGAATGTCTAGTAATCTGCTGACCTTCTTTATTAAGATTTCTGACATTTGACCTCAAGAATTTTAATTCATGGTATGCGTTTTTGTTCAACAAAACAATACTCTTCCAGCTAGCTCTAGTATCTAAACATTGATACAAATAGCTGGTTCTGAAACACACTAGTTTGCCCAAACTGCTTTGTAATGAAATAATTTGACCTATTAATTATTATAGAAGCAAAAAATCTGACCGAAATAAAAAACACGTTCTCTTTCTCAACCTGAAAGAATAGCGAATCAATTGCATTTTCTAATCTACAGATTCTCTCTTCAGTTGCATGCAATGTGTTTGCATCCATATTCCAATAATAACCCAACCAAGTTGCATTTTTTGATGGCAGCCATACACATTTCTCTTCTGAAACCAGAAAGCCCAAATTCATCAATAACTGATGCACTTTGTTACTTAAACATAATGCTTCTCTGAAATTGTGATGTCCCCCGAGACCATCGTCCAAAAATTTCACCAATTTGTGTCCTAATGATCTCAAATATTTGACAGCCACTCGCAAAATTTTGGAAAAAATAAAGCCTGCCGTGGCCAGACCGAAAGCCAACACATTGAACACATAATATCTGACATGGCTATCTTTAACCATGAAAATCCTAAATATGTACGGTGACCCTCAAATATCTCTACAATGTGATATGCAGATTTCAAATCGAAAGTAAACAAAAATTCCGATTTTATGAAAATCTGTTTGGCCACTGATACATCTTCATATCTAAACTTGAATTTTACAAGATGTGAATTTATATTTCTACAGTCTAAAACAAGCCTAGGCTTTCCCTTTTTGCCGTAAGCAACCGTCAAAGGATTCACACATTTTGGAACAAACTCAACTTCGGATATGCATTTTTTCGTCAACAAATTTTCTATCTCTCCCCAAACAAATTTTGGATTCTCCCTAGCCGATTTGTTATTCTTTTCAACATTGGAAACGGGCAGCGTTTTTAATGGCAGCTTGTAACCTTCTAAAATAATAGTTTTAATATAAATGTTATTATTTACCCCGATTTTCTCCCATTCTGCAATATTTTCTCTCAAGCGACCAACTGGCGTTAGATGGTTAGAGGCCCATAATGTGAAATCTACTACATTAGAATCAATAGGTTTTTCAATTGATGGTTCTGGCTCCAAAAGCAGTTTTTCTTCAGATTTTACTCTGAAATCTGATAAACATAAACTTGTACTTATCTTATCATTGATCTTGGCTGCATCTCCAGCCCTGCACTCGAATTTCCAATGGCCGGCTAGGCCACAACCAAAACAAAGTCCGGGTCTGTGAGGTCTCATTCCTCCGGGATTCAATGGGTAGAATCCAGCTGTCTGGATAGCTGCTCCAGTCACTACATGTGGTGTTTGTGGTGTCGATTGGTTGTACCGAGGTGAAAATCTAGACGCAAGTCTCCCTCTGCCAGGCTTCTTCTGAAGCAGTTTAACTTTCTTGGACGCCTTACTCTCCGCCCTGGCGATACGCTTTTCGTCTTCTGAATCCGAAGCCAATGGGTTGGTAACGTACTCCTTAACTACTGCCCAGCCCATCTCGGAAGAATCTGCCATTTTAAACAGTTTTTGCCTATGGGGATATTAAGCCCATACCTTTAGCAATCCTGGAACTTGCTGCCTCGACATCTCCCATATTTAGTTTAGAATCTGCCTCCTTTAATTGCGTCGACACCTTGGCGTTAAATTTAAACTGGTCCCCACAGCTTTTCCTTTTAAACTGATAACTGTCATTATTTAAAATATCCTCCTGTATTTTCAAAACTTGAGTGTCTGCAATGTCCTTCTGCGTTTGTGCAATTTTATCCTCGAAACTTGAAAGTCTAACAGTCAACATTTGCTCAATTTTATCCATGAAGCAATTGTCCATTCTACGTTGCGTTTCTGGCCCCACGTGGCTGCCCCCGCTCGCCGAATTTAAAGGTTCGTTGATGCAATCCATCTGAAGTGCTCGCTAGAACTGATTAGATTCACCCTTTCTCTCTTGATAAGTGTTACTCAGTTCCCTCTGATTGGCTGAACATACCACAAAACAAAACAAGTACCCAGCTATATCATTGGTCAATACCTATGTCACCTTATGCGTCGGTCAAACTGACCATATCTGGAAGACAATACTTTCCCGCTATACTATGAAACGCTGGAAAGTACATTTATCCTGAATAACACTTGTTATGTTCTCTTTCAGTACCTTCAGACGAACATAAAGCATTTATTATCTAGCCTTTACCTAACCTTCATAAAGAACAAACGACTGTATAGGAGTGTTCGCAGCAGACAAAGCATTTATTCAATATAATCATACACTCAACTCAACGGTACCTGATGCAATTTAACACCACTGAATGTGGTTTTTTGTGTCCTTCTCTTAACAATTAAACGCTATGAATATACGCATTTACAAGATAGATTCTTGTATTATATATAGTCCAGAAACCGTTCCTTCCACACAACTCGTACATCCGTCCGCATACTGCTCTTTCAAATGAACAAAAAATCGTTTGTCTACAAATATAGAGAGAACATGTTAAACACCAATCAAAACTATCAATATAGTAAATGTACTTTAATAATTGTTTATGCTCATATAGCATAATATCATAACTGTCATATGCAGCAAATTTATCCAATCTGAAACATGACTAAACAATATAATAAGTTATTAAAACAGTTTCTTCTATTTCTACTGCTTCACTCCGTATATCCAGTGTTCCTACACGATATAAATTATGTACATGTGTATTTATGTATATAAAATCTCCGCAAAATACTTCTGTAGGACATAATGATTCAAATTTAATAATTTTCCGAATTGTATGTGGATGCGTCCCCTTATGGTCTTAGTCGCGCTCTATCTGCTGTCGAACTTCGATAAACCGGTATCAGTATACCGGTTTTCTATTTATAGTCAGTAAAACAAAGGACTTCCATATATGGAAGCATACACTTGTTTTACCCAAATCCGTTTGTTCACCGTAAGGTTTCCAGAAACCGATAATAAATTCATTTATGTTCTCTTTCAGTACCTTCAGACGAACATAAAGCATTTATTATCTAGCCTTTACCTAACCTTCATAAAGAACAAACGACTGTATAGGAGTGTTCGCAGCAGACAAAGCATTTATCGAACGAAAAAAAAGAACGGGTTTAGCTGAGATTTTATATTATATATATATATAATACCGTCCACTAATCATTTTCCTATGATCTCGATATCAAAACAAATGTGTTTTGCTACAAACCTAACCTACTATATATACTTTCTTATTCTTGATCGTTCATATATCCGAACGGATTATGCAAATCTAGACAGATAAATACTGGGTAATAATTGTCGAAGCTTAATGCGCATTGAGATTTGATTATTATTAACGATCATTCACTGTTCATAGTTAACACGGCTAGTTTGACGTAATCTATTTTTAAAATATACATGTGAAGTGCGAAGGAACTCTCTAAAATTGGTGTAATTTATAATATCTATAATAGATGATACTATTTGTAATGTGTTTTGACTTTCATTTCTCCGATGTAAACATCGGTACTATTGGGCGGTTTGGCCAACATTTATTTTAATATATTGCGATTAAACTATTCTAAGAGCATGCCTAAGATTAAGATTCCAAGTCAGAATCAAGTCGTTGTGTAACTGATTGCTTTTGTTCCAAGCTTTCCCGTATGTACACATTTTTAGAACGTTCGGTAGACCACCTGCCATGTTTTTTGATTAACCTATCAGGCACACCTCTATTACTTGCAGAAGTCGCTCCTCCGATAGGAAGGGAGTGTAAACCGAATCTTTCCTTTTCTAGAACTATCTTGGACATATTTTCCAGAAATATTTCTCTGGCTGTTGTATAACAAATATGTGGTCCTTCTCTTAGCTTATGTATTTGATATTTCTTGCAAAAAGTTACTCTTCTGAACAAATAATCGGTTGAATTTGATGGAATTTCTGCTAGCACTATGTATTTTTCTAAAGCCCTAACTGGACAGGTAGAATTACCTGTTTTGCTAATCACAAGTGTGTCTCCCTTCATTTCCTGATCTACTTTTGACTTTAAAATGAAAACCTTAATATGATCTGTTTCGAAACTTATGTCACTTCTCCTCAGCGACACTGCCTCATCAAACCTAAGGAATCCTGAGAAACTCAGCAAAGTCATGGCGAGAAATCTAGCATTGGCCACAATGGCCTTTAAATGTGTATCATCAACAGGTTCTTTACCTGCATGAGGTTTTGACACGGATCTCAAAATACCTTTTTTAACATCTTTCACAAATTCAGAAGTACATGGATCCCAGAATCCTGCTGCTTTATGTGCCCAGCTAATGCCATATATTGTACTATTTAATTTCGACTCTGACAAAGAAGGGTTACCCAAAAACGAAAGATACAGTCCGACATGAAACTCACTAGCTGGTACTGGATTGAAGTTGTATTTGTAACACCATTTACAGAAATGTTTGAAGTATCCTTCGTAAGATTTTATTGTGTTAGCTGCTTTAGAATTGAAGCGCAAACTCTTTAAATTCTTGTGAGCGTTTTCAAGATCTGGATGAACAGGTGTGGAATCAATCTTCTTCCAAATGCCAATTTTAAACACATCTGTGAAATGTAAGACATTTAAAACAAAAATAAAGTATCTTACGTAAGCCGTTTTGTTATTAGATACTTTCTAAGCCGTAATAACAACAGCTTCTGTACTCAAATTTACATAATTATATAATAAATACATTTTGTTCCAAGTGTAATGATTTATTTTTCAGTTCTTTAAAATGTATATATAACTCTCACCGTCCATGTTAATGCCCTAAGTACTGACCCCCCGATATACATTCTACATCAAGTGAATAGCACTTCTGCAAAATCAACCACGATGTACTTTAACAATTATAAAATGTTTCATGTATTCCTGCATACCCATTTCAAATCACCAACTTATATAATGCTAACATTATATACCGGACTTGAAAAAATGCCAGTTCCCATACTGTCCATGACAATGTCCTTAACTGTCAAACACCTACTAGCTAGTATAAGCTTGTCTTATGAAAGAACAGTTCCTGCATTGTCAACCACAGGTTCTTTATATAATTTTAAAACCAGGACAGCTGAACAGTATAGCAAAATCTGCTCAATCGACTTTGATCTTTCGATTAGCATTTATTTTTTTTTTTTTTCGATTTTTATTTCCTGATCAATATACATCATAATTACACATATACATAATAATTACACATATACATAATAATTACACACATTGTAGACTTTCCAGGCATGTACATGTATTGAAAACAAAGAGCTTGTCAAAAAGTAGTTGACAAGTGCTAGCAGCCTGCAGTATTATCTATACGCATTATTCACGAATTATATTTATAATAAGTTATACGTAATCATGTGAAATTACGTAAAGCGCTGAAATAATAACCCGATGTATATTGGGAAGGAGGAGTAATTTTTTAAGTAGAAGAGATAGGATTAACAAAAGAAAGTAAGAAGTTTCAGTGGAGATAAGTGTGGATGATTGTCTATATATAGCATGCATTTATTGACAAGTTAGTCGATAAGATCCAAGAACTGTCTCCATTTCTCATTGAATGTATTTTGTGTATCTTTGAGAATTGAGATTGTTTCTTCTAGTTTTATTTTCCTTTTAAAATATGCTATAAATTGGACTACATTTGGTTTAATCTTCTCACATTTGCATCTAAAGATGAAATATTTAGCCAGTAGTATAATATAGTTTATGTTCATTTCAAACACTTTGCTATTGTGTTTGAAATTACATAACGAAATATGTTCATAATTAAATTGAGCCAAATTATCTGTTTGCAACGTTGTTCTTAAGAAATGTGTTATCTTAATCCAGAAATCCTGTATATAGTGACATTCCCAAAACATATGAACGTTAGAATCATTATGCATTATGCAAAAGTCACAAAGTTGTGATGCAACTATATTACATTTAAATAGGAAAACGTTATTTGGAATTATGTGCATTAAGTATTTATATTGAAATGATCTTAATTTCGTTTCTATAGTTATTCTAATCGGTTGTGTGAATATATTTTTCCAGTTAATATCGACTATTGATAACATAGTTTCCCATTTTACAGTTTGCCTAATAACATCCGGTTTAGAGTTATTCGTTAATATCGAATATATAAGTTTGCATACTTTTGTGTTTGCATTGATGTTTGTGATTAAATATTCAGGGATTTTATATGTTATTGGTTCTAACTGTAACTTTGTTTTCCATTTATGTGGTATACTGTTCAAAAGAGTGTAGTATTTCAAAAACTCCCCGGGATTAATATTGTAAAGTTGTCTTATTTGCATAAAAGAAAAGAACTGTTTGTGTCCAAAGTCGTATATATGTTCAATGTATTGAATTCCTTTATTAAACCAGTGTCTGTAAAATAATGTAGTATTGTCGTGTTTCTTTATGTTTGAATTATTCCACAGGATTTGTTTGGATATAGAATCGACACATTCTTTATAATTTACTCTGGACCATCCTGTTAGTATTTCTTTTAAAAACTTAGATTTTATTTCGAGATTTTTAATGTCGTTGCAGTTGATATTACATTTAAACATAAAATCGCCTCCATGTTTATCCAGCATATGATCATAAATTTGTACCAACTTTAATTCTTTTTGGAATATTAATCGTTTTATCCAACTTGCTTTAAGTGCTGCACTAAAGTTCTCTATATCCAGCATTTTTAATCCACCATTACTATAATCCTGAATAATTTGCTTTCTAGATATCTTATCTGGTTTATCATTCCATAGGAATTTATACATCATGTGTTTAATATCGTTCATTGTTTGGGAATTAGGGTTATTCAAAACTGTTAGGGGATATATGAGTTTTGGGAATGCGAAAGTTTTTAAAATAGTTATTTTCCCGATTAGAGACAAATTCCACCTTTTCCATTTATTAAAGCAGTTTTCGAACGATAACATTTTATTTGTGATATTCAGATGTTGCATGTCGTTTACGTTATTACTGAATGTTATTCCTAAAGTAGTTGCACAATTTGATGTCCAAATAAATTTCATTTTTTACAAAATATAGTTTCGGTATTAATTAATGATCCTATTCGGAGAACGGTGCATTTGGATTTATTTAACGTTAGACCTGATACATTACCAAAGTCATCAAGTGTATTAATTAGTGTTTTAAAAGATTTCTCTGTGCCATCTAACAGGAAACTAGCATCGTCTGCAAACAGTGTTTGTTTTGTGTCTATGCCGTGTACTTTAATTCCAGATATATCGTCATTAGTGTTGACTTCTATGGATAGCAATTCAATACAAATAATGAATAGGTAGGGCGAAAGTGGGCATCCTTGACGTACTCCTCTTTTAATATTGAAATATTCAGACATATGTCCATTATTGCTTATGCATGATTTAGAGTCTCTGTAAAATAATTTAACCCAGTCAATTATGTTATTATTAAAACCGAAATGTTTGAGACATTTGTACATAAAACTATGATCTATGCTGTCGAAAGCTTTATTAAAGTCCGAAAAGAATATTAAGCCTGGTTCATTGTTTTCATTAACATAATTAATTACCTCTTGAATTATTCTGACATTTTCACCAATATATCGCCCTTTTATGAATCCAGTTTGGTCAGTACTTATAATTGTATTTAAAACTGATTTAATTCTGTTCGCAATGGTCTTAGTTGCTATTAATCTACGTTTAAAAGTGAAATAGGTCGCCAGTTATTAATTGATAAAACGTCCTTATCCTTTTTTGGTAGTAGTGTAATAATACCCTGTTTTTGGAGTTCTGACAAGTCGTTATTTTCTAAAGAATAATTTAAAGAGTTAATTAGGAACGTTTTTATTTCTGGCCAGAATATTTTATAAAATTCGGTGGATAAGCCGTCTGAGCCTGGGCTTTTGTTGTTTTTCATCTCTTTGAGTGCAATGGCGCATTCATATTCAGTTAAGAATCTTTGTTCTCGTTGTTGTTGTTCATCTGTCAATGTTGTATGTGGGTTGCTAAAGAATTTGTTGTTGTTACATTTATCAATCAAAGTGTCTTGTTTGTACAAATCTTCAAAGAAGGTTTTTGTATATTCGAGAATTTTCTTAGGGTTTTGTTCGATGTTATTCTGATGTGTATTAAGTTGTTGTATTGTTTTTTGTTCTGCTCGTTTAATTTCTAGGTTAGCAAACAATTTGGAATTTTTTCCAGCTCCTTCTACCCATTCGGCTTTTGATCTCAGTAATATACCTTTAATTTTATCTTCTGTATATTTTTCTAGCTTATCTTGTTCGTGTTTTAGTCTTTCAATTAAATTTTCCTCGTTTGGCTTTGCGATTATTTCATTTTCTATATTTGTAATATTGTTATGTAATTCTAATTCATATTTTTGGTTTTCTCTCTTTTTGCGAGTTGAATATTTAATAGTTTCGTCTCTTATACCACCTTTTATTACTTCCCACAATGTTTTAGGATTGGCTTCCTGATTTACTGTTGCTAGTTCGGTTATTCTGCGTTTGATTATAACTTGATAGTCCACATTTCAGAAGGTAAGAGTTATTAAGTTTAAAAAATCCAGGGCCTCTATCAGTTTTAGTTAATACTAGTTTTAACACAACAATCGAGTGATCAGATTTAAAGCCTGGTCTGATAATAGATTCTGTTACAAAGCTTAAGAGGTTGGGAGATATAAATAAGTAATCCAATCTACAAAATATTGGTGGTTTTGTATTGGAGTGCCAGGTGTACATTTTCTTACCTGGATGTTTTAAGCGCCATACATCAGTAATTTCTTCTGACTCTAACAAGTTCTTAAGAATTTGAGAAGTTTTTTTCCCTGTATCTGTTCTGCCGTTTAGTTTGTCCTGTTTATGATCAATAATTGTATTAAAGTCACCACCTATTATAAGAGTATGCTCATTATTATAGCTAATCTCTTTTTCAATTATATTAAAAAAGTTTGTGTCGTCATTATTTGGTGCATAAATATTCATTAGAACGATAATTTTTCTTTCAACTTCAATTTTTAGCATTTGTAGTCGCCCTGTTACTACTTCTTTATAATCTAAAAGGATATACTTTACATTACTATCTATGAGAATTCCCACGCCGAGACTATTAGAGCTATCGCCACTTAAAAATATATCGCCATTCCATTGCTTGTTCCAACTATCTTTGTCCAACATCTGTTTACAATGTGTTTCCTGCAGTAGACATATACTGAATCTGTTGTTTTTTAGCCACTGAAACACTTGATCTCGCTTAGATTTTGAGGCCAGACCCTTGGCATTAAAACTACATATGCTTACAGACATTGCGATATGAATAGTACGCTAAAAGCTAGTAAATCCGAGCACAGTCTCCATAATATTACCGAATACATAGTATTACACACACTTGGGTTGTTGAATATAGTCAACCATGCACACTGACGAGAGATGTCACAAAAATATAGTAGAAGGTATAATGTCATACTAAAAGAGAGAAATTTATGAACAAATAAAGAACGGTTGATAGAAGAATAAGACTGTCCGTACATATAACAACACAAATAAACCTACATGGCGATCAAAAATGATTTATGCGGTATTATGTTTCTATAGAACTGTTGTGTTTTAACATTACAGAAGCTATTTTAGATGCCGATTAATTTGATCCATTGGAGGAGAAGAGTTTTAGAAGACTTACACTTTCACTGTTATCCTATGTTTTGCATAATTGTCATTTGTTGCTGCTGTAAATAATTGAAAAATAAAGGATGTTAAAACTAATTTGATCTACAAATGAATTTGACTATTGTCACTATATTATATATAACTATCAGAGTTTTAACATATTAGATATATTCATACCTTTCACTTAAAAATGCACGTTGAAAATGTCTGTAGTGTTACTCTTTTTAAAGACCTTTCCATAAAAATAATTGAGCTTTACAAGTATATCTACTGATCGAGTGATGAAAAATGTATCAGAATATATGCTATATAA
>CM026391.1:10358256-10447983 GCA_014843695.1 Archivesica marissinica
AACTTTAGTTAGCGTCATTAGAGTTTCTACGCTAGAACAAACAACATGATTAGATGCGAACTAAGTCTTGGCAACGGTCGTTACGTACGGGTCAACGAATGGAAAGGGGAGCTTAGAGTCGACTTACGAGAATGGAGAGACGACAAACCGACGAAAAAAGGCATTAGTTTAACCTTGATGCGATGGAAGAACTTGGTTGATCAGATAGAGTTGGTGGACAAGGCCTTAGAGAACAGAGAAACGTTTGAAACGCATTTGGGCGGAAACGTAAACCTTACCGCGAAGGAGGGGAACGTGTGCCTGGATATCAGGCAGTACTGGAAGCCCGAGACGGAGGTGGTGCCTACAAAAAAGGGGCTATGTTTAAGGCCCTTTGAATATAAACGATTGAAGGAACTGATACCCGAGATTGGAAATGCGTTACCCGAATTGGACGCTGTGATACCGTGCGCCCTAAGCAGCGATCACATGAACCAATTAGGAGCGGCGCAGTGTCCGGAATGTAACCCGAATGACTTTGTAAACTGGTAAATAACGCCGGTATGAACTCGTAAAAATAGCAACCAATGGGCTACAAGTTCTAAAAATAACAACCAATCGCAAACGTTGAAGTTGTATATAAGTGGGCCGTTTTTCGATAACACCACACTTCCGAAGTCAGTGGCTAACCATCAACATGAACATTATCGATCAGAGCGATTCAACCAAAGTGTCTCAGTTTTCCGTGTCTGAGATGATGTTGTACGAAGATCGACTACAGAGTTTTGAACACTGGTCGAAGCAGATCCAACCGAATAAAATGTCTTTGGCTAAAGCGGGCTTCTATTATACCGGAAGCGCGGATAAAGTTACCTGTTTCTCTTGCGACGTGAAGGTGATGTCGTGGGAACCCTCGGATCAGCCTTGGGAAGAACACGAAAAATGGTCTCCGGCGTGTATATACTTGAAAATGACTGGCTACAAAAATGGAGATACCGGCTCGTTCGCTCCCGGATTTATCCCGGCCAGTAAGAACGCGCCAGTTACACTTGGACACGATAATGGATTTGGTACACAGGCTCCCTCACGAGGCCACGGAGCGTTTGCGTTAGATGGACAGCAAACTAACAAAAATTCGTCATTCGGACCAAACAGCGTTACTGGAGCTAATTTGTTTGTTAGACGTTAGACATGTTTGGACTCGCGTGCGTGACAATGTCTTTAATTAATGACTTGGATCGGTGGCTTAGATATAGACAGTTGAGGAGAGAAGCCGCGGAGGGCGCGGATAGACTTATCGAAATATTAGAAATATATGTAGAACCGTTGTATGCAACTACCTTATAAAATAATGTACGTATAATAAAAATGTAAATTTACGCTCGCCTTTGTTGTATTTGTAGGAATATATATTGTATACAACTCATAGATTGTGGACGTCCAAATTATACCGAGATCCTGATTACTTTAGAAGCTACCGTTCCCTTCTTAGGTCGCTAAAGATACAAACATAATATTTACTTTGCGCGTTACATACGGTTTCATAGGAGATGTCGGCTATTTATAGTAAACGTCATCGTTTATTACTAGGAAGAGGTGACCTAGTTAAAGTCCGTACACAATTACCTCCCTTTACAATGTTCTCATAATATCGTTATTTTATATCATTTCAATGGTAACTGTTATCGTTTCAATATTTGCCATTGTTACCAAATTATGAATATGTATTGTTAGAAACTTTCGTGTCATATCAATATGCGTCATTGTTGTTTTTCCGTTATAATTGATTATAAATTTGATTTATGTAAATAAAAGTATATCGGAATACAACGTAATACGTATTTTCTGAACTTTAACAATACAGCGATTGCGGGGTAATGTTAGTAAACTATGACCACAACGCGATAAACTATCCTACAGTTTATAAGACGATGCGTAATAAGTTAAAAAAACGCACGAAATGATGGTATGGTATTTCAATATTGTTTTTGAAGACTAGATACTATGCGAAGACATTATATAGTGAATCATAATACGCACCAATTGATAAGAGCATATCTAACCCACAACCATACGCTATACAACCCCATCGCCATAAGGCTGCAAATATACGCGATACAACATCCCCACCAGAACACTCAAACATATATACTTTATTATTCTACATAGAGGTATAACAAATAAAAAATATTTACAAACATTTACGGATCTACACGAAATAATTACCAAACTATAGCTCTCATTATTTCGATTAAGAAAATATAAACTTTTATATATGTACTACGTATACTTTCCCAGATATTGATGTTTGAAGATTTTGCATTAAAGGGACATTGTGATAAAAAAAAAAATTGTTTTAAAGGGACACATCAATTTTTTTTTTATCCGATTAACGACACAAAAATGCGATTGTAGCGTCGCGTATCGATACGACGGAGACAAAAACTGAAATAACAATGACAAAAACTGAAACGCTCGTGTCAGAAACTGAAACGCTAGTGTCAAAAACTGAAACGGACTCTACGGAGAATTACGTGTTAACGGGTAAAAATTGAAACGCTAATGACAGAAATTGAAACGCGTGTGTCAAAAACTGAAACGCTCGTGTCAAAAACTAAAACGCTCGTGTCAGAAACTGAAACGCTAGTGTCAAAAACTGAAACGGACTCTACGGAGAATTACGTGTTAACGGGTAAAAACTGAAACGCTAGTGTAGATATTGTGAGATACTGCGTATATCTTGTAGTAATGTACGTAAATATGGTGAGATAGTGGATATATCTTGTAGTAATGTAGGTATATATAGTGAGATAGTGCGTATATCTTGTAGTAATGTACGTATATATGGTGAGATAGCGCGTATATCTTGTAGTAATGTATGTGTATATGGTGATATAGTGCGTATATCTTATTTCATAAACCAGTGTCAATGCACATCTCTTGTGTGTAAAGACTGCTTTGAATATATTCAAAAATGTCCATTTTGTAGAAATGAAATTAATAAATTACAACCCTATCTCCATAACGATGAATAATACGCGATACCACATCCCCACCAGAACACTCAAACATATATACTTTATTATTCTACATTGAGGTATAACAAATAAAATAAATTTCAAACATTTACGGATCTACACTAAATATTACCAAAGTATAGCTCTCATTATTTCGATTAAGAAAATATAAACTTTTATATATGTACTACGTATACTTTTCCAGATATTGATGTTTGAAGATTTTGCATTAAAGGGACATTGTCATAAAAAAATTGTTTTAAAGGGACACATCAATTTTTTTTTTTATCGGATTAACGATACAAAAATGCTATTGTAGCGTCGCGTATCGATACGACGGAGACAAAAACTGAAATGACAATGACAAAAACTGAAACTCGCGTGTCAGAAACTGAAACGCTAGTGTCAGAAACGGAAACGATAGTGTCAGAAACGGAAACGATAGTGTCAGAAACGGAAACGATAGTGTCAGAAACTGAAACGCTCGTGTCAAAAACTGAAACGGCCTCTATGGAGAATTACGTGCTTAAGGGTAAAAACTAAAACGCTAGTGTCAGAAACTGAAACGCTAGTGTCAGAAACTGAAACGTTAGTGTCAGAAACTGAAACGCTCTTGTCAGAAACGGAAACGCAACTGTCAAAAAATTGAAACGTTAGCTACGGAAACTGACCGTCTCTGTCAACACTGGACCCGCAGGATGAAATGCAACATTTAAAACGATAAATAGACAAATTATTATTCAGCGGAATTGCCAGGATGTCAGAACTCATCATAAAGACATTCTTCTGTCAATTAAATAAGGATATTCTGTACTTAATCTGTATTATCTTAGGTAATATTAAAAGATGAATGGGAATGTAAAAACATTAACGCTATAGAGGACAACTGATTCTATATATCTGTAACTGACGATAAACGATTTCTAAAGATTAAATATAAAACTAACCTTTTGATTCAGGTAGTGTATAAAATTACAATAAGTCCTAATATGCATTTATGTAATTAATAAATTAAACGATACAGTCGTTTGTCTTGACGATATATATCAAATTTATCCGTTATTAAAAAAAAAAATGTGCGCACATTTAGAATCGATTCGTACAATAGGGGGATCAGGAAATGTTCCAGATTCCTGGAATGACGGCATCCACATTTAACCTAATATATAAACCATAAAAAGATAACGTTAATCCAACTAATTTACGGCCTATCGCATTAAAGAGCTGTATTTGTAAAACTCTACACCGAGTCATTAACTCTAGACTCATTTGGTATCCAGAGTCTAACGACTTAATTCCCGAATATCAAAGCCAATTTCGGCGACGGCTGAATTACACGCTTGACATCTATAATTTGTAGGAAAGTTTTTCCAAAGAAACCAGTTCAATCATTCATCTTGTCGCAGGAATCGGATACATCGTTTGCAACAGAAATACAGGGTGTATTTGTTTCCTTTCAGTTAAGTCAAAGAGATTCTAGGAAAGCTAAAACAAAACTGGAAATATTGATTTCATCGTTTGAATGGATTGAATATTATGAGACCATACGTCACTCAGTTGTTTAATCACGATCATATTCATTTAATCTTACACACAGGTACATTCAACGATATTATAGTCGCAGGAATATGTATCGATACTAGGGATGCGTATCATTTTGTTATAAGACAGTTATACCCATTTCAAGCAGATATCCATATACAGTAGAAGAACGAGAAATTCTGACTTAGAAACTCTTACTATAATTTAGTGTACTATAACCCGAAAACTCCTTGGCTGTGTTTTAAGAATCTGTTCGCTCATTAAATTTGAATCATTTGTAAATCAGTCTAAGTTAGCCGTAAGTTAAACCTTTTCGCTCTATTTACTGCGTAGTTACTGTTTACGTTAGTCTTAAAATTACTTGTGCAACATGAATATACATATGCAATTTCTGGTTGTGAGTATTCTCTTTGGATTAGTCACAGGCATTTGGTTGGACGATCAATGTTCTAGTTCGGCATTGTGCAACGCGGTGTTTGTAAAACCCGGCATATACAAATTCCGTGAACACAATAGTGTAGTGGAACGGCTACATTTTAATCGGTTTTCACATAGCCGATTGGATGCTAGTAACCTGCAGTTTTTGAACTTAATAGTTATAAAGTATGACATTGACTTATCGGATGACACGTGTACTATGATTACCGGTAATGCTGGGTGTGTTAGCATCGTCATCGGAGATCAACCACTAGTTACCTGCCCTGTAAGTTGTGTTTTTTCTCTCTTTCGTTTAATGTATTACCATTTTAAATTATAACACTCAAACTATAGGCACTTGTGTTACGTTTGTCTATGTAGTCCCGATGACAACATAATGATAGCAACCATCAGGCATCTTTACTGCGCATTATTGCGCAATCGGTGTTCCGATAAAATATGTCCTCTGTATTACGGTCTTGCATGAACAGAGCAAAGGCTTTCCGATTGAAATATTTGCATAAGTGGGAGGAGATATGACCAAATAGGGCATATGGACATTTGGCTATTCAGTATATATTTACAGTTCAAAACCGAAAGTGAAAATTTCAAATATCATAAATTTGTCCAAAACGGCCATATACGCTAATGAAATTGGTATTTTATGATAGATATATCAGTATTCTTTTCATTCTGGGTACTTCAAAGAATGTAATTTGAGGTATATCCTAGTTATTTGGCTCGCGGCAGAGTGACATGACAAAAGTCTCACAGGACAAGGGAAGTAAGCGAACTTAGGGTCTAAAAATAATTCAAAGTGTGCCCTTCTCTCAAGCTCGATTGAGGTATAAATAGATACGGTATTGTGTTTTGGAATAAAATGCAAATATAAATTTACGCTGTCTGAAGATTAATTAGCATGTATTTGCAAATTTCTAAAATCAAAATGGCTGTTCGTACACCGTTCATTCGTACTCGTTTACCGTACACCGTTCATTCGTACTCAGTTACGAGTCGGTATATTAAAAATATATTAATTTATAAGAGCTTTGTAAGTACGGTGTGCATAAAATTGTTACAGAACAGATGAGAAATGTTTATAGAAGAAAATAAGCTCGGGTTAACTTTATTAAGAAATTGAAAATCAAGTCTTTTCCAACTGCAATTTTTCATCATTTACAAGCCCATTAATTTCAAAATTTATGGTGTAACAAAGTTAAACTATATATATTTTTTTTTTTTGCAAATGGTTTGATGAGATCTACCAGAAAATGTATAGTTTTACATGTATTATAGCTGTTAATAAAATCATTGAATGTTGCTAATAATGTGTCATAACAGAAGGTGATTTTATGAAATGAAGCAATGTGAATAAAATAATCAAATCCTAACAGAGGTTCGAACCCACAACCGTCTGACGTATTTACCCCTAGGTAAACGCTCTATTAGAATGGTTTGGAATTTGAATCCAGTTGTATCATGGAGGATTACACTCTTACTGTCTTAGACGGGAAAAGGTTTGAAGATTACATCTGAGGAAATGGTTGTAGTTTGCATCCATTTGTAGTTGTTAGGATTGTGCTCTTAATACATATTAAATTCCTCAGTATCTGGTCACTCTCTGGTGGCGATGGATTCTATCAGAAATGATGATGGATTCTATCAGAAATGACTCTCAAGAATGATTAATATAAATTGTAATAACATGTTTCGCAATCAATTAAAATAAAGTTGTATACAACATATTAAAATATTGCAATGGTTTTCTTTATTTATTTTCAGAAGATATGTGAAGATCATACTACCGATCATACCATCGCATCCAACGCACCCACAGCCTCGACACCCACGACATCGACACCCATGACATCAGCACCCATGACACCCACATCTACTAAGACAACAACAACTGCAGAGAAATCTGACATCAATAATGTAACTACTAGATCTTCACGAGAAACCCTCATAACCTCTCCGGACACTACTGCACCTAGTTCCATTAGTATGTATAGCAATACTCATATAGTGCAAACGTTCACCTTATACACTATACAAGCTCTTTCACCTGGTACTTCTGATAATGTAAATAGTGCTTACAAGATTATTAATGATATGTTAAGATTGCTATTAATTGTAGCTTTATTTGTAATTTTGATATTAGCTTATAAATATGGTATAAAAAAAAATGAATAGAGGGATTCGAACTCCGGACCTTTTGCTCCTGGAGCATCCACTGCGTTACCGTACTTACACAGCTTTAACAATCTATGTACACAAACACATATAAATCATTTATTATATTTGTTTATTCTTTTGTCTTTAGATCATGGCTTGCTATCATCCATCATCATCAACATTATAGCATTCATCATCATCATCATTTTAATTATCATCTGTATATGCAAACGGATAGGGGGAAAAAGACCATTGGACATTGAAATGACAACAAACCACCAACGAGGATTTCATCTATCTCATATTTCCATGCATAGTATTTCGGAGGACAGCTCTGAAATTGAACTGGCTATTCAACCCAGCAGATGTCTTGGAAAGTCTTCAATTAAAACTGATTAGTTCCTGAATACTTCTAAAAGTAGATTGATTCTATTAATTGGTTTCCTCTGTTTTTATGTGTTGTTAACTTTATCATATAATGCTATTCATTACTGTATACTATTCATTTACATCAGAGTTTTCACATCTTAAAATTAGCAAATCTAAAATGATATCTTACAGTATATGTAACAGATATTTTACCGCTTAAAGTTGCCAGCATTTATGTAACATGGTTTTGATAAAAATTAGACTTATCACATCACATCATTAGGTTAGAGAACACTGCTAAAATCAGAGGATTCCAACAAAAAGGAGCAATATACATTTTACGCTAACTTTTATTTTATTATGTCTTTCATTATTGTTTCATTTTAGACTTCACAGAAATTGCTAGACTCATCCTTATCATCATCATCAAGCTATTAGCCCAACATCTTATTCATCTTGTTCAAGCCATATATGAGTTCGCCATCAGGAATATACAGCATCAATACAATATTATATTTATTATACTAACAAGTCATCATAGACCTGCAACAGATCAAGTACATGCAGCAGATCAAATCCAAAACAGAAGGTATCCCAGGAGAGAGAGGAGGGCACCAATTAGATTGGAATATCATTAACATTATAACTGTTTCACTCACAAAACACAACACATTTTTTATTTTATTTAAATTAACCGTTTAAAATAATACAGAGCGAGTTCATAGGCTTCTCTGTCTTCTCTTTTCTGTAATACAAATTAAAGTTTAAATAATGTCAGTTCTACAGTTGTATTGTTACACTGTTTAAACTGGTATTGTTGCACTGTTTCATGTCATAATTGATGTCCCAATAGCTTTATCAAAAGATGCTATTACATTACACCTTTCACTAGTTTTATATTGTTTACATATATATGATAATTATGTAGAGCAATGCGTTAAGCTGCAATTTGCTATATAATGTCCATTGGGAACATACATGTTGGGTTAACATAACATAAAGACTTAACTTACTCCACGTAACTTTGGTATAAGTTTTATTAGTTTTATAGTTAACATATAAAGACTTGCAACTTAGTGGTAAGTTTGTATATAAGATTTGTATTTTGTTTGGACATGTTAGCTCAATTTTGCAGCAAATACTGGCTATACTCAATGGATGTTTTTAAATATGTGTTTGTTACGCAATTTTACATTAGTGTTATAAAGGTATACCTTCTTATTTTAATTGTGTACTTATTCAGCACAACATATGACTCCTCTGTCTGAAACAAACACAAATATTTAGATTATATTTACTAAACAAAATGAAAGAAAATAATATAAAATTTGGTGTATTCTCCATTTCATACTTTTCTAGTTCTATAAAGTAAATTTCATTCAAAGCATGTGTTTTTAAAACATTTATTACATGTTGTAAATTGTTTCTTAAATCAAAAGACTATAATATATTACTTAACAACGCTCTCCGTACATGCACGGTACTGGCTTGTCTGAAATATATATCACAGTCTATATTGTTTAGGTATATGAGGAGATGGTTGCGTTATGTGTACATATTGTTGAAAATATATAAAGTTCTCAGGGAACACAGAATGTGTGTGCGTGTATGAGGAGATGGTTGCGTTATGTGTACATATTGTTGAAAACATATAAAGTTCTCAGGGAACACAGAATGTGTGTGTGTGTGTATGAGGAGATGGTTGCGTTATGTGTACATATTGTTGAAAATATATAAAGTGCTCAGGGAACACAGAATGTGTGTGCGTGTATGAGGAGATGGTTGAGTTATGTGTACATATTGGTGAAAATATATAAAGTGCTCAGGGAACACAGAATGTGTGTGTGTATGAGGAGATGGTTGCGTTATGTGTACATATTGTTGAAAATATATAAAGTGCTCAGGGAACACAGAATGTGTGTGTGTATGAGGAGATGGTTGAGTTATGTGTACATATTGTTGAAAATATATAAAGTGCTCAGGGAACACAGAATGTGTGTGTGTATGAGGAGATGGTTGAGTTATGTGTACATATTGGTGAAAATATATAAAGTGCTCAGGGAACACAGAATGTGTGTGCGTGTATGAGGAGATGGTTGCGTTATGTGTACATATTGTTGAAAATATATAAAGTGCTCAGGGAACACAGAATGTGTGTGTGTATGAGGAGATGGTTGAGTTATGTGTACATATTGTTGAAAATATATAAAGTGCTCAGGGAACACAGAATGTGTGTGTGTATGAGGAGATGGTTGAGTTATGTGTACATATTGGTGAAAATATATAAAGTGCTCAGGGAACACAGAATGTGTGAGATGTGTGGTGTGTGTGGAATGTGTGTGTTGGGGTTGTGTGTGGTAGAAGGGGTTGAATGTTGTGGAAAGTGTGTGGTGGTGATGTGGAAAATGTGTGTGTGTGTGTTTGTAGTGTGATTGTGTGGTTGTGTGCTGTGACTATGTGTGACGTGTGCTGTGTGTAGTGTAGATTGTGAAAGATGTGATGCTGTGTGTGTGTGGCTGCTGATAGTAGATGTAGGTGATGTGTGTGTGTGATGTGGGTGTGTAGTCGTGTGGGTGTGTGTGCTGATAGTGGCGGTGATTGTGCTGTGGGCTCTGGGTGTGTGTGATGTGTGTGTGTGTGTAGTGTTGTGTGTGTGTGTGGGACATGTGTGTTTGGTGTGTGTGGTGTGTGGTGCGTGTAGGGTGTGCTGCTGTGATGTGTGTGTCCTGTGCTGTTTGTGTGTGTGTGGTGTGTGGTGATGTAGTGTGGCGTGGAGCTGTGTGTGCGGGGTGTGTGTAGTAGTGTGGTGTGTGATGTACGTGTGTGTGTGCGCTGTTGAGTGTGCTGTGTGTGGGTGTGAGTAGTGATCGTGCTGTGTGTGCTGTGTGCTGCTGTGTGTGGGGAAAATGTGTGTGTGGTGTGTGTGTGTGTGATGTGCTGTGTGTGTGTGTGTGATGCTGTGGGTGGTGTGGTGTGCTGTGTGTGTGTGTGTGTGCTGTGCTGTGTGTGTCGTGTGTTGTCGTGTTGTGTGTGTGTGCTGTGTGGTGATGTCGTAGGTGTGTTATAGTCTGTGTGTGTGCTTGTGTGTGTGTGTGTGTGTGTGCGTGCGCGTGCGCGCGCTCATATCTTAGAAACAGATTTGTGATCAGCAGTTTATTTTTATAATATAGTTTATTGTTATAATATAGTTTACCGTTACACATTGTTTATTCTAACATAGTTTTTGTTACAAATAGATAATAAAAAGTTTAATTTACAGTTTCTTATGTGTTTCATTATCACAAATTCATAGTGGCACCAAATATTCAAAAATGACAATTACCTTTCTACGGTCTCTGCAATTGTCTTCAATTGTTTTAGCATGCTGTCTTGCTGATATAACATTTTATCAGGGTATTAGTTTAAGCTTTAAAAAAACAACAACAACAAAAATGACTGCGAAAGAAGCTTTAACAACTTTATTAATCACCCTGCGGATGAAAGCATATATGGAATCATTCATTTTGGGAAAGAGAAACGAGAGTATCCCAGAGAAAACCCAATTGTGAAAAGAAGTTTTAACAACTTATATGAATCACTCTCACTGGTGGGAATGAAAGTATACACGCAGTCATTCATGATCGAGCTAAAATAAATTTGTATAAACTAATTAAATATCATCGATACAATAGGAGAGACGAACAGAATGGTAAGTTAACGACATAAATGCGGTCATTACAGCTATGCAGTAAAGGGAAATAACCTTTTTTTTTTGTGTTGCAGATAGGAAAGTTTACGAGTTAATTCTCTTAGACCATCACTAACTAAATGCTAATCCCTACGCTAATCGGACAGCCCTATGTTACAATCACTCGTGTTGGTAAATATACATGTACTAATGAACTATATACATATTATATTTTTTACTTAATAGTATTTGAGAGTAGATCTTCTAACATATACGAAATACGTAAACACCGCTTTATGATGAAAGGGAGACAACCCCATTCGTTTTACTATATACATTCGAAGTTCGAACACACCAAGCGAAAACCGTTTGCCACAGTATTTACTACAAAATCCGTCATTAGTGTCAGGGAAGGCCATAGAAATACTTAAACAAAATGAAATCAGCATGGAACCAAACGCTGACACATTCATACATGTAATTATAAATATGATTCTAAAGTAATTAACGAGTTTACATACCACGGTTGTCATCTCTGAGCTGCAACATAGCTGATTAGCCGATAAGCGCAGAGTGCGCACAAACACATAACTAAATCATGAGACATGTTAAAGCGAAACTCCATCAGTGAAAACGTAAATTTCTACAGAATGGTATATATATATATATATATATACAGATAATTTACTATATTGAAATATGTACATATCTCATCTTCATACAGGTAGAACTTCATTATATGGGTTTTTAATTAGATTGACGCCTGTCGTAAAAGGACAGAATGAAATGTTTTTATTACGGGGTAACTCCATCCTGATTGAAATTAGGCCCATTAGATATGAACACGTTCTCATAAATAGAATGTTGTGACCATTGTCGAAGTTTATAAGGCTGTGTGACAGTTCGTGACACAATGTTGACAACACATGGTCCGTTGAATAATGATTATTTAAATTAAGCACACTATTTACAGGCACTATGTGGCCACTATTTGTATCCCTTTTAAATGATGTGTAACCGTGTTTATGAACTTGTCCATTATTTTCCAAACGAACTGTCAGTTTCTTGAACGGTACTAATCTCTGAGGTATCGTTGAAACAATAATCTGTAATGCCTGAAATAAAATAAAAAGATATACGTTTTAATAAACTGTAAAAAATTATGCAAGATGTTACACCTTTTATCGCATCAAAACAGTGTAATTAACAACAATTGTGATGTATAAAACGAAAATACTTACTTGACAAACGTGTGTTAAAGCTTTTTCCGAGTTTACTGTTTTCGTTCCTTTGAATAAACAACAATTGTCTTTATATTGACACAGCGTTAATTCGACAAATTGGTGTCCTATGTTATTGTCAAATTTACTGGTCGATATAAGTCTGGAGGTTTCTCCGTGGACGACTGTAATAATAGATTTCTGTAATTCGCATGTACCATACCCCGATGCGACTAAATATTGTATAATGTCGTGAAATCTAATGAGTATTATAAAAATTGGTTGAACTGCTGAAGCCAATTGTTCTATAAAAAACATGTTTCGTGTTGAAGAGGTTGGATAAATATTCTAAACTGAATGTATGATTCGTTCACGGGCTATTTAAAGGCACGCGATATTTATAATTAACTGCGTCAGAATTGGTACCACGGTGGTTAGAAATGTGTCTTTAATTCCTAGATAGATTCTTAAGATTATTTGAGACATAAAATATTACGTGAATGATGTTCTACAGATAGTGAGTCCATGATTTGTTTTGGAAGCTGCGGGATATGTTAATTAGATATCATCCAATATTCAAAATATGTATATGTGACACTAATTAATTACAGGGGCTACATATATAATGTGTAGCTCTCTGAAAGATTTCAAAACTCACCATGTTTTCTTCATACACTGATATAAGTGAACATGTATTCATAAAACATATTCACGGAAATATACATGAAACATCATTATTTCTTGATAGGTCTGTTTGTTTAGAGACTATATACATGTGTATACAGTTTCCTGACAATACAACTTATCTAACCAATGGTAGAATAATTACTGAAAAATGGTTTGAATATAACGTTGGTTATTTAGGCCGTTCAGGTCTAAATGCATATTGCGTCAGAGTAATATACACTCTCAAAGGTTCAAGAACATTTATCATTTCGGCCTACCCCATATACTAGTTTAAAATTAAAATACAATTTAAAAAAAATTTTTTTTAGAGGGAATCAGTAACTTGACAAATATTATATTCTTATCACACACTCACGCACGCGCCCACCCACACCCACACGCACGCGCGCACGCGCGCACGCGCGCACGCGCGCACACACAAACCACTGAGTTGAATATTTCGTCGATAGTTTCTGTGTGTTTTACGTTTATTTATCGTCGCTACCGGGTGGCCGTACGAAGGACGCCTCCTGAAGAGATTAGTCATTTTAGAGGATAGTGCGATGATACAGACTGAGGCCCATTCCAGAGGCTCCTGTGGTTCTTTTACGTTCACCTACACGAGACCTCGGTCCCATCTGAAAGACCGTTAATTTTATTAGGGTCAGACTGGGTGGGGTCGACACTGCGATCCCTGGATTACAGGTCCATCGTTTTACCACTGGGATACAGATCGGTCCGTTTATTATAACACAGTGGTTACAAATTATTTATAAGGATTGAATGATATTATCGAATCGTTTTTATATATTAGACATTATTATTATATATATATATATATATAGAGTATTTATCGTCTTAATCTTAATTACATTACTATCATATGCTATTAAATATATAGATTATTTATCGTCTTAATCTTAATTACATTACTATCATATGCTCTTAAATTAATAATAATTTAGAAGCATTTAGGAAATATTGAAAATAATATTAATGAATATTACCTCCCTTTATTTAATTAAGTATTATGAGACTACAAATAATATATAATATTTGAGTGATTACAATAATTCCCCACGGCAAGTACGCATACATTTATCGAACGAAAGCGATTTTAATTATTTGCAGATACGTCTTAATGACAATCTTGTTTGGATGTTAATAAAATATTGTCCATTAATAGATAGATTCTTTATTATCCTCCATTATAGGAGAGCTATCACATACATGTATAATACATATACATTTACAATATTACAACTATTACCGAATAGGAACAAACATTGTGATATCATGTAATTAAAAAATATACATGTAATTACAAAAACAAAGAACACGATAAACAATATAACAGATATGTAACATTGTGACAAGAATTTCCAGCGTCGCATAACAAAATTGAACATTGAATTAACTATAATATCGGATCCCGAGAGTACATCTTACCGAAAAGAAACATAAGGTGTAAACAGGAACTCAATATTAAAAATCGTAAGTTGACGAACTGTTTCAGAACACAACCCTGACGGGCAGGCAGGCAGGCAGGCAGGCGGACAGACAGACATACAGACGGGTGGACAGACGTACAGACAGACAGACAGACATACAGAGAGACAGAGAGACAGAGAGACAGGTAGTCAGTGATTATAAGAATTGCCCACGCCAAGTACGCATACATTTAGCGAACGAAAGCGATTTTAATTATTTGTAGATACGTCTTGAAGACAATCTTGTTTGGGTGTTAAAATAGTGTCCATTAATGAATCATCACAGCCGGTTCTTGTTTTATGAGATAGCGTAGTTGTGATGATTCAGAAGCAAGCCCTGTCTTCAACATCGTTGGGATATCTCCGTATCAATTAAGACCAATTAGCCGAGGATTAAGTTATGTACGCGCTCCGGGCTTATCGGATAAACCGTTATGTTGTAGCCCAGAGAAATTTGTCTTGAGCAGATAATTAACGTGTGTCATACTAAATGATAGGATTTATGGTTCCATGCTGCTTTCACTTTGTCTGGAATTCCTCCGTATGGCGAATAATTTGACCTGATAAGCGATTTATAGCGAAATAAATATTTCGTTCTCATTTTTGACATTTCATTTTCCAGTCATTCCGTCTGCTATTCCTGTTGCAATTAATCCTATATGCCTATAAATTAGATGGGAGCTACGACATTTTTAGTTCTTATCAGATATATTGATAAGTTGCGCATGGTTTTTTAGAATAAAAGGTTCGGACAGACAGACGTGGACGGACGGACGGTCGGACGGACGGACATACAGACGGGCGTGTGGTAAAGTAAATAGATATACATTATTTAAAATAACCGCAAACAACATACAACCTGATAGAGGGAATCAGTAACTTGCCAAATATTACATTGTTATCACACACCCACGCACGCGAACGCACGCGAGCACGCGCGCACTCACGCACTCACGCACGCACGCACACACGCGCACACACGCACACACATACACACACACACGCACGCGCACAGACACACACGCGCACGCAGGCACACACACTCACGCACACACGCACACACATACATACACACGCACACGCACGCGCACAGACACACACACGCGCACGCAGGCACGCACGCACGCACACACGCACACACACTAACGTAATATTTTATGAACGCTTGGATTATTTTATTGAACCGGTGATGAAATTACAAATTTATGTTAGCTAGATAGCGAAAAGAGTGTTTGACATTTAACAAAATCGACCTCCCGCTGAGATACAGCGTGGGGTTTGATGTCAAATAAATCAAACTTGAAACTAGTCTAATAATGTTCCGTGGAAAATACCTTCGAGTTGATAAGCAGACGGAAATAAATATTTCGTTCGCATTGAGGCTATACAAGCCGCTAAATCGCATCAATTAAGACCAATTAGCCGATGATTAAGTTATAGTTGTTTACGTCCTGTTCAATTTGGAACACTTCAGTTGTCATGTGAGAGCAACCTCTGTATGTAAACGTATTAATTACTACGATGTCATGTCGCGTTCCTACTGCGATGGTGATTTTTCTCGCATTCCCGGATAAGGTTATTTAGGGTCAACATAGAAACATGCGAGCGGACAGGATATCCCATTCATTCCGATGTATCGAACAGACGAGATAGTATGCGTCATACTAACCGATATGATTTATTCGGATATATACGCGTTATTTATATGACTAACCTCTATTACCACCAGACATACGTTCGCGCGGACGGGTTTTATAATTTGAACATTTATATTAATCGTTGCATCCGGCGTCTCATATAGAATGGATAATATTATTTTATTATAAAATTGCTAGATCGCGAAACGAGTTGTTACGACTTATCGCTCCTTATATCTCATTCCTGATGGAATCCCTGTAAAACGTACATTACGGATTATTAATAATTTATCGCGTTTTTATGGAAGTATACGTAACGATATATATTATTCATTTTCGTACATAGGTTAAGTTTGTAATTATGATTTCTTACTCGATAAAAACGTACGCCTAGCTCGAATAATATAATGAACTTACCCGTATATTCGTTGAAGCCGCTTGAGGACTGAGACCGTTCTAATAGGACTATATTTATATAGAAGCGTTGGTTATTTATGGATCGGTTCGTAGTCTATATTTATAGAATGGTACGAGATAGCTATTTATAAAGCTATTACCAATAGTCTATATAGTGACGCGTATACCAAAAAAAGCAAAGAGCTCGGTAGTGGTGGCGTATACGCAACAAGTAAAGAGATCGGTAGTTGCGCGATATATCATCAATAGGCTCTATAGTGACGCGCACTCGCGTGACGTACTTCATATTCCCTTATATGCAAATGAGTTACTATAAATAGACTTCACCCAAAGAGCTGACCATACTACTCAAACTCACGTACGAAAATATTCTCATCCTTATAACAATATTAAATATATAAAAGTACGCTACAATTTATATTTATTGATTTCTTTACTATGAACCGTGTTTTCATTCGAGTGTCAGTTTGCAAAGAATATATGTACTTGTCTACAAAGGTCTACCTTGAAGACTGGTTTTCCCGTCTGTTTGTTATCTAAGTAAAGTCGCACCTATTATTGATACATACTTGAAAGACAGACCACGAGTCTATGTCCATAATCTCGCTGCGGATTCGCATCCCAACATGGAGGTTCGACAATAAAAGTGTGGTAACAGAAAACACTCAATTTGTATTCCGAATTAAGAAAAGACAAATGACCGCTTCTTTCAATTTGCATATCGACAAGTATCCAATCACGGATTTCTAGCATAATAACATTAGTTTATTAGTATATTCATCAGTGAAGTGATCAAACACGTAGTAAGAGAAGCTATATATACTGACACCATAAACATGAGCACTTATATATTGAGCTTTACGTTTTGGTTACAAAGTTTAGAATTATGGATTTTATTATCGTAAGTGAAGAACATAATCCTTTATACATTGCACTAATTTACCCAATATATAACCTCTTAGACATTTGCCTTTTTTGTTCTAACATGATATAAATGTTACCTCTAAGGCAAGTGCACAGTTTCATTTTGGTGTGAGTATATATAGGTTACATACCAGCATAACCTCATACACCTCCTAGAGGTAGAACCACAGTTCAACCACTTATCATTCGCGCGAGTTTATTTGTGCATGCAGGCACACATACCTATGCTTATATGTGTCAAATTAATGTTAACATGCAATGCAAACTGGATCATAAGGAGGTAAGGGGGGCAACTGACATTCGTTTATTACAACAAATCAGACCGGCATGTGTAGAAATTGTAAAATGAGAGGTGAAGGCTACGAGGGGGCATCCAAATATATCGGGGACGTTCCGTGGTGTTCAAGCTCGAATTCCGATTAGAGGCTCTCCGATTAGCGCAGTGGTTAGCGCGCTGGCTTCTCACCAATGCAACCCGGGTTCGATCCTCGGACCGGGAAGTATGTGAGATGGTACGGTGGTCGCCAGATCGGACAGGTGGGTTTTCTCCAGGTACTCCTGTTTCCTCCCACACGAATGACCATATTATACGCTTTCATCCGCACAAACGAGAGTGATTAATATAAGTTGTTAAAACTTGCTTCACAATCGTTGTAAAATAAATAAAGTTTAAATTAAGCTCGAATTCGGTAGATCATGCAAGACGTAGTGTACACGCACTGTAAACCGCTGTGCCTAAACCTGGTTATTATCCATGCATCGGATGAGCCACTTGCCCGAATCATCATGAATACCGCCCAAGAAGTAGCTTTATTTACCTGGCGACAAATTCAACACACCATATTTTGATAATAATTCCCAATGAAATAATGATGTCACCCGAATGATATCATTGTGCAGTCAATATAATATTATGCTACATATCTGGACGAGTTCCACCGCGATGTGTGTCGTAGAAATACGTGTGATAGCAATGTCCCTGTGCATAACAACATAGGTGATGCATTGACAAAATTAACCACAACTTTATACCCAAATGTATCAATATGCCTTCGCATTTTAAGTTTCGACCGAAACCGCGGAGCGTTCATTTAGCACAATGCCAATGGAGACGAGTTAGACACATGTACGGTGAACCATGGCGTAGATTAACCGGGTGTGGCGTGATTATCATACACATGGGCTAGATACATAAACACTGACTTAGTGACAGGTGTATTGGCAAGAAGAAAGGAGCGACTGGTAGCCCCTCTATATAGTGTGTAGGCTTTCGGCATGTGATAACCAATGTTTGAAAAATGAGTTCCAGATGTTTATAAATATATTGTCCTTTCTTGTGGAATACATTTATTAGCATTGGAAGCAGAATTACAGCAACCATGCACTGAATATCGTTCATATAATCAAATATATATGTGTGTATATATATATATTTCAGACAATTTTGCTCTCAATAAGAACGCTACACAGAGTACGACATTCAGTGATGGAGGCGGATCCTGGTCAGCCGACAGAGCTGTTGATGGAAATACTACGTGCGGACAAGGTGTCTCTATCCAACATTATAGTGCTACTAGGAGCGACGCTGCTAATGTATGGTGGCGTGTAGATCTTGGATTTATATACAACATAACGAGGGTCGTTGTACATGGACCACCTTCTGACAACAGTAAATACATATTGTTTATTTAAATATACTGTGTCTCCAAAAACCATTGCAAACATGGCAAAAATAAAAGTATGTTGAAATCAAATTGACAGCAATTTGATATTAATTAATAGAATTTTGATAATAAATCATTTTATAAACCTGTTACTGTTATTGAATAGGCGTTGATATATGTGCTTGGTTAGTCATATAAATATAAATGTTAACACCGATACCATTAATTGAGCCGTGTTGAGTTTCTGATAATATCAACGTCATTTTGCAGAAGTAAAAATGTGAAACATCAGCATACTGTAACCCAGGCTATCAACTGTATGCGAGACGTTTTCGCCAATTGCATACTATGTGTGTTGCCATATAGTTCACATTTACATTTGACGCTGTTATTGTGTGTGTGTTGCTATATAGTTCACATTTACATTTGACACTGTTATTGTATGTGTGTTGCTATATAGTTCACATTTACATTTGACACAGTTATTGTATGTGTGTTGCTATATAGTTCACATTTACATTTGACACTGTTATTGTATGTGTGTTGCTATATAGTTCACATTTACATTTGACACTGTTATTGTATGTGTGTTGCTATATAGTTCACTTTTATATTTGACACTGTTATTGTATGTGTGTTGCTATATAGTTCACATTTACATTTGACACTGTTATTGTATGTGTGTTGCTATATAGTTCACATTTACATTTGAAACTGTTATTGTATGTGTGTTGCTATATAGTTCACATTTACATTTGACACTGTTATTGTATGTGTGTTGCTATATAGTTCACACTTACATTTGACACTGTTATTGTATGTGTGTTGCTATATAGTTCACACTTACATTTGACACTGTTATTGTATGTGCGTTGCTATATAGTTCACATATACATTTGACACTGTTATTGTATGTGTGTTGCTATATAATTCACATTTACATTTGACACTTTTATTGTATGTGTGTTGCTATATAGTTCACATTTACATTTGACGCTGTTATTGTATGTGTGTTGCTATATAGTTCACATTTACATTTGACACTGTTATTGTATGTGTGTTGCTATATAGTTCACATTTACATTTGACACTGTTATTGTATGTGTGTTGCTATATAGTTCACATTTACATTTGACACTGTTATTGTATGTGTGTTGCTATATAGTTCACATTTACATTTGACACTGTTATTGTATGTGTGTTGCTATATAGTTCACATTTACATTTGACACTGTTATTGTATGTGTGTTGCTATATAGTTCACATTTACATTTGACGCTGTTATTGTATGTGTGTTGCTATATAGTTCACATTTACATTTGACACTGTTATTGTATGTGTGTTGCTATATAGTTCACATTTACATTTGACACTGTTATTGTATGTGTGTTGCTATATAGTTCACATTTACATTTGACACTGTTATTGTATGTGTGTTGCTATATAGTTCACATTTACATTTGACACTGTTATTGTATGTGTGTTGCTATATAGTTCACATTTACATTTGACACTGTTATTGTATGTGTGTTGCTATATAGTTCACATTTACATTTGACACTGTTATTGTATGTGTGTTGCTATATAGTTCACATTTACATTTGACACTGTTATTGTATGTGTGTTGCTATATAGTTCACATTTACATTTGACACTGTTATTGTATGTGTGTTGCTATATAGTTCACATTTACATTTGACACTGTTATTGTATGTGTGTTGCTATATAGTTCACATTTACATTTGACACTGTTATTGTATGTGTGTTGCTATATAGTTCACATTTACATTTGAAACTGTTATTGTATGTGTGTTGCTATATAGTTCACATTTACATTTGACACTGTTATTGTATGTGTGTTGCTATATAGTTCACATTTACATTTGACACTGTTATTGTATGTGTGTTGCTATATAGTTCACACTTACATTTGACACTGTTATTGTATGTGTGTTGCTATATAGTTCACATTACATTTGACACTGTTATTGTATGTGTGTTGCTATATAATTCACATTTACATTTGACACTGTTATTGTATGTGTGTTGCTATATAGTTCACATTTACATTTGACACTGTTATTGTATGTGTGTTGCTATATAGTTCAAATTTACATTTGACACTGTTATTGTATGTGTGTTGCTATATAGTTCACATTTACATTTGACACTGTTATTGTATGTGTGTTGCTATATAGTTCACATTTACATTTGACGCTGTTATTGTATGTGTGTTGCTATATAGTTCACATTTACATTTGACACTGTTATTGTATGTGTGTTGCTATATAGTTCACATTTACATTTGACACTGTTATTGTATGTGTGTTGCTATATAGTTCACATTTACATTTGACACTGTTATTGTATGTGTGTTGCTATATAGTTCACATTTACATTTGACACTGTTATTGTATGTGTGTTGCTATATAGTTCACATTTACATTTGACACTGTTATTGTATGTGTGTTGCTATATAGTTCACATTTACATTTGAAACTGTTATTGTATGTGTGTTGCTATATAGTTCACATTTACATTTGACACTGTTATTGTATGTGTGTTGCTATATAGTTCACACTTACATTTGACAATGTTATTGTATGTGTGTTGCTATATAGTTCACACTTACATTTGACACTGTTATTGTATGTGTGTTGCTATATAGTTCACATTTACATTTGACACTGTTATTGTATGTGTGTTGCTATATAATTCACATTTACATTTGACACTGTTATTGTATGTGTGTTGATATATAGTTCACATTTACATTTGACACTGTTATTGTATGTGTGTTGCTATATAGTTCATATTTACATTTGACACTGTTATTGTATGTATGTTGCTATATAGTTCATATTTACATTTGACACTGTTATTGTATGTGTGTTAGCGGTCTGCAGATGCAGTTGTTATGTACCGTGGAGTTGCTGTTGTCAGCATGTTTCTAGAAGTGTGAATATAGAATGGAACCTAGACTTGCCATTCCTACAAACCCTTCCCTCCGTTTAAAATGTGTGTGGGTCCAGTCACGTGACACCAGTATTTCCGTCCGTGGTCCAGTGGTAGAGCGTCGGATTTGGAATCGCACGGTCCCGGGTTCGATACTCGGTCAGGCCACGTATATAGTGTCATTGAGCAAGGCATCTCACACACATTGCTTAGTACTGGTTAATCGCTTAGGTCGGCTAAGCCTGCCCATGAAAACATGTCTAAGTCCCCGCGAAGGGTTTGACATTAAAGGAACATACATACATTTCCGGAATCATATCCATACAGTCCAGATTTGATAGAGATTTCACCAACCAACCATATCTGAATGAACCTTTGACTTCCCGCTCAGTAGGTGTACATTGTATACCTGAATTTTAGTTATTGTGTAGCCGATGAATGTATATGTATACTGTTCCTTTCTATTAATAGTACATGAATGTATGAATATCGTCTTCATATTGTTAGATCAACTGGCTGGATTTCAAGTGTATCTGACAAATGATCCTGATGCACATGCCAGTTCCAATCCGTCAACACTAATATATACCAACACTGCGTATACAAACAACGGTGTGTTCAACATAACAACGTCAGTGCTTGGACGGTACTGCTTGTTACGCAGAAACATAGCACCTATTGTGTTGTGTGAAGTTCAAGTCTTTGGAACTGGTAAGATTTAACATATTATTTGTAAGCTTTATCCACCAGTCTGTCCGTTATCCATGCATCGTTAGGGATACTTATTCTCTGTGTTGGCTAGGGCAACATATCTATAGCTTTTTTAAAAAATATTTCTCTTGTTTTATTTCTGTTTATATTTTCGTTATTGTAAATATTACGATGTGTACAAATTATAAACACCTGATAGAGGTTATTGTCCACCAATTCTCACGACAGAGAGCCTCTCGTACAGCAAGTCTTAGTTTGCATTGGATTTTTGTTCAATCTTTGTCACGGGAAACATTTTGATGGAATTGCGGTTACTTTCGATACTCATAGTATAGAGTGTTGGAAC
Organism: Archivesica marissinica; assembly: GCA_014843695.1. NCBI lineage: Eukaryota > Metazoa > Mollusca > Bivalvia > Venerida > Vesicomyidae > Archivesica > Archivesica marissinica. Next base: position 10,381,453 of record CM026391.1, read on the forward strand.
CTATGCTCGGCGTAAATACTACATATAATGACTAGTATAAAATGTTATTTGCACTTGCCGTATATTATTATTTTCTTAAGTCGTGAAAACAACTTTCAAAACACTCTTGTTGGCAGTTTTAGCTTCATCACGTGACCTTGCTGCTCAATACAGCTATTGCAACGCTGTCGGTCGGCACCCGTTTATATGAGGAACTGAAGACTTCAGGGCACCTATGCACGGCGTACTTGTTATTTTTTATTTATCCACCATAATTTGTTGAATATCTTATTTTTATATAGTACATCATTGAATAAAATCACTTATTGGTCTTATTCAAAAATTGTATAGAAACTATTTTTCGGGTTAGGTGTAGATTTTTTAAATTCTGATAGCTACCTGAATTGCTCATACACCGTATCAGTTTCGGTGGACATATTCTCCCAATAATTTGCTTGTTTATATTCGTCTGCTGGACCAGTCACGTGACAGTTGCATCAGCCTACCGATACACGTAACGGAATGCTATTGAACCATGCTTCAGCACTGTCAGCGAAATTAGCCTAAAACTAAATAACTTTTTTAAATACGGATGGAAATGGAAAATACGCCGAGCATAGGAATACGCCGAGCATAGGTTCCACCACTCTAGAAGTAGTCATTTTCGAAATACTAAGTCACTATGTCAGGCTACACGACGATCTTGTATACAGTACAGTACTTTGTTCAAACTTTAAAAGTTCTGTTTTTGATGAAACCTCACATCCACTATAAAAGTATGTCAATATAAGTAGTTTTATAACATGTAACAATAAGTAACTTAATCTACTCACTTACTTATTTCAACAAATTTACATAATGGTGTCACGTGTGTATTTAATAGGCAAGTATTTATATTACTCCTTCCGTATGCAGACTTTCTCTTTTAATTGTGTTATATATATGCAACAATTAGAAATATGGCGTAATCGAACGATATTCTAAGTTGTAAACCTTAGTTCCATTCGACCACACTTGGACACACGTTACGGTGTGATATAGTCTAAACTATGCTAATGCGCCATTAAACCAAATACTCGCTCACTTGCTCAAACGTCATATCGTGATGAAAGCTTTCTTTCCTTCGACCATGCTTAATCAAAAGTTCTATAGTGATGAAAGCTTTCTTTCCTTCGACCATGCTTAATCAAATGTTCTATAGTGATGAAAGCTTTCTTTCCTTGCTTAATCAAAAGTTCTATAGTGATGAAAGCTTTCTTTCCTTCGACCATGCTTAATCAAAAGTTCTATAGTGATGAAAGCGTTCTGTCCTTCGACCATGCTTAATCATAAGTTATATCGTGATGAAAGCTTTCTTCCCTTCGACCATGCTTAATCATTAGTTATATCGTGATGAAAGAGGTCTTCCCTTCGACCAATCTTGATCAACAGTTATGTCGTGATTAAAGCTTTCTTCCCTTCGATCAATCTTGATCAAAAGTTATATAGTGATGACACTTTTGTTCCTTTCGACAAAGTTTTAAGCGTTCCTTAAAGCATTCTGTCTTGATCTACCGTGACAAGTACGACTGAATAGGTCGTATATAGTCGCATTGGTCGTTGTTGACAGGTGTTCACACTATTTAACACAATGTATTGCCAATGCTCTGAAGGGATATCAAAAAGATACATTTTAGAACATTTTTTATCAATGTTTCGTCTATATTCACAAATTGTCTTAGCACATGCTTGTCTTGTTCTGTAAGAGATACATGAGGCGGATTCTAAGCCACTATTATAATCCCACAGGCGGGGGGGACTCAGTGGCCGAATGGTTATGGGCATTGGCAACATCTCACACAAGAAAGTACTAAAGCACGTATCACCTCGAATCAGATTTAAAGTGAACTGATTAACACTATCACTTACGATTCCGTGGCCTAGTGGTTAATGCATCCGCATACGGAACGGGAAGTCGACTGTTTCGAACCTCGTCAGCGGTTCTTTCTGATATGGCCTGTACCGATTACCGCTTGGCATACAAGGATAGGATTCGGGAAGTACTGATGTTCATAAAAAAGGTGTTTCATAAATCATTCATGGCTGGTCCTTTCAATAGGGATGACACTAAAATAGACAAACACTTGAAGATATAGCTAAATGGTTATAGTAAATACTGTTCTTATATGAATGATTATACATTCAGTATATTTGTAGATCTAATTCAAAGGATACGAGCAGATGCTGTTACAACACTGTCAAGTACTAGCAACTATGATAGCACACATACTTCTTGGAACAGCAGCAATGCAATTGACGGCATTATCAGTGGCGATCCGAACGTATGCAGCTGTTGCAGTGATACAAGTGGGAATGAAGTGCCGTGGTGGCAGATAGATCTTGGCAGAACGTATTCAATCGATTCTATAAAGATATTTGGGCGTTCAGATAAAAGTATGATATATTTGAATATTAGTCAGTTTACATTATGTTGTAGTCATAACCCATATGTTTGTATTTCGTTTTATTCTAAGGGTAATTAGTATTTTGTATAATTCATATTTCATATATTAATATACATGATACGCCAACATACACCGGATGTCATTGTCAGATGTGTCATGTTCCAAATGTATCCAGCTATAAGAAGTCCATCAACTCTGTAGGTTCGAGTCCCACTTGGGTGTCGAATTCTATTATGTAAGGAAACTGTCGAGTTGGCTTTGAGTTGGTGGTTGTACCTCTGTCCGTGCATGAAATAGTTCTCGGAAGGCACCATTGTCTTCCTTCATCAATAACCGCTGGAGATTCACCATATGCCATAAGTACCGGTGCGAATTTATACCCAAGAACGATAGAATACAAAATAAATATACACACGCATTGAAAGTCTTAAGTATACAGCTATACAGATTCTAAATTGTAATATTAGTTCCTTTTTAAATATAAATGGTTGTGCCAGGCATGCACGATGGAATCTGATAAACATATTCATAAACCATCGCTGTGCGTGTATTTTAGGTTGTTAATGTGGAAAACAAGGTAAATTGCACGTGCCATGACAAATTACCCAATACATAGACTCATGGACTCGTTATTGCACCATGGGTCAGGAAAACACACAATGGGACTGATGTCCACTTGAAGAAATAGGAATTGCAGTCGGCCTTAATCAAGCTGTTGTCTCGAATTCCGAATTATTTCATCATTTAACACTGATGATAGTTTCCAAGCGAAGCACTACAACTTTCTTGAGAAAGGTACGTGGTTATAACCGGGTGCCATATCGTGTACGTACTACTGCTCGAATGGGCATCCGGGGTGTTCCTCCACCAATAATAGCTGGAGAGTCGCCAAATGACATAAGTTGTTGGTGCGACTTTAACCCTAGAAAAATGGGCATCCGGGGTCTTCCTCCACCAATAATAGCTGGAGAGTCGCCATATGACCTAAGTTGTTAAAACAGACAAACAGACAAACAAACATCCTGCATGCTGGAATCAAACTGATATGTTGTTGAATGTCATTTCCCATAATTATGTTTCTTTTTAATGTCTGATTCAGAAATGTTATTACACTGCATAACACATATCAAAACCCTTCATTTTGTTTATATATTTCTCAAAAATGTATTTGTCTTTATTAGACTACATAACACATATCAAAACCCTTCATTTTGTTTATATATTTCGCAAGAATGTATTTGTCTTTATTAGACTACATAACACATATCAAAACCCTTCATTTTGTTTATATATTTCGCAGGAATGTATTTGTCTTTATTAGACTACATAACACATATATATCAAAACCCTTCATTTTGTTTATATATTTCGCAGGAATGTATTTGTCTTTATTAGACTACATAACACATATCAAAACCCTTCATTTTGTTTATATATTTCGCAAGAATGTATTTGTCTTTATTAGACTACATAACACATATCAAAACCCTTCATTTTGTTTATATATTTTGCAAGAATGTATTTGTCTTTGGTGTGTGCTTACGTTTATTTATCGTCGCTACCGGTTGCCCATATGAGTGACGCTTCTTGAAGAGATTAGTCATTTTAGATGTTTTGAGGATAGTGCAATTATACAGACAGAGACCCATTCCAGAGTCTCCTCTGATTCTTTTACGTTCACGATGTAAAGCACCGACACGAGACCTCGGTATAAAGTCCCATCTGAAAGACTGTTAATTTCATTATTATCAGACGAGGAATCGAACCTGCAATCCCTGGATTGAGCAGTTTACCTAACAATACCTTTCCTGGGCAGGCTCCAGCGGTTAACAGGTTCTAGTGCAATGATACAGACAGAGATCCAGTCTACTCTGGTTCTTTTACGTGCACGGTGTACAGCACAGACACGATATCTCGGTTTAAAGTCCATACGAAAGATTGTTAATAGCTTTCATTTAATGTTGAGAAATAAAACCACTAAAACACCAACAGGGACTATCTCATTGACTCTGTTTTTACTAGCCCCCGTTTGATATTCCATATTTCAGGTAGTCAAGACCAATATAATGATTTAAGCGATTACGTCGATGAAAAACCAATGGCGACACTCGTAAATGCAATTGGTGCTCAACAGGGTACTCATGTCTACCATGGTAACATCACTGACGGAGGATACACACATACAGTGACATTATTACCTCCAATGTCGTTCCGATATCTGTTGATTAGAAAATTTGCTATTGGTGTGATGACAATATGTGAAGTACAAGTGTTTGAATACAGTAAGTATATTTCTCGTTATGACAATATGTGAAGTACAAGTGTTTGAATACAGTAAGTATATTTCTCGTTATGGCAATATGTGAAGTACAAGTGTTTGAATACAATAAGTATATTTCTCGTTATGGCAATATGTGAAGTACAAGTGTTTGAATACAGTAGGTATATTTCTCGCTAAGACAATATGTGAAGTACAAGTGTTTGAATACAGTAATTATATTTCTCGTTATGACAATATGTGAAGTACAAGTGTTTGAATACAGTAAGTATATTTCTCGTTATGACAATATGTGAAGTACAAGTGTTTGAATACAGTAATTATATTTCTCGTTATGACAATATGTGAAGTACAAGTGTTTGAATACAGTAAATATATTTCTCGTTATGACAATATGTGAAGTACAAGTGTTTGAATACAGTAAGTATATTTCTCGTTATGACAATATGTGAAGTACAAGTGTTTGAATACAGTAAGTATATTTCTCGTTATGACAATATGTGAAGTACAAGTGTTTGAATACAGTAAGTATATTTCTCGTTATGACAATATGTGAAGTACAAGTGTTTGAATACAGTAAGTATATTTCTCGTTAATGTGTTCATTCAGATTATTGGCTGTAGCAAATTGATATGTATGATAGTATTGTATATACAACGTGCATAGTAAAAGATAAACAGGTGGATTGTATTTATATCTATAGAATATTTCACTGATAATATGAAAATTCGATATTGGTATATGTTGCACAGTATGATTGTAATGCGGGAAATACGTTTAATATTACATGTTAGTGGCGCTCACTCGGAAGATCTTTTCGTTTTATTTTTCTACTGTGAAGTGTATGGGAAGTAGTTTGGCTGTCATAAAGAGTATTATTTAAAACGTTCCATATTATGCTTACTAAGAATTATACTATTTTGAAATTGCTTACATATGGATCTGTAGTCCAGTTGTTAACACGTTGTACTGGTTACCCAGAGGTCGCAGGTCGATCCCCCCTCTGACCGTAATAAAATTAACAGCTTCATCGCCATGAGGGAGAGAGAAGAGGCAACGTGGAATTTAAGTGCCTTGCCTAAGGGTACAATCGTAACTGCTTGAGCGGGGCTCGAACTCCGGACCTTTCGCATCTGAAGCGAACGCGCATCCACTGCGCTATCAGGGCTTCTACTATTAACTGTTATGGATCTAAACTACCTAGGTTATGTACTTGGAACTGTGAAATATCGAGGATAGCGTGCTTATAACCACTTTAAGCTCATTACATAAACAAATGCATTAACTATTGTAATATTTATCTATATATCCGTTTATGATTAATTACTAATACCACACTGTGCTGGGTACCACCACATTAAGCGGTATGTATCCTACAACGATTACGAAACAAGTTGTAGCGTAACAACATTTATTAATCACTCTTGTTGGCATGTCGGATGATATCGTATTTATGGTCAAACGTTTGGTGTGAACTGTTCACAACATTGTCACTGCATGAATGCTTCGTCATGTAATAAATTGGACGGACATGGATGTAACGGTGGTTGTGCTTTCGGATGGACAGGAGACACGTGTTCCAAAGGTAATTCCTAACAATTTATTTATGATATTTAGTTTGTGCCTTTACAAATAGCACGTGCTCGAGAGATTTAGATCATTATCATACCTGACCATGTGTAATTTATATTCCAATAGTAGTATAGACACGTTCACGCAAACTGATTTGTACCAATTCACGTGAATTAGTATTTATATGTTATATAATATATACATAATTATGTAACATATAAATACTTCATCGTATGGTATATATATCTATATATGACAATGTACCATGTACAAGTCTGAATAAAATGTTCTGTTCTTTTCTTGAACAAGTCAAATTTCTGATAATTGACCATGGTTTAAAATGAAGCTCTATTATTTATGAAGAGTGTCCCGATGGTACGTTTGGTGCGAACTGTTCACAAGAGTGTCACTGCATGAATGCTTCGTCATGTAATAAATTGGACGGACATGGATGTAACGGTGGTTGTGCTTTCGGATGGACAGGAGACACGTGTTCCAAAGGTAATTCTAATTTAGGTCTTAGCTTTAGTTTGTGCTTTTGAAATAAAGAGTACATGCTTAAGAGATTAATATAACGGACCATGTGTAATTAATATTCCAAAAACGATATAGACGTTGTGAACGACGTATGGTATATGGTCTATCCGATTTCGCCCCTGCATGTTCGTTACCGACCGTTGTGAACGACGTATGGTATATGGTTTATCCGATTTCGCTCCTGCATGTTCGTTACCGACCGTTGTAAACGACGTATGGTATAAGGTTTATTCGATGTCGCTCCTGCATATTCGTTACCGACCGTTGTAAACGACATAAGGTATAAGATTTATCCGATTTAATTATTACATACTTGGTAATAAATAGTCACACTTATATCGTCTACACATATTGACTTATATCGTCTGACTTATATCGTCTACACTTATTGACTTATATCGTCTACACATATTGACTTTTATCGTCTACACATATTGACTTATATCGTCTACACATATTGACTTATATTGTCTACACATATTGACTTATATCGTCTACACATATTGACTTTTATCGTCTACACATATTGACTTATATCGTCTACACATATTGGCTGCTATGTACACGCACACACAATAACAACCGATTAACGCTTTGCCTAGTGACATGTTACATCGACATATCGCGATTTATCAGCTATTATTTGTGGATGAAGATCCCGGGTGCCTGTATGAGCAGTATTCCAGGCACGAACGGGCGCACTGCTAGAACCACCAATCTTCCGCAACCTACTTGAATATATTCCTCACATGAAAGAATTCGACACCTTCGTGGGATCCCATTGGGATTCGAACCAACAACGGTCAGGGGCAAGTGATTTGAAATCAACGACTGTATTCCCTCCGCCAAGGAGGCCCCGCAGATATGACTACATGAGGTAGAGATAAACGTTTGTGTGACTACTAAATCTCTGAAACACTGACCATATTTATACGAACAAATAAGTCATAATACTTTGTTTAATTATTTCAGATTTAAATTTCATCCGCCGCCTGAAGAAATCCACCACCAGTCAGTCTAGCATATTCACAAACAACCCTGATTACAATTCTACAAAAGCTATAGATGAATTAGAAAATTATGATATAGATGCTTGTAAATTCTGCAGTGTTACTAATAAAACATCAACGACATGGTGGCAGATTTATCTGGGAAGCAAATACCTTATAGATGCCGTGGAAGTATTTTGTCGCGCGTCAGGTATCATGTACTACCACTACACTTACACCATTTGGAAAATCTACATTAATGTAGTGTTGTAGTGTAGCATCTCTAATTGTGACTTCTTTATGTTCTCTACTTACTATTAATAGTCTTGCGAATCTAATTTGTCCAGTTATGAGTTCATTTTTTGTTTTTGTTTTTTTTTATACAAATTTATTTTAGCTCGATTGCGAAACAAGTTATTTCAACTTATATAAATCACTCTCGAGACCTCATTCCTGATGGAATCCATCGCCACGAGGGAGAGAGAAGAGGCAACGTGGAATTTAAATGCCTTGCCTAAGGGCACAATCGTAACGGCTCCAGTGGGGCTCGAACTCCGGACCTTTCGCACCTGAAGCGAACGCGCATCCACTGTGCTATCACGACTTCCACTATAACTATGAGTTCATTGATTCCAGTAATCACAAACATATATCTATATGTTGGATCATATGGGTAATCAGCCGTCAATGGAGACCTGAATGTTGGTATGCAATAATAGTTTGCATGTGTATGTAATCCTAAATATATCGTGTGTAGTCCTAAATATATCGTTTGCTATATGTACATGTATCCCAGAGTAAGGAGTCAGTTAGGTTCCTCGTTATGCTGGCCTATTTGTATATATTTGATTAGCGCATAGTTTAACTTACTCAACCCACGTACTAAGTTATTTTAAATACATTTTGGAGTTGTCATATCACATTGATGCATTTACGGTATGAATGTTGAATTTGTATTCGCTTGATATGCCATTGGTTTTATATATTACTATTTGGCAGGAGAGCCGGGACAGTTACAAGATGCTGTTATCTACGCTGGCAATATGTCTTTGGCTAGCAGCAATATTAATGGAGTAATGGTGTATACAATACCCACAATCACTAACGACAACTCACACTTCATCCAACACTTACAATCTGCAATCATCACACAGTATTTCATTATAAAACTTCACCAAAATATCCTCGCGCTTTGTGAGTTTAAATTATATGAAAAACGTAAGTATCGCCTATATTCAATTAGTGTAATGTTAATATAATTTGCATGTCAATATCTTTATAGCGCAATTTACATAGCTATAGCCAGACTATATAGCTCCAGACCGATCTAAAGACTATGGTTGTATATCGCATGTTGCAAATGACAAAATGGAAACAACAGTTTAGTTTAGTCATATTTTATTGCAAATCAATAGTTAATATTATACACAGAACACATGTACATAGAAAACAATATAGGTAGACATTTGTTGAGATGTGTTAATCAATGCATCTGCTAGCATGTCGGAAATACATGAATGCTACTCATGTACCGTTTCTAAATATAGAAACATGTATTTTAACGTTACATTCTTGTTCACTATGATAAAAATGAAGTAGGACTCTATCATTATACGACATTGACAACTGTGAATAAACAAATTAGAACAAATGCGTAGCTTTACCAATATTAGGTGATACGCGTGTGTAATGCACGGTATGGTGGATCCAATATACTCCACGTGAAACTATTCAATGCGAATATGATTCTAGTGATTAGGTTTTCCATAAATGCCACAATCTTGAATCTTTTATTAGACTGAATTACACATTTCGAACAAGTTTGGATATGTCTTTTACTGATAGTAAGCTTTCGCTGCATATCGGTACGTCCATTGTTTTTGCTTCGAAGCCCAGATTGAGGTCATGTGATAAACTAGACATGGCATGCAATGACACTTCAATTGCATCCACCAAATATGTCAACTACTTGGGTGCTGATCTCGACCAAAGTATATCCGGTGAGTCCATAGCCAATCAGTTATTAAGAAGGCCAATGCAAAACTAAAGATTTTATTTAGAAAAAGTAAGTTTTTAAATAGGTATACTAAACAGCTACTGATTTCTTCATTTTAATACAATGTCACATTGACTATGCTTGTGCCTCCTGATATTTGTGGTTAAACCAAAACCTGAAAAATAGGTTTCATGCCACCCAGAAGAAGATGGTGAGATTTATACTTAATTGCAGTCCTCATACTCATATTGGCAGGTCCCTATTCACTGCAGTTGGCTAGTTGCCTGTTCAACTGAGGGTTGACTCCATTATCCTTTGCTATGTACATAAGATACACTGTAATAGTGCACCCAGCTATTTGAATGAGCATTTTAAATTAGCAAATGAGGTACACTCTTATTCAACTCGTTTCAGAGACAGTAACATGGCTGGCAGGTGTGGAATGGGTTGCCGTCACATTTTAGATCTATTAGTAATCAGTCAGTTTAAAAATCTGTTAAGGAACATTTTATGCAATCAGTATCAATCTAGTCCTTTTATCTGGTCATTATTGTTATTTCATTTACTGTTTTATTTCCAATGTATTGAGTTTTAGTAAATACCTGTTCAATGTGAGGCAATGCCCTGTAATATTATATAAATATTCATGCAATCATATGCTCTGTTACTGTTATTCACTATGTGCAATAATTTGATTGAATAATTTGCCATTCCGATGTCATATGATTAATTCTAAGGACAACAATGGAAATAAGAGAGCTTTGTTGCTCTCTTTTTGTGTTATCCTTGGTATTGCTTATATGTCATCATCTATGCACATTAATGCTCATATGTACTATGTTGATATTGATTATGTATTTGTTTTATGACATATATTCTATTTTTACCAGAATAAAACTATCCCATTATATATAAATACATAATATAATTAAAACAACTTATTAAGTTACCATAACATGCAGCTAACAAAAACTGTTCGTCAGATTGCAGTCAAGGTATGTTTGGAGCAGGATGCAACACAGTGTGCCATTGTTTACATAGTTCACACTGTGACCCTGTCAATGATACATGCGACATACCACAGTGCGATCCGGGATGGCAAATACTATCATGTAGTAAAGGTATGTAATTATATATGTCAAGTCAAATATATTTCATTCTCTCATTGCATGACATACAGGAATAAATGAGGTATTACAATCAATACAATACAATACAATACATGAAGCTCATAATAGTACTAACATAAGTATACATATATAACAATGATAAACCTTTGCATGACTATGGTTCAGTGTAGAATAGTATGCCTCCACTACAAATGTATAAGTTAGCTAGTTAAACATGCCGGGATGTCAACATTTTACGCTACGTTATGTGTATACCATTCGTTCATTCCTGTTCTATTTATAAACGAACTAAAGTATAAGTAACATTTACATTACCACATTCTGCGTATTAACTGAGAAAAATGAAACTTTATTTTATTATTTTATTTTTTTACATTTACACCTTACACATGTATATTATAGACAGGTATTTCCTATATTCTCAGTATAGATTTGATGTATTTACATGGTTTGATAAATTCAGCTTTATTATCCGCATTTATTCACATTCAATTAAAATACAAGCCGGAATATATGCACAGAGGAAAATATACAGAAATTATGACGTTCATTTTATTTTAATCAAACAATGGTATGCATGTATTTTGTTTGAGTTAAACATGGATTAATAAATGTTTTATTGGCAAAACCATGTACGATTACACCGAATACACATGGGTAATTAATAAGTATTCAAAATAATTCATACAGATGTATGCAACTCATTGAATCACTTGTATTTTCATAACATTCACTACCCGTATCGAAACGAAAAAGCACACATTTGGAACATGCATGGATATGCCAAATTATAGGATCAAATGTATAGGTTTTTAATCCTCTGAAAATTGCTTAAGTCATAGTAACAATTTAAATAAGTATGTGATCACAATCGATGGCTACCATAACATGTGGACAACAGTTCTTTAGTTTGCAGTCAACACATGTTTGGACCCGGATGCAACACAGCGTGTCATTGTTTGAATAGTTCACACTGTGACCCTGTCAATGGTACATGCGACACATCACAGTGCGATCCGGGATGGCAAGGACTATCATGTAGTAATGGTACGTAATTGTATAAGCAGCATTGTCATAACTTCACATTCACTTAGATTCCACAGAAGCACATATGCAAAGAATAGAATACAGAGAATAGAAATAGTTTTAATGTTGTAACCCTGTATAATATGCGTCTGATGTCCCCAAATTTAGATGCAAACCATCATAAACTATGTATGACGGCACCGCAATGCAACGATACACCGATATATCTGGATCAGAGGCGACATACAGACTGATGAATATGTCCTTATAATTACCGTTATACAGCTCACTGCAAAATGCATTCCCCTTAAATTTTAAGTACGAGTTGTTTTCACATGAGTAATGGTTCAGACCACAGGGATACGGCACGTTTGGGGGTATTAGTATATATATTTAAGCACTGGGATGTCAGATTTCGCATCGATCAGTAAAATGGCCCTATCTGAAACAATTTTGTACACATCTATCCGAATATAACGCCTATCCCGAGTGTTTATATTGTTATTCAAATAAAACACAACGTTAAGCTTCATGCATGTACACGTTTATGCCACATACATTGGCCATAGCAGGTCACATTTTCATACTAGGACACGGGTTCTGTCAGCAACAAAAAATCTTCGACGGGAGAGTTTTAACAGTGAATAACATTATCAATAACATGTGTTTCCACTAACGTGTAGGTTTATTCGGCATAAATGTACGTTAAAAAGAGATTTCGGAGAATTTTTCAATTTGTTTTGAACATTTCTCAAGCGGCGCAGTTCGCTTTGAAACGACCGTTCTAATTGGATTATGTTTATTCTTCATATAAAAAACAAACATCTTGTTACATTCTAATAATCCAATCAGAACGCTCGTTTCAACGTCGATAGGGCCATGTTACTGATCGATGCGAAATCTGACTTCCCACAGAGTAGAATCCCTGTACTTAAATATATATATTAGTACCCCTAAACGTGCCGAATCCCTGTGGTTCAGACAATCGACTGGGGTTTACAACGAGTGTAAGAATCTCTACCATGCTTTTGAGATATATCTGCCGCTCTTTGATGTAGACATGTATCTCCTCCGTTTCTGTATGACTGCATCTGACTGCGCTCCCGTCGTCTATGCACTATGTTTGAAAGTATGAATGAAGAAATCTTGTACTTTGTCGTTTATCATTGAGTACAAGCAGTCGTGATAGCAGTAGCCCGTTCACTCCATGTTCGCGCCCAGATGGAGCCGTTCGAGTGCGTCCTTAGGCAATGCATTTATAATCCACGTTGCCTCTTTTCTCTCCCTGTATTCCATCAAGAATGAGGTCTCTATAGTGATTAATATAAGTTGTAAGAACTTGTTTCGTAATCGAGCTAAACTAAATTTGTATAAGCTGAGCACAGGCATCCGGTACATACCATGGAGGATCCCGCTCTTGGGTAGAACATCTCAGAACCATGTTACAGCCCAACATACATTGTAGCATCAATCAAATATCTGATATAGTCAAAAACTCACAGTTCTATAAAATAATAATTTGAGTTATCCTGCACGCAAACACATCCAAAAGCAATAGTGTTATTTCAGCATGTAGTGAAGGAACATATGGACCCGAGTGCACATATCAGTGCCATTGTTTCAACGGATCGCAATGTGCTAATGAGTATGGCGAGTGTGAAGTCGGTAGATGTGAACCTGGGTGGCAATTGCAGAACTGTAGTCAAGAATTATATGAAAGCGCTAACGATATACTAATTAGGGTTTATTAGGCAGTGCTTAATAGTTGTATTCAAATTGCTCTTAGCGTATCTAAATGCAAAGCATTCTTAAACCTAACAATAAATTTGGAAACAGAAAACAAAGTACGTTTTAACACTGTTACTTTCGACCAGAACAATTGCCATGTTCAAAATACCCAAAAACAATAAAGGACAACTCACACTTCATCAAACTCTTACAATCGGCAATCATCACACAGTATTTCATTATAAAACTTTACCAACCTATCCTCACGCGTTGTGCGTTTAAATTATATGAAAAACGTAAGTACATGTATCTCCTATCTTCAATTAGTGTAATGTTAATATAATTTGCATATAATATTACCTTTAAAGCACAATTGACATTACAATAGCCACATTATATAGCTCCAACCGATCTACAAATTATTGTTGTATATCGTATGTTGTATAAACTGATGGTGTTAGCAGACACATGGAAAACAGTGTAGGTTGACATGTGTGAGCTATTTTAATCAATGCACCTGCTAGTATATCGGAACTACATGCATGCTACTCATATGCCGTATTTTAATATAGATACATGTATTTAACATAATCATTACATTCGTTTTCAGAAAAATGAAATAGGACTGTATGTGAATGTGCCAGGAATGTTAATATAATAACAAATGATAATAGTAATTTATTTACGCAATTTCATTGTTTTGCTACATTGTTACTAGAAACCGAGCTATAGAGTAAGCCGAACGCACATAATGACTATCCTCTTCGAAATATATGTAATAGTGTATATCTTAAAAGTTCATTACATATGTTTACGGTTAGATTTATATGTTGAAACACTTCTGGTACTCGTCAGTACCAGTTTATTTTGTTTGATGATGCTCTATATTACTATTGTACAATGTTGCATTATATACAGTATGTGATGTGGGACGATTTGGAGCTGGGTGTGCACATCAATGTCACTGTTCAGACCAGCAGACCTGTAACTCTGTGACAGGAATATGTAAGACGCCAGGGTGCTTGGATGGTTGGCAAGGACTAGCGTGTATGTATGATGTTTCATTTGCATAATAGTATAATCAATGAAGATATACAATAACTGCGTAGTTGTAAGCTCTATCAGTATACGGAACACTTAGCTTATTATATGTATTAATTAAATAATGGAATAAATAAATTAGAAAAATATAATAAGTGTCAATTTTCGACATATATGAACTTTCTTTGTTTTCAAGTAAATGTATTAACGGTTATTGCTAAGCTCTCTAAGTCCCGATACGTTATCCAACTGTTTATGTAGTTCTCAGTTGGTACGGTTGGTTTGGCCACGGAACCATTGGGGACACTTTCGTACGCTAACAGTTTCCTGTCAGTGTTAATACTATTATGTCATTGCAACATTATATTAGTTTGTGGTCACGGCACCTTTGGATATAATTGCTCAAGTGAATGCTACTGCAAGGATGCTGCTGATTGTGAGCCCACGACAGGATTATGTTCAGATGGATGTGCACAGGGATGGCGACGACAATCTTGTGACATGGGTACAATAATTTGCGTTATATGTGTTAACATGTTATATATATATATATATATTACACATTATCACAACCTTAAATGGAACGAGCGAACAAAGACAACGTAACAGGGGTTGACAATGGACATGTTGTTTTGTTTGTTTGTTTTCGGAGGTATCAAGATGCACATATAGCATAGGTCACATGGCAAGGTTTTAGCTACTACATGTAAATGGGGTGCACTCCGCCAATATTGCAAGCAGAGTGGAATCCGAGTATAACCATTTGCCATAATCGGATGGATGGATGGATGGATAGCTTCGTCTCATGAAAAAATGTGAATTTGAACCTACACTAATGAGGTACACGTTATTTCAAGACATCGACCATAACCAATCGGCCATGGAGTCATATTCTAATGTCGCGAGCATGAAGGCCTCTGGATCGTCCTGCAATTGATCCATCAAAATGAACACCGTGTGCAGACAGGGAAGCGTCATACGACGCCCTGGTGACGAACTGCATTGTCAGTTTATATGCTGTTGTTGACTGCCCAACAGTGAGAATGTGGACCTAAACAAGACACATCTTTCGCAAGAAGCATCATCACAGGACTTGTCACCCTGGATAAAAAGCAGAGGCTGCCTCTGGATATCAACTTCAACTAGACCAGGAATCAGACATAATCACCATAGGAACATTCAGTTACCCATGTGTTTAGGTCATATATGTATGCTCTCCGACTCAGTGATTTAAAACATATATACAAAGTAAACTAGTTCAGTGTAATATACGTAGTATCTAATGTCAGTACACTAACTATGATGCAATTTATTAAATCATCTTTGAAAATATGACAAATTGTCAACAATGTAAGGACGTATCTGTATATTTATGTCGTACTTAGAAAACGAAATGATTTGTCAAATGATGCAACAATTCCATTCGTTGCAATCGATAGGTACCATAACACTGTTCTTCAGTTTGCAGTGAGCATATGCCTCTAGCGGGATGTAACACAACGTGTCATTGTCTGAATATTTCACATGTCGACGGTAAATGTGACACACCACAGTGTGATCCGAGATACCAAGGAGTATCGTGTACTAATGGTACATAATTATATTAGTAGCATGTGCATTTCTGTACATTCGCCTAGAATACACAGCAGCAGATGCGCAGAGAATAGAATACATAGAAACCAAATAATTTATATTCATTTTTGTTAATGATGAAGCTCTGTATAAGTGTCCCGAAGTCAATGACATGCGCACTAACGTAACTGATATATGATGTCACCGCCATACAATGATAATACGTATATCTGGATAGGAATCAACCAATACATAATTATTATGTACTCTTGTAATAGATCGATATTTCAGCATGTAGTGAAGGAATATATGGACCCGACTGCCAATACCATTGTCAGTATTTCAATGGATAGTTTGTCGATGTGACCCTGTGTGTCAGTTACAGAACTGTAGTAATGTACAATATATCGGAAACGCTAAAGATATACGTATATATAGGGCAGTGCGTCATAGTTTTGTAATAAGTCATTAATGAATATTAAAATTATTCTTAGCCTATCTTAGAGCATTCATAATCCTAGCTGCAATGTTAGCGTTGTACTAGGTTGTTAATTTCTAGGTACGACAGTTGATATAGACACATAAAATAAAGTACCTTTTAACAATATTACTTTCTATACATTATTGCGCTTTTCACAGTTCAAATGAGACATGTCGTGTCCCAAAATGTTAACAACGTACACCCATGAACGATCATAAAGCCATGTATCGAACCAATCTCCAACTGTCGTACTGGCCCACTAAGACCATAGAGAACGAAATACATCCATTTTGTATGAATGTGTATGAGTTCACTTCAGAAAGTGGTCTTCCTTAGAATTAAACTTGCAATTGTACAGGCTGGCGAACATATACCGCATTGCGCTCACCTCGATATAATTTTGTAAATATGCCGACCCAGCAAAGATGTGTACATGTGTAACATTTCTGCTAAAACATCGAGCTTTGAATCTAAGTGACATATTATGCAATATGTAAGTTGATGACGTCAGATATATTTTACGTTTGGAGGCACAGTTTTCCGGTGCTTTAATATAGAATAAGATAGAGGTATGCATTGTGAACTATTCTTCATATTATACTGGTAGAAAGTGAACTTTTATATTATGTTTTCGTTCTTGCTATGCCCTCTGATGATAGAAACGTGGCCCCAGGCCAATTGCTAATACTTTCTGTCCCCGCCTCACGTGTGTCCAATCCGTAGCAATATATCATTGTTTGATGACTACTAATGATTTTATCTGTATCGTGTATATTAACGAAAGCAATACAATTAAAATACAACGATTTCCGAAACCCCCTAAATATATATTGGATGTAACACCTGAAACGCGTTATTTAGCAAGTGTAGCTTGTCTGTCCCTACATAACACATATTAGAACAAACACAACTGTGTCTTTACCTGAATGCATGACGTGCACTTATTATACATGACACTATGCAAATATGTCCGCACGCTCAACGAGTTGCAACAAAACCGCTTGTTATATTTACATGTTGCTAAAGGCAAATGGGACATTGTTAACTAATCACAACAGATACGACCATTAGGGCTGATAAAGTAATTACATAGATGTTGATGTTTGTTTATGTGGTGGGTTAACGTGTAACCGAGAACGACCCAGACTACCTCAAAACAGTATAGTGCATGTACGGGCGAGATTGTGCATGACTGAATGATAATGATGCTTTGGGTACCAGTATATACATCGGTTTTACGGCAATATTGCCAGTAGAGATAATTCATTTTCTGTTACAATGGATTTCGAACAGAATTTGAAAACAGTACATGCCTGAATAGAGGATAACGTGACGTCAGAGCATAATCTATTCCCGCGAGCTTTAACACTCGTATCGATGTTCATGCCCCCAATAATTGTGAAACAAACGGTTCTAGTCATAAAGCTTTGTTAGATCACTTATTTAACATTTCAATTCTATTACGTAAGTACACTTCTTTTACTTTTTATATTCAGATACAAATCTCATCCGCCTCGTATACGGACAGGTTAAAACACAGATGTCTTCCGTAGCTCAAAACTGGTCATCTAATCTTGCCATAGATGGTCGAGAAGGTCCGGATCCAACGAAATGCCAGTGCTGTAGTGTAACAATGAATGCTGAAATGTCCTGGTGGAGACTTGATTTAGGAAGCATTTTTCCTATCAAGGCAGTGACAATTTACGGAAGTAATCAAGGTACAATGTACCATGACATTAATTCGCTAATTGTATTGAAAAGTAATAAAAAGCATAATAATCACTAATCTCTCTACACTTCAGTTGCATGAACAATTATGAGAATACAATTGACAAACGCATACATGTGAATCGATTTAATATGAATTACCATGTGTGTATTTCGCTTTCATTGGCATAATTAAAACAGGATGTGTTTAATTACAGAAAGTATTTATCAGAGACTGCAAGGATTTCAGATGTATCTCAGTAATAACACAGAGCACAACAATCCTGCTGTATACATTGATAATAACAGTATCCCTGTCGATAATACATATATCATCACGCTGCCCGACACTCTAACAAGATATGTAACAATTCGGAGACCAGGTGTACTAACGTTGTGTGAAATTACACTGTTAAAAGGAGGTAGGTATCTCTCACTAATACTAAATACTAAACCACGAATTCATATATGGACTAATCAACAAAATGATTGGTCGCGGAACGTGCATGCAAAGCGAAATGATGACTTTTTATATACAAAGTTTGAAATGTCTTCCAAGTAGAATATGCAGGCCTAGTTAAATGGAATTTCTAGTTCACCACTGGATTTTAATCCGTTGCAACCAGCTAACCTAACTTGAACATAAAGCATTGAACATGTTTGTTGGAATATTTGCAGATACATTAAGGAAACAAAATTGAAATACATTACGTCATTTATTAACAGAAAGCAAACTTTTATAAATGTACTTGTACATCAGAACGGTAAGTCATGGTATCAGTAGTTAAGCTGCTTTTAACCACGAACCACCAAGCACACACATAAAATGTCCAACTGTAGCCGATACGATTGTGCTCTTAAGCAAGATACTTAAATTCCACATAGCATCTTCTCTCTCCCTCGTGGCGATGGATTCCACCAGGAATGATGTCTCCTGGGCGATTTAACTAATAACTTGTAAGAAATAAATACTAACTCATATACATAGGACGACATAATATGTATTGCTATGTATCTTATTCAGAACACATTGACACTGGATATACCGAGCAGAAGGGTACGGGTGATACTGGAGAGAATGAATCGGTCAGTACTATCAACGTGACATCTGCAATCATAGGCGCTTCTGTTGGAGTTGCTGTATCTTTGGCGTGTGCAGTATCCATTGGTATCATAGTGTGGAAATATAGAACTAGTAAAAGGTGAACTAAGTATTCAATAACATATACAATTGAGCATAGATATAATTAAAACAAACCTATACCTATATGCGTCGTACACTAAGTACTTTAAATATGTTTTAAGTAAGTATACGATATTGTGATAAACTCGACTTACATGGGATAATATATAGTTATAAACACGACTTACATGCAATATGGTCATCAACACGATTTACATGCAATATTGTCATAAACACAAATCACATTGCGATATTGTTATAAACACGAATCACATGCGATATTGCCAAACACACTAAGCACATGTAATATTGTCATAAACACGACTTACATGAACTATTGCTATAAACAAATATTAACAACACCATTGATAACAGTTTAGACATGCAAAATACGTTTTATTCATATTTTAGAACTGAAAGCAAGAATGAATACACGAGACCAGATCATTCTGGTGCACCATCAGACGTCCCAGTTTACGATACACTGGATTATTGTCAAGGTACTTGGTCTTACGTGCTATAACTGAGTTATGTAGCATATACAGTAATATGAATGGGTCAATTATTCAGTCCTGCAGGATAGAATTACGTATCATTATATATATATGCTATCTGTGACATAATCTTGTAATATATAACAATATATACAAGATATTCGTAACAAGAAACTGTTTATAAAATTAGTATGTAAAACTATATAATATTACATGTGACCTATAAACGTAGACCACAGACTTGCAGTGTGATGCCCTAGCCAATGCAAGGACAATGACAAACGCGGCTACAGTACAAGCACTCACTATCTCATTCGGTCAATACAAAGTAATGGTTGTGTTTTTGAAATACCTAAGTTAAATACCTATTTTCTTATATATTTAGTTTAATCATATTTTATTGCATTCTATATATACAATGTACAATACAAAACAAATGAACACACTTGTATATCTATCCATAATGCATGGTTCATGGCATTTTTTGCTCAAGGATTGTCATTATATGTTGAAGCAAATGGGTTTTAATAACATTAGTTACGGCCCTCCCCATAAGACTAGATTGTAATTAACAAAGAGACTGAATACAAGAGTTGTGCTGGTACTTTACTAAATTTAATGATACTAATAGAAAAAGGTAAAATGATTAAGAGAATAAGCAACAATTCAGATAATAAGAATTTAGAAACAAAAAACAACAATAAACATATTCTTATATATGGGAACTAAATAGAAATTGGGCATACAACCTTAGGTAAATGAGTTGTTTTTCCTTGTTAATTGGTATTGGCTTCTAGGATGTACGAGATGCTTACCCATTGGCAAAACCAATATGTTGAAATAAAATAACTCAAGTATTGTAATATCGATTAGAAGAACTATTAAAGTTATCATCTGGCACAAATAAGATGCTTGATAATAGAAACGTGTGTTTAACCCATATTGACCATAACACATGACCTATTTATGTCAATTAAGGGGCCCCCATGGCAAAGTGGTTAAGGTTATTGGCTTCAACTCATTTGCATGTCACCGCTCTATGTTCGAATCATACTGGGATGTTGAATTATTTCATGTGAGGGAGCTATCCAGGTGAACTGTGGTAGATCGTTTGTTCTACCCGGGTACCGTTCGTACATGCAATACTGCTCGGAAGAACACACGGTGGCTGCATCCACCAATAATAGCTAGAGAGTTTCTGTATGACATTCGCTGTTTCTGCCACTTCAAACATCCAAAACAAACAAACGCACAGTTTATGTCAATATAGTACATACGCTTTTATGCCTCCGTGTGCGATTGCTTAAGGCGTGTGCTTACAGAGCGGGAAGTCGAAGGTACGAACATCGGCTGGGGTTCCTTCTGATATGGCCGTTTAAGACAGTAATTTCTTGTCCTTTCAAAAGGGGTGACACTATACTAAACCAACACAATTTGCTCTAATTAAACTAACTTCGTCTTGCCAAGTATATGAATCAGATTAATTCTTACCAGTTAATATATTACTGAGACTAATAATAAACATGTAAATGATGTAATATCTTTTATGAACACTTATTTCGTTTTCTTTTTCTATTTTAGATACATCGACGCCAAGATCAAACGTTTACATAAACGAAAGTGTTACCGGTTTATAGAGTTATTATAACGTTTAAGCTATACATTTATGCAATTACTGTCATCAATGGCATTTATAATGCAACAAAGACATGTAAGCAGACACATATCTATAGTAACATAATATGACATATAATACTTGAGTCAGAAATTGCATATAACATAAAGTTCTCATATCATATCAGTTTATCATTTATTATAATATGTCATATTAACAATCCTGTCGCGCTTCATTCTTAAAGAACGCGTATCTCAGTATATAGATGTGATTTGATCTATAAATGTAGTCATCGTTATATACACGTCCGCATTATAGCTGCCCATTGTCATATACACGTCAGCATTATAGCTATCCATCACCATATACACGTCAGCATTATACCTGCCCATCGTCATATACACATTATAGGTGTCCATCGTCATATGCACGTCAGTATTATACCTGCCCATCACCATATACACGTCAGCAGTATAGCTGTCCATCGTCATATACACGTCAGCATTATAGCTGCCCACGTCATATACACGTCAGCATTATAGCTGTCCATCGTCATATACACGTCAGCATTATAGCTGTCCATCGTCATATACACGTCAGCATTATAGCTGTCCATCGTCATATACACGTCAGCATTATAGCTGCCCATCGTCATATACACGTCAGCATTATACCTACCCATCACCATATACACGTCGGCATTATACCTGTCCATCGTCCTATACACGTCAGCATTATAGCTGCCCACGTCATATACACGTCAGCATTATATCGTCATATGCACGTCAGCATTATAGCTGTCCATCGTCATATACACTTCAGCATTATAGCTGCCCATTGTCATATACACGTCAGCAATATAGCTGCCCATCGTCATATACACGTCAACATTATACATATCCATCGCCATATACACGTCAACATTATACATATACCTCGCCATATACACGTCAGCACTATATAGCTGCCTATCGTCATATACACGTCAGCATTATAGCTGTCCATCGCCATATACACGTCAACATTATACATATCCATCGTCATATACACGCCAGCATTATATAGCTGCCTATCGTCATATACACGCCAGCATTATATAGCTGCCTATCGTCATATACACGTCAGCATTATAGCTGCCCATCGTCATATACACGTCAGCCTTATAGCTGCCCATCGTCAAATATACCTCAGCATTATAGCTCTCCATCGATATTGGCGTTCTTGCTGCTAAGATGAGTGTGTGTACTAGTATTAGAGTTTCAGCTAGGTGTGTACTACGGTATATCTGCATGGGTTTCAAGCACTACTGATGGGCGCAGTGTCGAATATCACTATAATATAAACTGGAACGTGACACTCCATTTCATATGAGACAAGAGCTGGATGTCAACCCAATAGGTCAAATGTGTTCTTCCTGTATCTCCTCTCGTGTCAGATTTATATCATACATATATATTAGTTCGATAGGTAGGCTATAGAGGCGGTAAATAATTACAATTCCCTACGGATGCAGTACTACCATTACATATCGAAACTGAATTAGTGCCACATCCAATACTTCTCAGACCATTTTAGCATAATCGCCGAAAAACACGAGTAGTGGTGTCACATACAAAAAGAGGAATGATGCTGTTACACATTATTTGCTACGTACATACACGTAGAAGACAACGGATCTAATATGTTGCTATATATACAGGAAATCGACTCAAACAGATCAGTATTTGAACTTCGCCTCAAACCACAAGTTGGACCCAAATATATCATGTATTGGCTACCATCTCAAATGACAAGATACAAGAAGTGGCGCCAAATCAACTATAAGAATTATCGCATATCCATGCTGAATCTTTCAAATCCTGGACAAGAATAATGGGTTTCAGCAAGTGTGGACAACCAGCTTTTTGTTTGTGTTTGGGGTTGATGGTCGCACCAACATCTTAGGTCATATGACGACTAGCCACCTATTAGTATTGGAAGAAGAACCACAGTATTCCTGTGTCTTATGACCTGACTACGTCCCAATGACTAATATTGCATTAACCAATCAATTCACACTAGTTCGAGGCTATTATATCATCAACTCTTATGCTTTGTACACATCTATGTAAGTACTAGGTTTTTACTCTCTTATCTTATTGCTTCGGAAAGGTGTTGCTAGGTAAACTGCCCGACGGCGATATAGCCCAAAATTGTGCTGATGCAGGCGTAAAACCCGAAATATAAATAACAAAATTATTGCTTCATTGTATTATCGTGTTGTATTTTCAGATGGGAATCTGGTTTACTTAGTTTGAAATAAAGTATATATCTATCATATTTAACCTCCGTGCTTCATATAAGCCTGCAGCAGAGGAAGCGGATGTTCGGCTAGCCACCACCTGGATTAAATAAACTGTTTGCCCGCTTTCTAAATTTTGTTTCTTTGCGATATCGTTTGCCCAGTGTCTTATGTTCTGTTGCACAATATAGCTTAAGCAAATAAATAAATCCAACAATTTAGTCTAAACTATTTTATTTCAATATGTGTCCATGTGTTGTCATTTATAATATAAAGTGTGTCAACAGTATTGAGAAGAAAGTATAAAATAGCATGTGTGGTGTCCCTTTACTTATGTCGGTCTCTCTCCAATCAGGTAATTTGATCGAAATACAAAACCACATACGCATATGGAATGACAAGCATATAAGTAGGCTATCGATTCAAATATTGTTGTAACCATACTTGAAACAATCCGAAGATCCACACATCTTTCTTTATTGAAAACATGTTCCTTCAAATAACACGTCACACTATTGTACATCATTTTGAACATAAACTGTGGTAGAAGCCAGTTTCAACACATTTACTAATTCATATTAATAAAGCATTATTACACATGTATCATAATATTATATGGTCTATTTGTTTGTTTTTGTTATACGCCTTCGTCAGCATGATTTCGGGATATTTACCTAAAACACCTTTCCCGGGCAGGTTCCAGCTGTTAACCAGTACTTGGTGCACAAACATCCGTAAGAAACTGCCAACTGTTACATATCAGACACGGTCTGAGCGGGGCTCGAACCGATGACCATCAGTGATGATATGTTACAATGGTATACAAGTCAGCGCCGTTAGCCACGACAATGGAGGCGGTCTGGTTCATCGTATATATTGTCATGACAATTATCAAAGTAGTTATCGTTTTCTCTTCTTTGGAGTCTAAAATATACATGCAAGCATCATAACTACTTGATCCAATTAAACTAATGGCATTATCCATTAGGTAACTTATTACTGTATTAAAAAAACTGATAAAAACCTGTGTTCACACTGCATTATATAATTATGTCGGCTAATTGTATAGCTATAAACATTGTAAAATGTGTTTAATGCTGAATAAACTATTCGTATGCGTAGATAAAGCTTTAATGAACCACACACTATACCGCTTACATTACCTATCCTTCAAGACCTGTACTTCGAAACCGGTCTGTAATAAATGTATCACAATAATGCATTAAAACAACATTTAAAAGTAGATGAGCATAGTGGTAATTGCTAACTCCTGATATATCACACCTGAGTCCTCAATTATCACACACACACAAATCAAGCAGACCAATCTAAACATCCTCTTTGAACTTGGGACTGAAACAATATGATTTCAATGGAAATTGACTTTCTTTCAACATGATATATATAATAAAAGGTAGATGCTTCGACAGTTAAACAGTAATATCATACATATTCCATAATTAAATTAGTTTCTTATGAAAATAAATAAGTTTGCGAGCACACGATATTGATCAGTGTACGAGAGATGCTCATTGACATAATAACACTGTTGGTGATGATTAAAATCCCGTATACGTTGGTATGGAACAACATTCAGCGTTTTACGCTGGGCCTACTTGATTGGAAATTTGAAAATTGTTCTTAGTGAACTATATTCTATTTCTTTGCACCGACAGTGTGGCAAAACTCTCCAGCATTATGGAGTACAGTGCTTGCGAGGGAGATTCTAGAACACAGACAGGCTATAATCTGATGGATTACGAGGCGTAACATAATCTGAGGTATAGTGCGTCTGATGAATCCACATTTGAATTGGATTCGAAGTGTACTTACCAATTTGAAGGCATTTTGTATAAAACTGTACAATGTGATTCAGCGACTATTGTTGTGTTCTGCAAAAGAGACATATTTAACATATTTGTGAATAAAATAAGATCTGACTTTGCTCTCGGAAATGATGAAAATCTGAAGTGTACTACACACATTAATAGTATGAAAACTAACATTTCAGTTGACATACATGCTTCAACTGTAACAGCTACTGGAGTTGGACACATGGTCTGGAGATCTCATAGTTTAGTTAATAGTGCTAAAAGAGTTCTGTTCCAGTACTTAAACCAGGAAAATAAGCATGATAGCATTAACAGCTGTTACAAACAGGCATCATCAGTCCAGCCGAAACGATCTACTGATACAAAGCCACGCGTAGTCGGAAAAGGGCATGTAAATCAGTCTCAAGTAAATGCTGAAAATATCACAAAAATCAACAAGAATTTGCTGGAAATGCAGAATAATGTTTTGTCTTTGCAAAAATAACTATTAAAAGGAAGAGAATGTCATGGAGTGTTGCAAAGTGATAGTCCTGTCCAAAATAGTGAGCACACTATGCATGCTTCTCAATCCTTACCAGCACAGAAACAGAAATATGCAAAGACATTCCGATTTACAAGATTGAGACAATTCAAGGGAACAGGCAAACTGTTCACATTAAGCATATAAATAATCAAACTCCTCTGACACACAATATGGAAGAATTCAGACCAAGAAATAGTACTCGTAATGCTCTGAGATCAAAAACACTTATTATTGGATCTTCTATACTTCATGGTATTAACCCACAAGGACTTACACAAGGAACGCATAAACATTCAAAAAGTGGCGCTGGCATTGATGACATAGCAGATGATATTTTACTGTATGATTTGTCAAGTTTTAGCACGGTTATCATCTACATAGGGGGTAATGATGTAGCCAGGGGTATGTCTGGTCAAATGTTCAAGGAGAAATATATGACCCTGTTCGAAAGCTTAAAAATCAGCAATCCAAAAATGGCCATTGTAGTATGTACTCTTTGTCCTCGCGGAGATGTAGATGTGTTTCAGTTCAATGACTGCATTGAAGAACTTACTGCAGAAGCTTGTATAAATTGCATAGACATGTGCCAAGCTTTCCGTGATAAGGATGGCAATCCCATCAATTATTTCATTAGCTTTAAGGATAACATCCACCTATCCCGATCTGGTATGAAAAAGACTATTGGGTACAATAAATAACTTCACCAAGGTTTGTGGTGACTTTAATAGATGTGTATTTGTACCACGAAGAACATCGCTTGAAAATGGAAACAACAACTATGGCACCAGTGAAACAGACATAATTATGGAAATCGACGTGGGCTAATCTAAGTCAACATGGGGATACTCATAGACATCTTCAGTGGACATTCTCGAGAAGGTGTCTTAACTGTGACCGTCTTGGCCACAAGGCCATACATTGCTATAAGCAATAGAAATCAGGCAATGTTGCCAATGCTGACGAGTCTGGACATTACTTTGATGTCACTACATCCACTAGATTTAATCTTTTGCAAACAATATGTTCACAATGTGAATTATCAAACTGTATTTTTAATGCTTTAGAAATTAGTTTAGCTAATCATCCTGACTCGACCAACAGCTTTAATGGTATTGTAATTGATACCACAGACATCGGTCTGCATAAAAATGGCATGAATATTGGTCATTTAAATGTTCACGGTCTTAATAATTTAGACAAATTTGAAGAGGTAAAGCTACTTATGACATCTGATAAAAATAAAATTGATATTATGGGGCTGAGTGAAACAAAATTTAAAGATGATGTAAATACAAATGCTTATTTAATTAAAGGATTTTTACCTCCATTTCGTAGAGACCAAAATGACAGAAATGGTAGTGGCGGAATTTTAGTTTATGTTAAAGATGGGTTAAATGTGAAACGCCGTTATGATTTAGAAACGCATGATATTGAGGTTGTTGTTCTTGTTTGTAATGTGTATAGGCTAAAGATAGAGTGGAAAGATAGATTGAATTGTTTATCGAAAATATGTTCTATGAAGATAAAGAAATAATTGTATTAGGTGATTTCAATAGAAACCTCACTGATTGTTATACAAATGATGAATGGGCAAATGTTTATATCCCACTAGGTCTTACACAGTTAGTAACGGAACCTACTAAGGGTAACTAGATCATCTGTATCTTTGATTGATCACATATATACTAACATGGTAGAAAACATTGCCAATATGTATGTACCAAAGCTTTCTATCAGTGATCATTACCCAGTATTCTGTAATCGTAAAGTCAACTTTTCAAATAATAAAAGTATGCATGAAACAATATCATATAGATCATTTAAAAACTTCAATGAGGAGTCCTTTTGCGAAGATTTACGTATTGCAAACTGGACCTTTGTTTATATATATGATGATCCAAATGAAATATTAAATATGTGGTGTAAACTACTTTTAGAAATTGTACATAAGCATATTCCAATAAAAACTCAGCGAGTGAAACGGAAATATCAACCAGACTGGATAACAACAGAAATCTTAGATACTATGAAAAGAACGCGATAAAATGAAGCAAGATAAATCAGAGTAAGGTGTTAATCAATATAAACTACTTAGAAACAAAGTGTCGGCAATGATTAATACAGCAAGGAAAGTGTTGTGAAAGAAAAATAGAGTCTGGTAAAGATAACCCACGTACTGTCTGGAAGATTTTTTAAAGAGTTTGGTTCAGGAAAATCAACACAATCTGGAAACAATATTAACTCAATATACCATCAAGGATCTGATTACTCTCAAAATGTTGAAATGGCAACTATATTTAATGAATTCTTTGTCAATGTTGCATCTAATATCAATGATCCAGTCCCTGATCCCTTAAACTTTGACTATATAAAAGATTTTATTAACGAACATGTACCTGTTGATGTAGTGTTTGAAATACCAGAAGTTACACAGAGTAATATCAGAAAGCAATTACTCGAACTTAATGTTTCTAAAGCTACTGGAATCGATAATATTGGACCAAAGCTGTTAAAACGTTCAGCTGATATCATGGTACAACATTTAACTGTTATAATAAATAAGAGTTTGCAAACATCAACTTTCCCTGAAGCTTGGAAATTTGCTAAAGTCAAACCATTATTCAAAAGTGGAAAAACCACTGACGTCAATAACTATAGACCTATTTCAATGTTACCATCTTTATCGAAACTTTTGAAAGACACGTGCATAAATCGCTACAGACATTTTTGGATTACTTCAATTTACTTCACAAAACACAAAGTGGTTTCAGAACTGGCCACTCAACGGAATCAGCTTTACTTTATATGATAGATAAATGGATTCGAGCACTGAATGAGGGGAAATTGATTGGAATTGTAATGGTCGATTTTCGAAAAGCTTTTGATCTTGTCGATCATACTGTTTTGTTAAAGAAATTATCATTATACAAATGTAGCAACAATACTTTGAAGCTTTTTCAATCATATCTTTGTGATAGAAAGCAAACTGTTTCTATAAATGACGTTGTATCTGAAAATAGAACTGTTAATTGTGGAGTCCCGCAGGGTTCAATATTAGGACCTCTTTTATTCTTACTTTTTATCAATGACTTGCCACTAATGTTTACAAATAAAATCACCGGTAGCGATTTATATGCAGATGATACTACATTATATGATATCCATAATAGGAAAGAAGTGTTAGAAACAAGATTACAACAAGCTTTGGAAGACTTGAAATACTGGTGTTTCCAAAATGGAGATTAATACAGACAAAACGAAAGTTCTATTTATGATGACAGCCCAGCGACAAGGTGCTTTCCCTAATCCTACACTCTCTCTTAAATATGAAAATATATTATTGAAAACCAGCAAATGAGAGAAGTTGCTTGGAGTACACATTCAGGATTCATTAAAATGGGACTCACATATCAAATATATTGTGAAAAAGATTTCAACTAACATTTGGCTATTAGGTAAAATACGGTATATTGTGAATCTGAACTACAGAATACTTTATTACAAGGCATATATCCAACCACATTTTGATTATTGTTGTATCATATGGGGAAACTCCACACAACAAAATATTAACACATTATTAAGATTGCAGAAACAAGCTTGTAAATTCATTCTGGGCCAAGATTATATTTCTTTGCGTGAATCAATGTCTGAAATTAATATAATAACTTTTGACCAAAGGATTATTTTTCAAAAAGCAGTAACAATGTACAAAATTATAAACAATCTTGTACCGAATTATTTGAATGAACATTTTCAATTAAGATATTGCAATTCAGTTACTTCAGATATGACATTGAGAAATGTTTCAAATATGGATCTCTATATTCCAAGACCTAGATGTGAAATGTATAAGAAATCATTAGAATACTCTGGTCCAAAGATATGGAATTGTCTACCATTTGAAATTAAGACGTCCAGATCTTTAAATATATTCAAGACAAAATGTAAAGTATGGATACAACGTTTTAATTGGTAGACACTCGACAGTTATATATATATAATGATTGTAAATCAATATGCTTATGTCGTTTTGTATTTCTATCAAAGTACCTGATTTATTTAGGCTGTTGTTTAAGTTACATTTGTACAACATTATGCATGTATATTGTATGGCGTAACTATGTTATAATTATTGTGTATGTACATTTATTCTATAGTGTCAACACATTGAAGAAGGCCCTAAGGAGGATTAGTTCAAAACTAATTAGGTCACCCTCTATGAATAAAGAAATCTATATATCTCTAACATACACAATTGACAATGAATATATAAACTGAGACTGAAAATTACTCTGTTACATTACTGCTTTTTGAAAAATAATCCGTTGGCCATTATAGGAAGTTCAGACATTCATGGCACGCCTGTCCCAATTAGTATTTGCATGTTCCTCCCTGCAATAACGATGTGTAAATATTTTGTTGGGTGGTGTTCTCCATATGATGAAACCATAATTAATGAAAATGTGGTTTGATTTTACATAATAACCAAATGTTAGCTGAATGTGAACTCCAAGAAATGTGTCTGTTTCCAATAATAAATTTTCATATTTAATGCTGTAGACATAAATATAATATTTGTTTTTCCTGTATTAATCTTCGTTCCACTTTGAAAACACAAGTATTACAAGTCTTCCAAAGCTAATTAAAATCTTGTTTCTAACACTTCTTTCTGCGTAGGGATATCATATACTGTAATATTATCAGCAGGTAAATGGATGCCTCATTGTATGAAACGATCAGTGGTAAATCATTAATACAAACTAAAGCATAAATAAAAGAGAACCTTATATTGAGTCCCGTTAGACTCCATAATTAACATTTTTGTCTAGAGATAAAACTGTATTAAATTTGATATAATCAGACTGCTTCCTTTTTAAAACATCGAACTAGGCAAATCAATGTCGGTTGCTGTGTATTGTATGCATATTGTGCTGCAACTGATTCATACAAATTTATTACAACTGTAGACTCTTATGGGTTAATTCCTGATGGAGTCCAAAGCTGTGTATTGAGTGAGAGATGTAATCTGGATAAGAGTTTTGCCTAAGGATACATCACCTTGGTTTTGACGGTGTTCAAACTCCCAACACATCGGTTTACAAAGACACAATATCCATTACACCACGGACGTCCCATTCCTATGAAAGCAGGCCATCAATCAAATATAGTATGTGTCATGTTGATATCAGTGATGATGACATACCTGACAATGGTCTGCCTGGCATACCAGATACATGATATATGCTCACAGTTTCTCTTCAAATGGATGAAGCAAAGCTCGTAGACAATAAAAGATGAGTGCTTGTATCATAGACCACATCACGAAGGGATCCAAACCGATTAAGCTTAATTATAGTATGTAATGGAACTTTAGTTGTAGCATAACGACAGACCTCTACACCTAAAGGTAAGCTACACGAACTTAATTGGTGTGTAAGTACACATCGCAAACAACACGATACAATGTTGACACATAAACCATAACTATTATCCTTGATACGTTATTCTGTTGTTTACAGATCCTGCCGGATGTTTCTATCCCAAGAACCCCACCTTATAAATATGTTGACGAAAATATAAATACTGGTGTACATAGCGCCACAGTAACCTAGAAAGCCGGTGACACTTCGTCATTTGCCTTTCATGTTGTTAAAACATGACGAGAAACTCAATACGGCCCAATTAATAGCCTCGGTGTTCAAATATATTTATTTGACAGACCAGGCAACATATATCAACGCCTGTTCCCAGGCTAGTTTTAACATACCAATATTGCAGTTCCTTAACTGCCTTAACATATACACTTACTAGTGTATTCCAACTTGCCCTATTACTATATGTGGATACATGTTTGCAAATATCTAGTTCGTAAAACTACTACTTTGCCTAGTACGCTTTGAAGCTATCTGATATGACCAATAGCTGACGCAAAAACTATTTATCACGACGGTGTCCTGAAATCTGAAACAGCATTGACTTCGATAATTCTCTAAATCGTAATATTCTTAATTCAGAAATTTCAAAAAAACATGTACCGACAATACTGAATTCTTTGTCTGGAAGCATATACAGCTGTCTTATGCTAACCAGCATTCAAACTTGAGCAAACTATTTCGTTCAAAATAACTTGAAAATAATGCATCATCAAAAATAACATAATCGCATATTCCGTCATCTAAGAATAACGACACGTTATGACCTACATATCACCAGTGATTCCAGAGTCTCGATATTTTGTTAAACATACGGCCAGCTTTATCAATAGCAAAAAGGTAACAAATTAAATAGGAAATATCTAGTAATGCTATATTATTTCCAGTTAAAGCCAATATAAATTAATGGCAGGTTATTTAAGCAAACATGTATCAATGTGAGGTATGCACCCTGTAAATCAAATTTGAAAATGAAAGTACAAAGATTTACATATATGTACCACTCCGTACTTAACCGTAAACATGTGCATTCTTGGATTTATGTGACTGCCATCCAACACAAATCTTGGGTTTACCAGATCTGCTATAAGTTATAGTAAGTGGATTTACAACATGTGGTGTGTTGTATCCAGTAGAGATTGTAGCTAGACTGAAGCGAACGCTGGGTTTACAATGTCCGTTTTGTGTTTACGTA
Organism: Archivesica marissinica; assembly: GCA_014843695.1. Lineage (NCBI taxonomy): Eukaryota > Metazoa > Mollusca > Bivalvia > Venerida > Vesicomyidae > Archivesica > Archivesica marissinica. The sequence continues at coordinate 10,414,491 of CM026391.1, forward strand.
TTTATATAGTATTAGGCGATTCCTTGGATGGTAGTTTGTAATAATTGTTGAACACACTTTAAAACTATGGAATATTACAAGCTATGTTCCCCATTGGTATTGACAACTCACTCTCCCCGCAGGACTCCTGATTAAATACCTTATCCTTACCTTATCCTGGCCTATTCCATTTCTCTATTCCAAGAGACCATTTAGGTGTTAATAAACACCCCAAACTATACTTCTAGTTCTCCATGAAGCATGGTATTTGCTTCCTGAAATACAAATAGTTCACCCCCGAAACGGAACTTGTACTTATCCTATTGTTATGCACTAATGGTCCAACATCTGACTTCCCCAAGTCCACCTTGTCCACATAGGAAGCATATCCCTAGACGCTACTTCTGAATATGGTGGCATTTAACTTTCTCGCATATCTGACTTGCCCGGACTTCGGCCATGATTATATGTTTCCTGACTGTAGGGTTGGTCTCATACTCTGATGCCACACACCAATCCAACTCAAATTGTCATTCCTTCAGCATATCTTTAGCTGAACACATTTATCATCAAATAAACCGTAGGAAATAAACCTGTACACATGTATAAATACTTAATCCCCTGTCGCTATTGTATTAGTAAACTAGCTGATTGTATTTGAAACATAGGGGTGGGGATGAAATCCTTCAATAATATATTATTTTGCAGTTTCTATGTTGTACTATAGGCTATGACAGATTCTATCTCTGCTGCATTGTATATCACTTAGAAATTAACGTAACTTGCTCTTCGTTACTTTTCTTTTAAATTTCGGAATGTCATACATATTTACTGAACATTGAAATTATCTGTTTTATCAATCCGGTACTTTTATCTTTGATACGTTATTCTGATGTTTACAGATCCTACCACACTTTTTTTTATCCCAAGAACTCCACCTTATAAATATGTCGACGAAGATATAAATACTGGTGTACATAGCGCCACAGTAACCTAGAAAGCCGGTGACACTTCGTCATTTGCCTTTCATGGTATTAAAACATGACGAGAAACTCAATACGGCCCAATTAATAGCATCGGTGTTAAAATATATTTATTTGACAGACCAGGCAAAATATATCAACGCCTGTTCCCAGGCTAGTTTTAACATACCAATATTGCAGTTCCTTAACTGCCTTAACAAATACACTTACTAGTGTATTCCAACTTGCCCTATTACTATATATGGACACATGTTTGCAAATATCTAGTTCGTAAAACTACTACTTTGCCTAGTACGCGTTGAAGCTATCTGATATGACTAATAGCCGACTCAAAAACTATTTATCACGCCGGTGTCCTGAAATTTGAAAAAGCATTGACTTCGGTAATTCTCTAAAACGTAATATTCTTGTTTCGGAAATTTAAAAAAAAACAGTACATGTACCTACAATACTGAATTCTTGGGTTTACCAGATCTGCTATAAGCTATAGTAAGTGGATGTACAACATGTGGTGTGTTGTATCCAGTAAGGATAGTAGCTAGACTCAGGCGAACCCTGGGTTTTCAATGAGTGTTTTGTGGTTACGTATTTATATAGTACATGTATTAGGCGATTCTTTGGATGGTAGATTGTAATAATTATTGAACACACTTTAAAACTATGGAATATTACAATCTATTTTCCCCATTGGTATTGACAACTCACTCTCCCAGCATAACTCCTGATTAAATACCTTATCCTTGCCTTATCCTGGCCTATTCCATTTCCCTATTCCAAGAGACAATTTAGGTGTTAATAAACACCCAAACTTACTTCTAGTTCTCCATGAAGCATGGTATTTGCTTCCTGACATACAAATAGTTCACCCCCGAAACGGAACGTGTACTTATCCTATTGTTATGCACCAATGGTCCAACATCTGATTTCCCCAAGTCCACCTTGTCCACATAGGAAGCATATCCCTGGACGCTACTTCTGAATATGGTGGCATTTAACTTTCTCGCATATCTGACTTGCCCGGACTTCGGCCATGATTATATGTTTCCTGACTGTAGGGTTGGTCTCATACTCTGATGTAACACACCAATCCAACTCAAATTGTCATTCTTTCAGCATATCTTTAGCTGAAAACATGTATCCTCAAATAAACCGTAGGAAATAAACCTGTACACATGTATAAATAATTAATTCCCTATCACTATTGTATTAGTAAACTAGCAGGTATACATTTACCTGTATGTAACACCTATCTATACATATCTGACCAGACGTACACTACACTGCTGATTGTATTTGAAACATAGGGGTGGGTATCAAATCCTTCAATAATATATTATTTTGCAGTTTCTAAGTTGTCCTATAGGTTAGGCCTGATTCTAACTCTGCTACATTGTATATCACTTAGAAATGAACGTAAATTACTCTTCATTACTTTTCTTTTTAATTTCGGAATGTCATACATATTTACTGAACATTGAACTTATCTGTTTTATCAATCCGTTGGTACTATCCACAGTAGTCCTTATTTGTTCGTCTGTATAACCCATTGGACCATGCATTCCACCATGTGTTCCAGTTCCGTACTCGTCATCTTGAATTGTTGAATAGCGAAACGATCGACACCAAGCATAGAACTGACGATCAATTGAACCATATCACATGACCAAGCACACACTCACAGTCATGTGATCAACTTTATATGCACCAATAATTCGCGCACACAAGTTTGTGCCAAGTATTCTTAAGACATACGTTGTGAGCTATACTAACGTAACGCACATAACTTGAAATTACTTCACTGGGATTAACATTTACGGGGTTTACTTCATGTATAGGATTTACTTGTGTAACATAATATTACATTAATCTAAAACACACTATATTTATTTCACTAAGAAACATCATACATTCATTGGAAAATATAAACTTTTATGTAAATATAACCATCATTCAATACACATACTATTGTAAGAACTACTATCCTTCATCTAGTATTAAACAGTCATAAATAAACAAAGCTATTAAATGAAGTTAAAAACATATTACCTGTAATGCATGTATATAATCAGCTCAGAAGAATTGACACCATTATATTGTTTTATCATGTCTGCTATTGTTAAATATTTATCACGGATCAGTAACATCATGAACTACCGGGGTTTAAATCGTCTGTGTTGAAATATATTGCTCTCAATAAGGATTGTGTATGTCTTCTTAAATCAGCTAAATGTTCAATAATCACTATTAGCCTTGATATAAACCTCCATGTAAAAAGACGTCCTTGCATATGACATTCTACATAAGTCCGCCTCCGTTGTCGAGTGGTTATGGTCGCTGAGTTGTATACCACTGCAACCAATTGTAAAGGGTTCGAGCGCCGCTCAGACCATGTCGCTTATATAAAACAATTAGCAGTTTCTTACGGAGGTTGGTCCACCAAGCACTGATTAACCGCTGGAGTCTACCTAGGAAACCTGCTGGGCAACCGGTAGTGACGTTAAATAAACTTGAGCATGTTACAGGTATGCAACTGATGTAACCCTTTACATCACATCTGTTGATAAGATTACAATTAATATATTCCTGTAATATCCTACTTATCCAATCAAACTACAGTCCAAATCCGCTATGTCGAATTCCGTGGGACAGAGCAAAATACTTCGACATAACCGAAGTTTGACGGAGCCAGTGATATGTAAAATGATAGTGTCTGAAACGGGACTAGGTCATACTTCGAGATAACAGGATAATTCGACATAACCGACTTTGACATATCGGATGTAGACTGTACCTTTGTATAGTTCTCATGGAATTTATATCTGTTTTAATTCACAGCTGTGGTAACATGCATATATGCTCCGTAATGAATACGGTATATTCTTGTAATTGTTGTGTTGTAAGTTTGGTTCTCGTCAGTTGTGGTATCATTAGGGAAGTCATATGCCACACTGTCTCCTCTCACCCTTAAGGCGATGGCTATCTTCAGGAATGAAGCCTCGAGACGATACAGTTGAAAGAACGTGTTTTCCTATCGGAGTCAACGACAGCTAGTTACTTCATATTTCAAAAAATATATAATCGTAAAATAAGTGTGAAGACATCACCTCCGAGTACTCTAGCATTTGATTAAGCATATTTATTGTTCATATTTTAAAAGACAGATTATGTGCATAATAGTTATGACATACACATATGTTTTACATCATTATTGATCTCTATATTACAAGACCAAGCTGTGATATGTAGAATACACTGATGCAAAAATAAGGAATTGTTTACCATTTTGATTCAAGATTATATGTCTTTAAATTGTTAAAATAAACTGTAAAGCATGGTTGCAACTTTTGAATCGATAGACATACATATATAGTTGTCAATATGCTTATGTGGTTTTGAATATCGATCAAATTACCTGATTGATATATGCCACAGATATGTATTTCTTAAACAGAACAGTGCAGAAGATATCGCAAACAAGCAAAATGTAGAACGTGGCAAAACAGTTGATTTAAGTCAGGTTGGTGCTAGCCGAACCACAACTTGCTCGGCTTTCTAGTAATGTATGGCGACGTAAATGCAGGCTTATATGAAACATGGAGGTTAAATAGGATTGATATATACTTTATTTCAAAATGCAGTACGCTAGAGGTATATGTGAAAATACAACAAGCATAACCATGGATATAATACAATGACACAATAAGATAAGAGAGTAACACCTATGAACTTATGCAGAGAACAACGTATTAATATTCATAACAATTGATGATATAATAGCATCTAAATAGGGTGAAATACCATATTCATGCTAGTCATTGGGACATAGTTTGGTCACAGAACACAGGTAGGCTGGGTTCTTCTTCCACCAATTATAACTGGAGAGTCGCCATATGACCTAAACTATTAGTGCAACTATAAACCACCAACCAAAACGAACAAACAGCTGTTTATCCAACATTATTGAAACCCACTGTTTTTGTTCAGGATTTGAAAGATACAGCATTGATACTTGAGAATTCGCACAGTTGATTTGGCGTCACTTCTTGTGTCCTGTCATTTGAGATGGTAACCAAAACATGGCGTCTTGGGGTCCAAATTGTGGTTTGAGGCGAAGTTCAAATACTGATCTGTTTGAGTCGATTTCCTGTATACATAGCAACACATTAGATCCGTTGTCTTCTACGTGTATGTACGTAGCAAATAATGTGTAACATCATCATTCCTCTTCTTGTATGTGACACCAATACTCGTGTTTTCGGCGATTGTGCTAAAATGGTCTGAAAAGTATTGGATGTGGCACTAATTCAGTTTCGATATGTAATTGTAGTATTGCATCCGTAGGGAATTGAAATTAGTTACCGCTTTCATAGCCTACCTATCGAACTGCTCTATATGTATACTATCAATCTGCCACGAGAGGAGATACAGGAAGAACACATTTGACATATTGGGTTGACATCCAGCTCTTGTCTCATGTAAAATGAGTGTCACATTCCAGTTTCGTTCTAGTGATATTCGACACTGCGCCGGCCAATAGTGCTTGAAACCCATGCAAATATACCGTAGTACAAACCTAGCTGAAACTCTAATACTAGTACACACAATCGTAGCAGCAAGAACGCCAATATCGATGGACAGCTATAATGCTGACGTGTATATGACGATGGGCAGCTATAATGCTGACGTGTATATGATGATGGGCAGCTATAGTGCTGACGTGTATATGACGATGGGTAGCTATAATGCTGACGTGTATATGACGATGGGCAGGTATAATGCTGACGTGTATATGACGATGGACCACTATAATGCTGACGTGTATAGGACGATGGGCAGCTATGATGCTGACGTGTATATGACGATGGGCAGCTATAATGCTGACGTGTATATGACGATGGACAGCTATAATGCTGACGTGTATATGACGATGGACAGCTATAATGCTGACGTGTATATGACGATGGGTAGCTATAATGCTGACGTGCATATGACGATGGGCCGCTATAATGCTGACGTGTATATGACGATGGGCGGCATTAGTGTTGACGTGTATATGACGATGGACAGCTATAATGCTGACGTGTATATGACGATGGGTAACTATAATGCTGACGTGTATATGATGATGGGCAGCTATAATGTTGACGTGAATATGACGATGGGTAGCTCTAATGCTGACGTGTATATGACGATGGACAGGTATACTGCTGACGTATATAGGACGATGGCCAGCTATGATGCTGACGTGTATATGACGACAAACAGCTATAATGCTGATGTGTATATGACGATGGTCAGGTATACTGCTGACGTATATAGGACGATGGCCAGCTATGATGCTGACGTGTATATGACGACAAACAGCTATAATGCTGATGTGTATATGACGATGGTCAGCTAAAATGCCGACGTCTATATGACGATGGACAGCTATAATGCTGACGTGTATATGACGATGGACAGCTATAATGCTGACGTATATATAACGATGGACAGCTATAATGCTGACGTGTATATGACGATGGACAGCTATAATGCTGACGTGTATATGACGATGGACAGCTATAATGCTGACGTATATATAACCATGACTACATTTGTAGATCAATAACCCATCTATATACTGAGATACGCGTTCTTTAAGAATAAAGCGCGGAAGAATTGTTATTATGACATATTATAATATATGATAAACTGATATAATATGAGTATTTTCTGTTACATGCACTTTCGGACTCCAGTATTATATGTTGATATAGATACATGTCTGCTTACATGTCTTTGTTGCATTATAAATTACATGGATGACAGTAATTGCATAAATGTATAGCTTAAACGTTATAATAACACTATAAACCGGTTACACTTTCATTTTTGTAAACGCTTGAGCTTGGCCTCGATGTATCTATAAAAAAAAAAAAAGGAATAAGTGTTCATAAAAGATATTACATCATTTACAGGTTTATTAATAATCTGAGTCATATATTAACTGGTAAGAATTAATCTGATTCATATAACTGGCAAGACGAAGCTAGTTTAATTAGAGCAAATTGTAAATTTATTTTCTGATATATGGCAATGCTAGATATTGACCCAACATATAAGTAAAGTGTGTGCGTTTATTATATTGTCACCCTTTTTGAAAGGACAAGCAATTACGCACATATGAGACACCTTTTTATGAACATAAGTACTTCCTGATTCATATGCTAGTAGGCCAGGCGACAGGCTGGTAGGTAATCGGTATCCAGAATTTAACTAGCTGGCGGCTCACAAATCGGCCATATCTGAAGGAACCCCAGCCGATGTTCGTACCATCTATTTCCCGCTCTGTAGTCACACGCCTTAAGCAATAGGCCACGGAGACATATAAGCGTATGTACTCTATTGACTTTAAATGTGCGTGTTTTTGTGAGTGGCAGAAACAACGTATGTCATACAGAGACTCTGTAGCTATTATTGGTGGGTGCAGACACCGGGTACCCTTCCGAGCAGTATTGCATGTACGAACGGTACCCGGGAAGAACAAACGATCTACCACAGTCCACCTGGATAGCTCCCTCACATGAAATAATTCAACATCCCAGTATGATTCGAACATAGAGCGGTGACATGCAAACGATTTGAAGCCAATAACCGTAACCACTTTGCCACGGAGGCCACTTAATTGACATAAATAGGTCATGTGCTATGGTCAATATGGGTTAAACACAAGTTTCTATTATTAAGCATCTTATTGGTGCTAGTTGAAAACTTTAATAGTTCTTCTAATCGATATTACAGTGTTTGTTTTCAACATATTTGTTTTGCCAATAGGTAAACATCTAGTACATCATAGAAGCCAATACCCATTAACAAGGAAAAACAACTAATTTACCTAAGGTTGTATTCACAATTTATATTTAGTTCCCATACATAAGAAAATAACTTAACAATGTACTCTAGTGCCTCAGCCAACCAACTTAGGTAGTTCAAAATCACAACCATTACTTTGTATTGACCGAATGAGATAGTGATTGCTTGTACTGTAACCGCGTTTGGCATGTCCTGGCATTGACTAGGGCATCAAACTGCAAGTATGTGTCTACGTTTCTAGGTCACATGTAAGAGTATATAGTTTTACATAATAATGTCATGAACAGTCTCGTCAGTATCTTGTATATATTGCTAAATATTACAATATTATGTCACAGATAGCTTATATATAATTATAATGATACGTAATTCTATCCGACAGGACTGAATAATTGACCCATTCATTGTACTGTATATGCTACGTAACTAAGTCGAGACATTTACATCATTTATAGCACGTAAGACAACGTACCTTGACGATCATCCAGTGTATCATAAACTGGGACTTCCGATGGTGCACTAGAATGAGATGGTCTCGGGTATTCATTCTTGCTTTCAGTTCTAAAATATGAATAAAACGTATTTCGCATGTCTAAACAATGGTGTTGTTACTATTTGTTTATAGCAATAGTTCATATAAGTCGTGTTTATATCAATATTACATGTAATTCGTGTTTATGACAATATCGCATGTGATTAGTGTGCTTGACAATATCGCATGTGATTCGTGTTCATAACAATATTACATGTAAGTTGTGCTTATAATAATATCACATGTAAGTGGTGTCTATCACAATATCTTATACTTACTTAAAACATATTTAAAGTACTTAGTGTACGACGCATATAGGTTTGTTTTAATTATATTAGTGCTCAATTGTATATGTTATTGAATGCTTAGTTCACCTTTTACTAGTTCTATATTTCCACACTATGATACCAATGGATACTGCACACGCCAAAGATACAGCAACTCCAACAGAAGCGCCTATGATTACAGATGTCATGTTGATATTACTGCCAGTTTCGTTCTCTCCAGTATCACACATACCCTTCTGCTCGGTGTTTCCAATGCCAATGCGTTCTGAATAAGAAACATAGCAATACATATTATGTCGTCCTATGTAGTGTGCAATTTTCTACATTTATTTTCTGAGAACGTGTTAGTATTTATTTTATAAGTTCTTACAAGTTATTAGTTAAATCGCTCAGGAGACAACATTCCTTGTGGAATCCATCCCCACGTGGGAGAGAAGATGCAATGTGGAATATAAGTATCTTGCTTAAGGGCATACTCGTATCGGCTACAGTAGGATGTTTGATGTGACTGTGCACTTGGTGACTCGTGATTAGAAGCAGCTTTACTACTGATGCCATGATTTACCGTTATTACGTACAAGTACATTTATAAAAGTTTGCTTTCTGTTAATAAATGACTTCATGTATCTCAAATTATTTTCCTTGATGTATCTGCAACTATGCCAACACATATTTGGAATGATTGCAACGAAATGAAATCCAGTGTGGAACTGGAAATTCCATTTAATTAGGCCTACATTTTCTACTTGGATGATATTTCAAACTGTGTACATAAAAAGTCATCATTTCGCTGTGCAAGTTCCGCGACCATTCTTTTGTTTATTATTTCGGATATGATGATATTTCAAACTGTGTACATAAAAAGTCATCATTTCGCTGTGCAAGTTCCGCGACCATTCTTTTGTTTATTATTTCGGATATGAATTCGTGGTTTAGACATTAGTAATACTGAGATATACCTACCCCCTTCTAACAGTGTAATTTCACACAACGTTAGTACACCTGGTCTCCGAATTGTTACATATCTTGTTAGAGTGTCGGGCAGCGTGATGATATACGTATTATCGACAGGGATACTGTTATTATTAATGTGTACAGCTGGAAGGTTGTGATCTGTGTTATTACTGAGATACATCTGAAATCCTTGCAGTGTCTGATAGATGATTTCTGTAATTAAACAAATCCTGTTTTAATTATGCCAATGAAAGCGAAATACACACATGGTAATGCATATTAAATTGATTCACAGGTGTGCATATGTCAATTGTATTCTCATACGTGTTCATGCAAGTGTGGACAGGTTAGTGAATTATAGATAATGTTGCTTTTTATTACTTTTCAATAAAATTAGCGAATTATTGTCATGGTACATTGTACCTTGATTACTTCCGTAAATTGTCACTGCCTTGATAGGAAAAATGCTTCCTAAATCAAGTCTCCACCAGGACATTTCAGCATTCGTTGTTACACTACAGCACTGGCATTTAGTTGGATCCGGACCTTCTCGACCATCTATGGCAAGATCAGAGGACCAGTTATGAGCTACGGAAGACATCTGTGTTGTCACCTTTCCGTATAGGAGGCGGATGAGATTTGTATCTACATATAAAAGTAAAGAAATGTACATACGTAATTGAATAGAAATGATGGAATAAAGTCTATTGAATATAAATATAAAGATTAATTCATTGCCAATGATGCCCGAAACCCAATTGATTGCTAATGGCTGTAACAGAAAGCATGAAATAATAAATAACAAATTGCAAATTAATAAATAATATAATTGTAGTGTGTGCTTTATGAGTAGTAGTAGGCATTGATATCGATGTAGTGCATCAAATAGTTTTCAAGACATGTAAATGTGCATATATGGAAAGTGGTTTTCAATTTTAGCACAATATCCAAATAATAGGAAAATATGGACATTATGAATTGAACAATATCCAAACAAGATAAGCAACTGGATATTAAATATAGGATATTATACTGGTGGTGATTTCCTACTATATTTTATAAAAACGAGTTTCATACAACATATGGAATGAAATGAGAACGAGTGTAAATCATTTTTAAAAACGTTTATTTATGAGCCTTATTAGATTAAGCTGCATCCGTACGCCGTAGTAAATAGTCCCTGATAATCCAACAACTTCACGCACATTAATCTACACAATATGTTATACTATATACACTATATTCCACTAGTGCATATGTAGTATTGTATTGATATAAGCAGTGATTTTCAACAAATGAACACAAACTACATGTATATGTCGAATGTGTATTGCAAGCTGTCATGCCGCGACCAATAAGAATCATTCCAGGTTTTATTACAGTGTGTTGATATAAGGAAATGTGTAATGACTTTACAACTCTGAATACAGAAAATGTTATGTGACAAAAATGGTTTTATCTGAGTTAGAGTAAGAAACTATGGGAAATAAGCTAACAATAGTATAGTAGAGTCGAGTCGTATAGCGTTGAAAAAGGCTGAGACGTGGCAGCAATGTCGATATGCAACCCTGAATACAACATTACTCAGCCGACCGAGTAGAGGCAGATAAAGCTGTACGAGATGATAATGTCGATAAGCAACCCGGAATACAACATTACTCAGCCGACCAAGTAGATGCAGATATAGCTGTACGAGATGATAATGTCGATATACAACCAGGAATATAACAGTACCAGCCGAACGAGTAGAGGCAGATATAGCTGTAGGAAATGATAATGTCGATATGCAACCCGGAATATAACAGTACTCAGCCGACCGAGTAGAGGCAGATATAGCTGTACGAGTTGATAATGTCGATAAAAAACCCGGAATATAACCGAGTAGAGGCAGATATAGCTGTACGAGATGATAATGTCGATATGCAACCCGGAATACAACAGTACTCAGCCGACCGAGTAGAGGCAGATATAGTTGTACGAGATGATAATGTCTTTATAATGCTACTGTTTTGTCAGAAGAAGCTGTCAGGAGAGTAAACGTTGTTAATGAGCAAACACCTACTCATCCTTAAACATAGATTATCGACAATGAAAGTGCTTGTTCCTATTGTTTCAGTCAGGACAATTTTATAATCTATGCTATACAATAACAAACATATACGACATAGAAGGATAAACACATTGCATCTATTGAGGTCGTCCTGTAGTGCCACGGCAATCGTTCACTGAGAACACTCTATCCTTCATTGGAAAACATAAAGAAACATATACTGCGATGATTGTATTTAAATCGCTTGCCTAGATTAACTGGGGTGTCGAAATATGTCATGCGATGAAGCTGTTGGGCTGTTTCACCTTGTGACAAGTTGTCTACTCGACTGCCAACCCGTACCTGATATGTTGCTCGGTGGGTAAGCAGTATTGTGCTCCTCCATCAATAATAATTAGAGAGTCGTCACATTACCGTAGCGACGACAAAGCCCAAAAGCAAACACACAAATGAAGACAGCAAAGCACGATAATCATTACCATTCAGGCTGTATATTGTACTTTGTCGTATGTTCCATTGATGGTGTCACAATGTAATAACTATGCAATATAGTAAATTAAAGCACATATGTGTACATAGGTCACAAGACTGTCCTTGCCATCCCGGTGCACATCCATCTGAACAGAATCCTGTCTGGAGATCGCACCCAGCATCATACTTGCAGTGACAACCACGTAAGCAATTAAATCCAAAGGTGCCGTGATCACAAACTAATAAAGTGTAGATATTAGCAGTATACAAGTCACAGTTCGTTCTAACAACACGTTTCAGGATTAGAATAACGAATGTCTGGTTTACTTGTTCATAGTGCACATGACTATTCCGAGTGTGTGTATCAATGTAGGGATATATATATATATATATATATGACGAGTATGTCCTACATTGGTGCTACACTTGTGCCAGAATACACACACACACACATATATATACTGGCTGCTTAAGCCAGGTTTGATTGTAGTCAGAAACACGTTTATATATACATATCACTCTTTCTAGAGTAGATCAGAGGAAAGTAAACGTAATTATAGCAATTATCTGCAGCTCAGTATCGCTTCGATCACAATTTACAATTCCAGGCATTATTACCATTATTCATCATAAGGAAGAAAACTACCTCATCATCAGCCTTATTATTAAATTACATCACATTATTGAAATACAGTAGAACAGAGCAGCACAATACCTAATCTTCTTTCGATGTAGGCATATGTACATACAGTCATACAGGTGTTATTGGTCACCTCCATTAAGCAACAAACCTGTATTAATCAGCCAGTTTCCAGATTCATTAAGCAGTCACCTGTACTAAGCATCCATTTTCTGAGATTCCCTTGACTGGCTGCTTAAGACAGGTTTGATTGTAGTCAGAAACACGTTTATATAAATTATACATGTATAATCATACTCAAATAAAATATACAAGATATATGACAAACTTTACATCATAGTATTTACTTTAACAACTGATATCATTCAGCATATTATTTATTATATGTAAAACATCTTCAAATTCAAATAGCATAACTCCACCATAAATCAGCTGTCGGTTTTTCGTTGTCTAACACAAATAAATCTGTACTGATGCGTCTTGATTATTCAGAATGTATCCAGGTGTGTTGCTATGGTAAACAATAATATTACATTAAGCTAAAGCACAGGTTGTATGTATGTCATATAATTGTCCTCTTTAGTTACATGTTTCACGATAACCATAGCGACTATATGATTTACTGGTTTATTATTTAGACTGTATTTATGAGTGCTACTATAGTAAACAATAATATTACAGTAAGTTAAAGCACACATATTTACCTGTGTCACACGATTTTCCTCGCCATCCCGGTGCACATCCATCTGAACAGAATCCTGTCGTGTGCTCACAGTCAGCATCATCCTTGCAGTGACATTCACTTGAACAATTATATCCAAAGGTACCGTGACCACAAACTATATGGAGAGTAACAATAATAGTATTAATTAGTTTTGTTTAGCTGCATCAGGATCAGAACAACGACTCTCTGGTTAACTAGTTGATAGTCTCACTTGTATATTCAAGTTGTCGTATAGAAGTAAATATAAAAAGCACTTTATCTCGAGTATAGTAGAGGATAGTAAACATAATATGAATAGCAATTATCTACATTTCAATGTCCGTTACATCAATCTACAATTCCAAGCATAAATACCATTATTCGTCATAAGGAAGAAAATTGCATAGTTATCAGCCTTATTATTCTATTACATATTACACACCGATATTGGACTGCGGCAGAAGAACAAAACTGATGTTTCTTTCGACACATGCATAAGTACGTAACCAGAAATACGTTAATATAAACATTTAAAATCATATTCAAGCATGCACTGTAACAGCCGCTAGAATAGTAGAAGACATTATAAGATAAACATTCACTATATATGACGAAATGTAAATTGGGTTGGGCAAGTTCTAGAAACGTTAGTGAACCTATAATAGTATATGAATAGTTGACACACATTCCATCTGCAACAATGAACATTTACAATAAGATAATATTTGAGTAAACGTGTTAAGCACTGGACTATTTGTCAGTCTTGTACTGACATTATATGACTCATATACTATATCCACCGATACTATCTAACAAACAAACAAACACAAACAAAACATAACTGCAAAACAAGACGGCCCTTGTCTTGGGTTATATTGTCCTGCACATTCAGCATCATCAATGTAGTGATACACACGTGATCAATGCAGTGGCACGCACATGATCAATACAGTGACACCCATCCACGTGAGCAATTATTTCCAATGGTGCCGTGTCCACAACCTAATAGGAAAGTTGCAACACAATAGTAGTGTTGGTAATACCGTTAGCGTGACCGGGGCCATACGGAGATACAAATACAGCATGGACAGTGACCACACGGAGTAACAAATACAGCATGGACAGTGACCACACGGAGTTACAAATACAGCATGGACAGTGACCACACGGAATAACAAATACAGCATGGACAGTGACCACACGGAGTAACAAATACAGCATGGACAGTGACCACACGGAGCTACAAAAACAGCATGGACAGTGACCACACGGAGTAACAAATACAGCATGGACAGTGACCACACGGAGTAACAAATACAGCATGGACAGTGACCACATCGGAGTAACAAATACAGCATGGACAGTGACCACACGGAGTTACACATACACTATTAACCGTGACCTCATGGAGTTACAATCACAGCATGGACAGTGACCACAAGGAGTAACAAATACGCATGGACCGCTACCACAAGGAGTTACAAATACAGCATGGACAGTGACCACAAGGAGTTACAAACACAGCATGGACAGTGACCACACGGAACAACAAATACAGCATGGACCGTTACCACAAGCAGTAACAAATACAGCATGGACCATGGCCACACGGAGTAACAAATACAGCATGGACCGTGACCACACGGAGTAACAAATACAGCAAGGACCGTGACCACATGGAATTACACATACAGCAAGGACCGTAACCACATGGAGTTACACATACAGCAAGGACCGTAACCACATGGAGTTACACATACAGAAAGGACCGTGAAATGATAGAGCTATCCAGTTATTCACTTGCGTTAGGTGTGTCTGAAATACTGTTCGGATAGACTCTGGCGTCTTCCATCACCACTAATATATAAAGAGTCGTCGCATGACTTCATCACCAGTGCGAATGTAAACCCCAGGAACAATGACAAATGCGACGGCATAAACAAACAAATATTTGCACATATTTGTACTTGTGTCACACAATTGTCCTCGCCATCCCGGTGCACATCCATCTGAACAGTTTCCTTCCTTGGTCTCACAGTCAGCATCATCCTTGCAGTAGCATTCACTTGAGCAATTATATCCAAAGGTGCCGTGACCACAAACTAATAGAACGTTGCAACAGAAGAATTATAGTACAATACATATATCTGCATCAGGATAAGTGTAACGACTCTCTGGTTTACTAGTTGATAGTCTCACTTGGATATTCAAGTTGTCGTATAGAAGTAAATATAAACAGCACATTATCTCAAGTATAGTAGAATACAGTAAACATATGCATAGAAGTTATCTGCAGCTATCAGTTAAATCCGTTTACATTTCCAAGCAATAATATCATTATTCCTCAAAATGAAGATAGATAGCCGCCTTCTTATTCAATTACACACCGATACTGAAAGACAGTAGAACAGAACAGAACTGGGATTTAAACACACGTATTTAATCATAATCATATCATATATAAAATAGCTGCCCAATCCTCATTTGTGGCATAGAGGATAACAGTTACACTATTCAATTTTATTACTCATAACATTGAGCATATCATTTATTACGTGTAAAGTATATTCAAATAAAAAGAGCTAAATCAATCGAAACTATGTCGGTTGTGAATGTTAACACATTTAATAATGTATATTAAACCATTATGAAAATAGGTAAAGCATGGGAAGATTAAAATAAAATAAATATTATCCTCTAAGTATAATGTACACCATCATTGGAAATATATACTAAGTCAAAAATAAAGCGTACATATCGTATAGACAATCCTGTACGAAACACCACGAAAACTGCAATACTTGACGCCGTTTTTAAACGATGACGTAAATACGTGAATATTACGTAACGGTCTTGCCTAGACGGTTGTTTCCCTCGGTTTACCTAGACCTGGGCCTGTCATACATATCTACAGTTTGTCGACATCGAACAATGAGACGTGAAATTGTATTACTATGACAGTTTAACTGCCGTACAACGACATCAACGGAAGTTCAAGATGCCAGTAGTACTAGCACCTGGAGTATTTCTTGTCTAGTAAGGCGTGGCATCACGAATCTTAATACTTGGGAATATTATATGTTTTATTATTAGAACGAACGGCCTAGACACTGATTCAACAATATAATTGCATAAGAGAGCAAAACCCATACTGTTCACGTCAATTTAAAGGATAATGGCAATGTCAAAATTATCTGAACTGGGCGTAACTGAATGGGTGTTACATCCGGCTCCAAACATATGTTATCTACACACTGATGAACAATTGTTGTTAGATGCATTCTATTCTAGCTACCACTTGTGATTATTTAGAAGGCCCCAATGATGTTTAGTCGTGTAGTTAATTGGGTCACCCTCTGTAAATAATACATACTATCGCAAGCTGTGAATTATTGCATCATTTGGTACTTCATATATTACGTTATTACGACAAGATAAGCTGATGTACATTAATACAATCATCACACTCCCCTATAGTGTTGCATTTACATACTACGTCTACCGATAATAGCTTGAAATTCATCACATGATCTAAGCTACCAGTCCTACAAAGCAAGCAAACAAGCATTCCGATACTGCAAAACAAGCCGCAAGTGCCACCCTGGATCATATTACCTCAGAAAGCGTCATCAATACAGTGACACGCACATGAGCAATGACGTGACACCAACGTGCCATGTTCACATTGAATAGAGTGTTGCAATAAATAAATAGTATAAGTACTACCATTAGCGGGAGACATTATCCGGTATGGCGAGGTGAACACAACTTACGTACGGAGTTACATATACAGCAGGGGTCATATGTGGGGACAAAATAGCGTGGCATTAACCGTCCACAGTTAGCTAGAAAACTAAGTGAACTAATAATAAGGAAACCCAGAAAGTACTTATTCTACTGTGTTGATTCCCCGTTTTAATTAACACATAGTATGATATAAGTATCTCATGTAATGATAGAGTTTATAACTACGTTGTAATTTAAAAGCATCAGTGGTTATACTTGTATGTGACTAAAACAACGTACTTTGATCACACGATAGTCCTTGCCAACCATCCAAGCACCCTGGCGTCTGACATATTCCTGTCACAGAGTTACAAGACTGCTGGTCTGAACAGTGACATTGATGTGCACACCCTGCTCCAAATCTTCCCACATCACAAACTGCATATAGTGTGCAATATTGTAGACAATCAGTAGCAATTTATACAAATTCATTTAATATATAGGTGTACATATATCGGTATTTCATATATATATATATATATATATATATATATATATATATATATATATATATATACATTCAATACAAATTACAGGTAATGTTATGTACAGTCAAACCTGTGTTAGTGGTCACATCCATTACGCAGCCAACCTGTATTAAGCAGCCAGTTTCCAGATTCCCAAAATGCTGTGTTGTTATACATTGACCTCTATTAAGCAGCCACCTGTGCTAAGCAGCCACTTTCTGTAATGTCCTTGGCTGGCTGCTTAGGACATGTTTGACTGTATATACATTGACCCGTTACAAATCAGTATTACCAAAGTATTGCAGTACATAAATCTAACTTTAGACAGAATGCATTTTGAAAAATATGTAGTACTCATTGGGCATCCGTGACAGACCGGTTACGGTCGTTGACTTCAAATCACTTATCTCTCGCCGCTTTATGTTCAACTCCCAATGATGGTGTGCTTTCACCTGGGGAACCTATACAGCTTGCTCGCATAATCAGTAGCAATTTATACAAATGCATATAATATATAGGTGTACATATATCGGTATTTCATATATATATATGGCATATTATTTTACGGAAACAGGATTCATACAAAGAGCTTCTCATCAACGTAACGACAAATGTAGCGACTGATGCGGAGGCAATCACTATGCATTTACTCTCTGCATGCAGCACCACAATAACCTATATAATATACTGCTTCATTCGAACATACTATGGTAGAGCAAATACTACAATTGAATGTATACGTGTTGTACATATTTCAATATGTCAGATATTACGAACACTAAAATATAGCAATTTAAGTTCAAAATAATTTACTGTAAAACGAACAGTTAATATGTGTAGTTATTCTCACTTTGGTCGCATTTTGACGACATATATCCTGGACTACAGCCATTGATACAGTGACCGTCTGTCTTTCTACACACGTCGTTGTTAATGACAAGCATAGTCCAGATCTGCATGCAGAAACTAATCACAAGTAGTTTAATTATGACTAAGGTTGCTATATTATCCTCACCCGAGATCTGCATTCAAACACTACGAATATAGCAATCTTATATACGATAACACTCATTTAATTTGTTTCCGTTCTCTGCGTTCGTTATGAGTAGTATTGACTAGTACAATACACATATTAATACAATGCGATGGCGCAAGTATCTACAGGTAAATACATGGTATTGATAATTGTACCTTCCTGACAGAAATCCGAGTGTTTGAAACCTGGGCTGCATCCAAGGTTGCAATGTCCAGTCACATGATTACATGTTACATCGTCAGCACACGACCCACATTGTGACATACACTGTTCTCCATACATTCCTGTTTTACATTCTGTGAAAGATATACCACAGTGTAGACGAAACCGTGTAATTTAATTAAGTGACTTGTATAAACTAGTTCGGGCCTGAAACAGAGTTGGCGAAATACAGTTCGTTATGCGTCATGTGATTCACACAATTATTTAGAAGTTACAGTATACTACATGCCTGGAAAGGAACCAGCCTTTCCAACTATATGAACCCGTTGTCACCTTTATCACGTGACAATAGTATCTGAATGATTCAGAAACATAATACACGACATGTTATATTTCAGAAGAAATCACTCATTTTCCGTTAATATAAGACTTTCAAAGAATATGACATACGTGATATTTCGGCAGAGTTTGCAGGAGAAAGCTTGAAACCGTTAGCCTAAGTTGGGATAATGATGACCATGGTAAGGACTTATATTCCGTCCCAAATGAAGATGAAGTGATTAAGCACAGAATATGGTTTGACTTTGAACAGGAGAAAGCTTGACACCGTTAGCCTAAGTTGGGATAATGATGACCATGGTAAAGACTAATAATCAATCCCAAATGAAGATGAATTGATTTAGAATAGTACATGTATATGGTTTGACTTAGAACAGGGGAAAGCTTGATACCTTTAGCCTAAGTTGGGATAATGATGACCATGGTAAAGACTTATATATAATACCAAATGAAGATGAATTGATTTAGCATAGTATATGGTTTGACATAGAACAGGGGAAAGTTTGATACCGTTAGCCTAAGTTGGGATGATGATGACCATGGTAAATACTTATATTCCATCCCAAATGAAGATGAATTGATTTAGGTATGCATAGTATATGGTTTGGCTTTGAACAGGCGAAAGCTTGATACCGTTAGCCTAAGTTGGGATAATGATGACCATGGTAAAGACTTATATTCCATCCCAAATGAAGATGAATTGATTAAGCATAGTATATGGTTTGGCTTAGAACAGGAGAAAGCTTGATACCGTTAGCCTAAGTTGGGATAATGATGACCATGGTAAAGACTTATATTCCATCCCAAATGAAGATGAATTGATTTAGCATAGTACAATGTATATGGTTTGGCTTTGAACAGGAGAAAGCTTGATACCGTTAGCCTAAGTTGGGATAATGATGACCATGGTAATGACTTATATTCCATCCCAAATGAAGATGAATTGATTTAGAATAGTATATGATTTGGCTTTGAACAGAACAAAAAGCAATACAAATTGAATACTGATGACAATATGCTTATATTCCATTCTAACTGATATGTTTATATTATGCTGTCCGATTAGCGCAGTGGTTAGCGCGCTCGCTTCTCACAAATGCAAGCCGGGTTCGTTCCTCGGACCGGGAAGTATGTGAGATGGTACGGTGATTAATATAAGTTGTTAGATCTTGATTCGCAATCTTTGTAAAATAAATAAAGGTTAAACTGTTTAACTGAGATGAATTGATTTAGTAGTAAATGGTTTGGATTTGAACAGAGCAAAACGCAAAACAAAACGATTCATATGAAATATCAGTGTAAATACATGGTGGTTAAATAATGACTATATACTGAAATAATTGTAATATTATATCAGTCAATCAACAGCGGTAATGTAACTGGTACAATGGCATATAAAGATGGTTCAAATATTACCTTGATCGCATAGAGTTCCTTGCCACCCAGGTTGACAGCCATTGCAATTTCCGTCAACATGATTACAAGAACCAGCTACCACACAAGAAGTACTGCACGTCCCGATGCAGTTGTTACCGTAGCTACCATTAGTACATTCTGCAGTGGAATAAATAAAACATATTAATTGACAGCTAAATGCGGCCAGTCTTAAACCAATGCTGATATGTTTTTTCTCGCGCATGTATGTATCTGTGCAATGTTGTATGTACATGGATGTAGATAGCGTATTCGCTTTGGGTATGTATCTTTGCAATGTTGTATGTACATGAATGTTGATATCTCATTCGCTATGGGTATGTATCTCTGCATGGTTGTATGTACATGTATGTAGATAGCCTATTCGTTATGGGTATGTATCATTGCAATGTTGTATGTACATGAATGTAGATAGCATAATCGTTATGGGTATGTATCTTTGCAATGTTGTATGTACATGGATGTATATAGCGTATTCGTTATGGGTATGTATCTTTGCAATGTTGTATGTACATGAATGTAGATAGCATACTCGTTATGGGTATGTATCTTTGCAATGTTGTATGTACATGCATGTAGATAGCATAATCGCTATGGGTATGTATCTTTGCAATGCTGTATGTACATGTATGTATATAGCTTATTCGTTATGGGTATGTATCTTTGCAATGTTGTATGTACATGTATGTGTATAGCTTATTCGCTATGTGTATATATCTTTGCAATGTTGTATGTACATGAATGTAGATATCATAATCGTTATGGGTATGTATCTTTGCAATGTTGTATATACATGTATGGTATGTATATAGCTTATTCGCTATGGGTATGTATCTTTGCAATGTTGTATGTACATGATTGTAGATAGCATAATCGTTATGGGTTGGTATCTTTGCAATGTTGTATGTACATGTATGTAGATATATTATTCCTTATGAGTTAGCTAAGTCCAGTATATAGCCTTATTGTTCGTAAACATTTGAACATTTCTTATGAGATTACTGTTTCCTTTGTGTTGATGGTATACTTAGGGTGTGTTTGCAAATGTCCAGCTTTTTGTGTTTAGGACTACGCGTTCAAATCGTACAGCCTATTTAAAACTAGTGATAAAGAAATCAATTGGGAATTTGGGGTTCAAAATATATTATATGTATATTATTAATTGATATCATATATGTGTGTATGTACACATTGGGTTTATGAAAACAAGTTGACACGTGGGTACAATCCCATCTAGGTATCGTAATTGGATGCTGCTAATTACAAATCAAATTGGAAAGTAAATAATGACCTAATCTTAATCGTGTCCAACACTTATAACATTGCGTTGTCCATTGTAAAGGGTAATATTCAGTCATTCTCAATTAAAATGCCTATGTTGGCCATTTGAACTATCTATACAATAATTTTTCATTTATTTAAAATAATATAATATATGTGACAGGGTGAACAAAATGTATTAAAATATGATTAGCATTATATATACTAGAGGGTATAGAAAACGCACACCTACATTATATTATTATTATTATTATTATTATTATTACATGAACGCGAAATACGAAGGATTCCATCAAAGATATATCACAGCTTTATTAAAAAACACAAACTGAACAACGAAAATTATCTAAAATGTTTAAAACTATGTATTTAATTATGTAGTTATTGTTTTTCATGTAAAAACACACTTATCCGAAATGTGCGTTTTTATGTCTTCTAGTATACTAGTATAGTAATAAATATGTTACAACTAATTGTTTATAATTTGAAACAGATATGATACATAACAAGAGTAATATGATCAGCGAAATATATATGGGTATCATCGTAACAAAATGAAGTTAGCAGAAATGCATTAAAAGTGGTATGTTTCAGAGTGCATTTCTACTGTTTTCAATTTGATACGACCATCTTACTGAGGTTATTTCTCTTTTATGTAGAATCTGTTTTATTGTATATATGCACATTTCATTTCGATAATACAGAACTTATACCTATGTTATATTCTACCTGTTTTAGCTGCATTTCTGCTGATTGAAGCTGGCGTATCATTTTAGAGACAGAGACAAATTATTTCTATTTGATGTAGCATCTGATTTTAATGCATTGTTCTGTTGATTTCATTTTGATGCGCCTGCGCAGTGAAGGTCATTGTACTCGCAATGTTATTAAATGTTTGTTTACTATAGTGTCACACCTATGTAAAGGGCCAGTCATTTCTGACATATGAGACACCTCTTTTTGTGAATATCATTACTTCCCGAACCATATGCTCGGTAACCATTATTTAACTAGCTGGCGGCTCACCAACAGGCCGTATGAGAATTGACCCCATGAAGAGGTTCGAACCTTAGACATCCCGCTCCGTAAACGGACGCATTAACCACGTCCACGAAGACACTATGATAGTTTACACCTTTTACCTGTAGTACATAATGGTGTAGTCTTATATCCCGCAGAGCAACCGGTATCACATCCACCGTTTACAGCATTACACGGTCCTTCAGAGCAATGACCACAGACAGTTTTACACGATTTACCCCACGAACCGCTCTGACATTCTGTAGGTGTAAGAAAACAAATTATTCATGTTGTGCTTAAAACACGATACTACATTGTTAATATATTTCAAAATTATGTTTAGATTAATGATCATTGCAGTGAACGGTTTAATCGAATAGGTTGGACTGACTACGAGTTATGACAACAATACAATGGCTGATAGCTGGCGCTGTACATAGTTTTAACCAGATCATATTTTGCGACGGAACAACACTACTTCTATCCTGGGTGCGGCTGCGATGAAGACGAAACAACCAGAACCGTTCTAGCTGTCGTGGGTTGTCAAATCGTGGAAGATGTGACCTTAAAAGACCGCCGTTCAGAAATAGATAAGTAATGTTATTTCATATTCTAGACGAAAGACGCACCTGCCAGGGATGCCTCAGTTAGACCAATGAACCGACGCCCAGTCGCCCATATGCCTCGGTCGGTGGGAATTTAAAAATCAAAACAACAGGATTGAATATTGAACAGTTTCCTGATTTCAATACTATGCTGTGTATAGTGAAAACTCGTTAAGCAGGACAGATCAATCACCACAAATTATGTATATTTTCATTACGAATATAACAATCTTATATACTATTTATAACACTCATTTAATTTTGTCCGTACTCTGCGTTCGTTATGAGTAGTATTGACTAGTCCAATACACATATTAATACAATGCGATGGCGCAAGTATCTACATGGTAAATAAATGGTATTGATAATTGGATGATAGGATGATATGAAGTAGCAAGTGAGTATATATAGTATGCCTATGTTCATCGTTTTATCTTACCGGTATCGCAGTAAGCACCGTCCCACCCTGGCTTACATCCTTGCAAACAGGTCCCATTAACGTGATCACAGATATACCCTCCAACATTCTGGCAGTTTTCTCCACATGACTTGCTGCATCCTCCACCATAATTACCGTTAGCACATACTGTACGTAATTGATCAATTTAAGTTATGTTGGGCATATTATTTTACGGAAACAGGATTTATGCAAAGAGCTTCTCATCAACGTAGCGACAAATGTAACGACTGATGCGGAGGTAATCACTATGCATTTACTCTCTGCATGCAGCACCACAATAACCAATATAATATACTGCTTCATTCGAAAATATTATGGTATTGCAAATACTACAATTGAATGTATACGTGTTGTACATATTTCAATATGTCAGATATTACGAACACTAAAATATAGCAATTTAAGTTCAAAATAATTTACTGCGAAACGAACAGTTAATATGTGTAGTTATTCTCACTTTGGTCGCATTTTGACGACCTATATCCTGGACTACAGCCATTGACACAGTGACCGTCTGTCTTTCTACACACATCGTTGTTAATGCAACGTCCACTACAACTGTGCATACAGTTCCAGCCATAGTGGCCATCAGTACACTCTAAAATACAATAAAATATAAGCATAGCCCAGATCTGCATGAAGAAACTAATCACAAGTAGTTTAATTATGACTAAGGTTGCTATATTATCCTCACCCGAGATCTGCATTCAAACACTACGAATATAGCAATCGTATATACTATAACACTCATTTAATTTGTTTCCGTACTCTGCGTTCGTTATGAGTAGCATTGACTAGTCCAATACACATATACACATATCAATACAATACGATGGCGCAACTATTTACAGGTAAATAAATGGTATTGATACTTGGATGATAGGATGATATGAAGTAGCACTTGAGTATATATAGTATGCCTATGTTCATCGTTTTATCTTACCGGTATCGCAGTAAGCATCATCCCACCCTGGCTTACATCCTTGCAAACAGTTCCCATTAACGTGATCACAGATAGACCCTCCAGCACGTTGGCAGTTTTCTCCACATGACTTGCTGCATCCTCCACCATAATTACCGTTAGCACATACTGTACGTAATTGATCAATTTAAGTTATGTTGGGCATATTATTTTACGGAAACAGGATTTATACAAAGAGCTTCTCATCAACATAACGACAAATGTAACGACTGATGCGGAGGTAATCACTATGCATTTACTCTCTGCATGCAGCACCACAATAACCAATATAATATACTGCTTCATTCGAACATATTATGGTAGAGCAAATACTACAATTGAATGTATACGTGTTGTACATATTTCAATATGTCAGATATTACGAACACTAAAATATAGCAATTTAAGTTCAAAATAATTTACTGTGAAACGAACAGTTAATATGTGTAGTTATTCTCACTTTGGTCGCATTTTGACGACCTATATCCTGGACTACAGCCATTGACACAGTGACCGTCTGTCTTTCTACACACGTCGTTGTTAATGCAACGTCCACTACAACTGTGCTGACAGTTCCGGCCATAGTGGCCATCAGTACACTCTAAAATACAATAACATACAAGCATAGCCCAGTTCTACATGCAGAAACTAATCACAAGTAGTTTAATGATGACTAAGGTTGCTATATTATCCTCACCCGAGATCTGCATTCAATCACTACGAATATAGCAATCTTATATACTATAACATTCATTTAATTTGTTTCCGTTCTCTGCGTTCGTTATGAGTAGTATTGACTAGTCCAATACACATATCAATACAATGCGATGGCGCAAGTATCTACAGGTAAATACATGGTATTGATAATTGGATGATAGGATGATATGAAGTAGCACGTGAGTATATATAGTATGCCTATGTTCATCGTTTTATCTTACCGGTATCGCAGTAAGCACCGTCCCACCCTGGCTTACATCCTTGCAAACAGGTCCCATTCACGTGATCACAGATAGACCCTCCAGCATTCAGGCAGTTTTCTCCACATGACTTGCTGCATCCTCCACCATAATTACCGTTAGCACATACTGTACGTAATTGATCAATTTAAGTTATGTTGGGCATATTATTTTACGGAAACAGGATTTATACAAAGAGCTTCTCATCAACGTAACGACAAATGTAACGACTGATGCGGAGGTAATCACAATGCATTTACTCTCTGCATGCAGCACCACAATAACCAATATAATATACTGCTTCATTCGAACATATTATGGTAGAGCAAATACTACAATTGAATGTATACGTGTTGTACATATTTCAATATGTCAGATATTACGAACACTAAAATATAGCAATTTAAGTTCAAAATAATTTACTGTGAAACGAACAGTTAATATGTGTAGTTATTCCCACTTTGGTCGCATTTTGACGACCTATATCCTGGACTACAGCCATTGACACAGTGACCGTCTGTCTTTCTACACACGTCGTTGTTAATGCAACGTCCACTACAACTGTGCTGACAGTTCCGGCCATAGTGGCCATCAGTACACTCTAAAATACAATAACATACAAGCATAGCCCAGGTCTACATGCAGAAACTAATCACAAGTAGTTTAATGATGACTAAGGTTGCTATATTATCCTCACCCGAGATCTGCATTCAAACACTACGAATATAGCAATCGTATATACTATAACATTCATTTAATTTGTTTCCGTTCTCTGCGTTCGTTATGAGTAGTATTGACTAGTCCAATACACATATCAATACAATGCGATGGCGCAAGTATCTACAGGTAAATACATGGTATTGATAATTGGATGATAGGATGATATGAAGTAGCACGTGAGTATATATAGTATGCCTATGTTCATCGTTTTATCTTACCGGTATCGCAGTAAGCACCGTCCCACCCTGGCTTACATCCTTGCAAACAGGTCCCATTCACGTGATCACAGATAGACCCTCCAGCATTCAGGCAGTTTTCTCCACATGACTTGCTGCATCCTCCACCATAATTACCATTAGCACATACTGTACGTAATTGATCAATTTAAGTTATGTTGGGCATATTATTTTACGGAAACAGGATTTATACAAAGAGCTTCTCATCAACGTAACGACAAATGTAACGACTGATGCGGAGGTAATCACTATGCATTTACTCTCTGCATGCAGCACCACAATAACCAATATAATATACTGCCTCATTCGAACATACTATGGTAGAGCAAATACTACAATTGAATGTTTACGTGTTGTACATATTTCAATATGTCAGATATTACGAACACTAAAATATAGCAATTTAAGTTCAAAATAATTTAATGTGAAACGAACAGTTAATATGTGTAGTTATTCTCACTTTGGTCGCAATTTGGCCTCCTATATCCTGGACTACAGCCATTGGCACAGTGACCGTCTGTCTTTCTACACACGTCGTTGTTAATGCAACGTCCTCTACAACTGTGCTGACAGTTCCAGCCATAGTGGCCATCAGTACACTCTAAAATACAATAAAATACAAGCATAGCCCAGGTCTACATGCAGAAACTAATCACACGTAGTTTAATTATGACTAAGGTTGCTATATTATCCTCACCCGAGATCTGCATTCAAACACAACCTTTTGTATTTGCAACCCGGAAGTTTGTTTCGATTGCTAGAGGTCAACTCAGTGGGGATTAACCCTGGTAACTGTGAGGTCAAGCTTCCGAACAAACGGTTACACCATTCTCCAGCATCATACATTTTTAACTATTTACCCGCGTGACGGTAACACCCGAGACTGTTACAAGCAGGTTGATTTATAATTCCGAAAGTATGCGAAAAGCACGAGATTGTAGCTGGGCGCGTTGTTACCTAGGCTCTTAATGTGTACAACATAACTATCTTATAACGAAACGATGGTACAACATAACTATCTGATAACGAAACGATGGTACATGTACAACATATTGCAAGACAAGAAAGTTCGTCCAAACGTAATAAAAACTATTGTTGTTTTATAAACTGCTATAGGAAACGGATTATCTAAATATTTGAAACATACATTTGCATTCAATTTCATCAACGCATGTAATGTTCGGCATAATAAAATAACTACCACAATGTGTACAACATAGCTATCTTATAACGAAACAATGGTACAACATAACTATCTAATAACGAAACGATGGTACAACATAACTATCTTATAATGAAACGATGGTACAACATAACTATCTTATAACGAAACGATGGTACAACATAACTATCTTATAACGAAACGATGGTACAACAATCTTATAACGAAACGATGGTACAATATAACTATCTTATAACGAAATGATGGTACAACATAACTATCTTATAACGAAACGATGGTAAAACATAACTATCTTATAGCGAAACGATGGTACAACATAACTATCTTATAACGAAACGATAGTACAACATATTGCCAGACAAGAAAGATCGTCCAAACGTAATAAAAACTATTGTTGTTTTATAAACTGCTATAGGAAACGGATTATCTAAATATAAGGACTGCTACCCGGTATGCAGTATGTTGTTTATAACACACATATACAATTCTACGGACATATAAATAATTACTGATGTGCATACACACACGTACCTGTTTTGCATGTTGATGCATCCATATACCCGTACTCACATCCTGCAGGGCACTCCCCAGTTATGACGTCACATATTGCAGACGCGTAACATTTACCGCATTGCCTTCACACGACTGTCCCCATTGAGCGTCTGTGCATTCTATAATAGTTAATAACATATACAGATGCAAATAATTACTCAAGATATGTGCTATGATTCACAGTGACCATACATTACACGCCGCTGACCTCCTCGCAGCGTACATGTTGCCCCGGGACACATCTCGCAGCAGCAGCGTAGACTTTCACGAGTTTCTGGTTGTCAAAGTTGCCGCAATGAATTATCCACCATCGCTAATGCTATGGTCATCGGTAATGAGTGAGTTAGCGAATTAACCATGTGGTCACTGAGGCGACAATATGCTAACTGTCGGTTCCGTGTTCATGCATATTCGTGATGACACACAATGATTGATGAGCGTGGCTCTAAAAGGGAACAGAGAAACGTAAATGTAATCATCTGGTGTACTTGACCCCCTTAGACGTCTAGAAATATATATACTTATCTACGTGGGCATCACCAGCCAGAACATAATCACATTGGGAGACAATCTTCTTAGATCAACAACTTTAGACACACTTCTACAAGACATCTACATACACAGCTCTACATCGAATTATCGACGGTGCCGACATCTAGTTCATACATGTAGTATGATGAAATATGATCGGAATTATCCAAATGTGCTTAAATACATATTATCCGGAATCAGATTAACTGTGAACGAATGTAACTATGTATATGTAACAATGTGAAATATTTTAATTCAGCAGAGTTATCAGTTATGTCCCATTGACTGAAATGTTCAGAATTTCAGGTATATATTTAGAATATACCCCATGTCGCACATTGAAGGTCACGTGACCGATCAGCTGTTCAGTGCCACCATATGAGAGTGACCACGTGTGTTTTATTTTATTTTATAACAGTTTTATATTTTAACAAGGTAAAATTAATATGCTTTCAAATGTTTTGGGAGTTATTGCATTCAGTGTACAAAGATAATATACAGGTTTCAAGTGAACTTGTTTGTGTTGGCATTCAATATTTTGGTAGTAAATAAGTACAATATTTACATTGAATGTTCTTCTGGTAAAGGTCAAGCTAGCAGCATTGAATTTTCTGTTTCTAATATTTCTAATAGTTATTAATAATAATAACATGACATTCTCAATTGCATCTTGTCTCTTGCACACACGTAATACTTATTTGCAGGATTTTGTTATTTGTTTAACAACCATGTTGGGAGAGAATGAATTGGGCGAAAGGAAAGCACATCGTTCCACAAATGGTAAGCTTTATAAAGAGTGTATATAAATGTATATTGAAGGATTAAATTGCTCAATGCTACATTTATTTGATTGACTATGTGATGTTAATTTAATAGGTCGATATCTGTTGGATATCTCGCTATAGAAGATTAATAGTCAGGCATCCGGGTCTTTTATGACACTGGACTCATTGATTGGTTGTGAAATGATAATGCCAGAAATAACAATTGCCACTGTGGCATATAATGTACAATTTGAATATATAGATATATGTCTTTCAGGAGTATTGATGGATAAGACATATTATTCATTGCTGTTTATATATATATAGTTCAGAGTGTTAAACTCCAGCTACAACTTGAGCTAAACTCCAGCAGCAACTTGAGTTAAACTCCAGCTACAACTTGAGTTAAACTCCAGCTACAACTTTAGTTACAACTCCAGCTACAACTTGAGTTAAACTCCAGCTACAACTTGAGTTACAACTCCAGCTACAACTTGTGTTACAACTCCAGCTACAACTTGAGTTAAACTCCAGCTACAACTTGAGTTACAACTCCAGCTACAACATTAGTTACAACTCCAGCTACAACTTTAGTTACAACACCAGCTACAACTTGAGTTAAACTCCAGCTACAACTTGAGTTACAACTCCAGCTACAACATTAGTTACAACTCCAGCTACAACTTTAGTTACAACTCCAGCTACAACTTTAGTTACAACTCCAGCTACAACTTGAGTTAAACTCCAGCTACAACTTGAGTTACAACTCCAGCTACAACATTAGTTACAACTCCAGCTACAACTTTAGTTACAACTCCAGCTACAACTTTATTTACAACTCCAGCTACAACTTGAGTAGACTCCAGCTACAACTTGAGTTAAACTCCAGCTGCAACTTGAGTTAAGCTCCAGCTACAACTTGAGAGTTACAACTCCAATTACTATTAGAGTTCGTATTCCTGTTCAACAACCAACCATGGATATGTACATTCTTGAAAGCATTGTAATAAATGAATTATTGGAACTATACTGTATGTGTTGACCATCACTTAGTCCAAATCATTCAAACTATTCCCCTTCACTCTGTCATAAATGTTCTGGTTCTGAGTACGTGCGTTTGGGAGCGAGTGTTTGTGTTCACGTGTGTGATTTAAGCCTCTCTATTATCCTAAATGCCATTATGTGTATCTTTAAAATCATATATGTGTACTATATGTGTACTATATGTGTACTATATGTGTACTATATGTGTACTCTATGTGTATTATATGTGTACTATATGTGTATTACATGTGTACTATATGTGTACTATATGTGTACTATATGTGTACTATATGTGTATTATATGTGTACTATATGTGTACTATATGTGTATTACATGTGTATTACATGTGTACTATATGTGTACTATATGTGTACTATATGTGTACTATATGTGTACTATATGTGTACTATATGTGTACTATATATGTATTACATGTGTACTATATGTGTACTATATGTGTACTATATGTGTATTACATGTGTACTATATGTGTACTATATGTGTACTATATGTGTACTATATGTGTACTATATGTGTACTATATGTGTACTATATGTGTATTACATGTGTACTATATGTGTACTATATGTGTACTATATGTGTACTATATGTGTACTATATGTGTACTATATGTGTACTATATGTGTACTATATGTGTATTACATGTGTACTATATGTGTACTATATGTGTACTATATGTGTACTATATGTGTACTATATGTGTACTACATGTGTACTATATGTGTACTATATGTGTACTATATGTGTACTATATGTGTACTATATGTGTACTATATGTGTACTATATGTGTACTATATGTGTACTATATGTGTACTATATGTGTACTATATGTGTACTATATGTGTACTATATGTGTGTACTATATGTGTACTATATGTGTACTATATGTGTACTATATGTGTACTATATGTGTACTATATGTGTACTATATGTGTACTATATGTGTACTATATGTGTGTACTATATGTGTGTACTATATGTGTGTACTATATGTGTGTACTATATGTGTACTATATGTGTACTATATGTGTACTATATGTGTACTATATGTGTACTATATGTGTACTATATGTGTACTATATGTGTACTATATGTGTACTATATGTGTACTATATGTGTACTATATGTGTACTATATGTGTGTACTATATGTGTACTATATGTGTACTATATGTGTACTATGTGTGTACTATATGTGTACTATACGTAAGAGTATGTATGATATTAGTGTGTGTATTGTTGGGCATGTTTCCTTTGTATAAATAAAATATATATGTATGTGAAAAGCTTTGTCTCGCAAAATTAATTTCAAATACCACTCATTAAATTACATTTATGCATTTGTCGAAATTCAGATACAAGTACTCGAAATATAATCTGGAAATTATCGAATGAGAAATTACAACTGGTTAACAATTGAAATGAGAACATTGAAATGATATAGTCAACGAATAGCTTTCTACAATATTAACATGAACATTATATGCTTACCGATGTCACATTGTGCGCCTACACCAGTCCATCTACCTAGACATCCGGATGTACAAATACCCAGCATCCTGTCTTCCACTGATATATCGCTATTTTTACAATAGCATTTCTTCGTACAGTCATACCCGCACATATTTTCCTGGCAATCTAAAGAAAGTGAGGTGGCTGTGAAAGTAGTATGACTTGCAACTGTTAGGAATATTTAATAGCTAGAGTATCGCTAAGCACAAACAAGTGCAGTGGTTAGCACGATCGCTTCTCACCAATGCAGTGGGTAGCCTCACCAATGCAGTGGTTAGTATGCTCGCCACTCACCAACGCAGTGGTTAGCACGCTCGCTACTCACCAATGCAGTGGTTAGCACGCTCGCTCCTCACCAATGCAGTGGTTAGCACGATCGCTTCTCACCAATGCAGTGGTAGTATGCTCGATACTCACCAATGCAGTGGTTAGTATGCTCGCTCTCACCAATGCAGTGGTTAGCACGATCGATTATCACCAATGCAGTAATTAGTATGCTCGCTACTCAACAATGCAGTGGTTAGCACGCTCGCTACACACCAATGCAATGGTTAATATGCTCGCTACTCACCAATACAGTGGTTAGTATGATCGCTTCTGACCAATGCAGTGGTTAGTATGCTCTCTTCTCACCAATGCAGTGATTAGCACAATCGCTTCTCACCAATGCAGTGGTTAGCCCGATCGCTTCTCACCAATGCAGTGGTTAGTATGCTCGCTTCTCACCAATACAGTGGTTAGTATGCTCGCGTCTCACTAATTCAGTCGTTAGTATGCTCGCTACTCACCAATGCAGTTGTTAGTATGCTCGCTTCTCACCAATGCAGTGGTTAGTATGCTCGCTACTCACCAATGCAGTGGTTAGTATGCTCGCTTCTCACCAATGCAGTGGTTAGTATGCTCGCTTCTCACCATTGCAGTGGTTAGCACGATGGCTTCTCACCAATGCAGTGGTTAGCAAGCTCGCT
>CM026391.1:10448983-10532485 GCA_014843695.1 Archivesica marissinica
CAGCTGTTTACTGGTTGTTTTGCTTTTTTTCCCTTCTTACGATATGGGTGTATAGTTACGTACTTTCTGGGTTTCCTTATTAGTTCACTTAGTTTTCTAGCTAACTGTGAACGGTTAATGCCACACTATGTTGTCCCCACATGTGCCCCTGCTGTATATGTAACTCCGTACGTAAGTTGTGTTCACCTCGCCATACCGGATAATTTCTCCCGCTAATGGTAGTACTTATACTATTTATTTATTGCAACACTCTATTCAATGTGAACATGGCACGTTGGTGTCACGTCATTGCTCATGTGCGTGTCACTGTATTGATGATGCTTTCTGAGGGTAATATGACCCAGGGTGACACTTGCGGCTTGTTTTGCAGTATCGGAATGCTTGTTTGCTTGCTTTGTAGGACTGGTAGCTTAGATCATGTGATGAATTTCAAGCTTTTATCGGTGGACGTAGTATGTAAATGCAACACTATAAGGGGGTTTGATGATTGTATTAATGTACATCAGCTTATCTTGTCGTAATAACATAATATATGAAGTACCAAATGATGCAACAATTCACAGCTTGCGATAGTATTATTTACAGAGGGTGACCCAATTAACCACACGATTAAACATCATTGGGGCCTTCGAAATAATCACAAATGGTAGCTAGAATAGCATGCAGCTAACAGCAGTTGTTCATCAGTTTGTAGTTAACATATGTTTGGAGCCGGATGTAACACCCATTCAGTTTCGCCCAGTTCAGATCATTTTGACATTGCCATTATCCTTTAAATTGACGTGAACAGTATGGATTTTGCTCTCTTATGCAATTATATTGTTGAATCAGTGTCTAGGCCGTTCGTTCTAATAATAAAACATATAATATTCCCAAGTATTAAGAATTGTGATGCCACGCCTTACCAGACAAGAAATACTCCAGGTGCTAGTACTACTGGTATCTTGAACTTCCGTTGATGTCGTTGCACGTCAGTTAAACTGTCATAGCACTACAATTTCACGTCTCATTGTTCGATTACGGCAAACTGTAGATATGTATGACAGGCCCAGGTCTAGGTAAACCGAGGGAAACAACCGTCTAGGCAAGACCGTTACGTAATATTCACGCATTTACGTCATCGTTTAAAAACGGCGTCAAATATTGCAGTTTTCGTGGAGTTTCGTACAGGATTGTCTAAACGATATGTACGTTTTCTTTTTTGACTTAGTATATATTTCCAATGATGGTGAACATTATACTTATATATATTTTATTTTAATCTTACTATGCTTTACCTATTTTATAATGGTTTAGTATACATTATTAGATGTGTCAACATTCACAACCGGCATAGTTTCGATTGATTTAGCTCTTTTTATTTAAAAATACTTTACAGGTAATAAATGATATGCTCAATGTTTTGAGTAATACAACTGAATAATGTAACGTTTGTTATCTATGCCACAAGTGAGGATTGGGCAGCACTTTTATATTTGATATGATCATGATTAAATACGTGTGTTTAAATCCCAGTTCTGTTCTCTTCTACTGTATTTCAGTATCGGTGTGTAATTGAATAAGAAGGCGGCTATCTATCTTCATTTTGAGGAATAATGATAGTATTGCTTGGAATTGTAAACGGATTTAACTGATAGCGGTAGATAACTTCTATACATATGTTTACTGTATTCTACTATACTCGAGATAAAGTGCTGCTTATCTTTACTTCTATACAACAACTTGAATATTCAAGTGACACTATCAACTAGTAAACCAGAGAGTCGTTACACTTATCCTGATGCAGATATATGTATAGTACTATAATTATTATGTTGCAACGTTCTATTAGTTTGTGGTCACGGCACCTTTGGATATAATTGCTCAAGTGAATGTTACTGCAAGGATGCTGCTGACTGTGAGCCCAAGGAAGGAAACTGTTCAGATGGATGTGCGCCGGGATGGCAAGAACAATTGTGTGACAAAAGTACAAATATGTGCAAATATTTGTTTGTTTATGCCGTCGCATTTTTCATTGTTCCTGGGGTTTGCATTCGCACTGGTGATGAAGGCATGTGACGACTCTTTATATATTAGTGGTGACGGAAGACGCCATAATCTATCCGAACAGTATTTCAGACACACCTAACGCAAGTGAATAACTGGATAGCTCCATCATTTCACGGCCCTTTCTGTATGTGTAACTCCATGTGGTTATGGTCTTTGCTGTATGTGTAATTCCATGTGGTTACGGTCATTGCTGAATTTGTAACTCCGAGTGGTCATGGTTCATGATGTATGTGTTACTCCGTGTGGCCACGGTCCATGCTGTATTTGTTACTCCGTGTGGCCATGGTCCATGCTGTATGTGATACTCCATGTGGTAATGGTCCATGCTGTATTTGTAACTCCGTGTTGTCACTGTCCATGCTGTGTTTGTAACTCCTTGTGGTAACGGTCCATGCTGTATTTGTTACTCCGTGTGGTCACGGTCCATGCTGTATGTGTTACTCCATGTGGTAACGGTCCATGCTGCTTTTGTAACTCAGTGTTGTCACTGTCCATGCTGTGTTTGTAACTCCTTGTTGTAACGGTCCATGATGTATTTGTTACTCCGTGTGGTAACGGTCCATGCGTATTTGTTACTCCTTGTGGTCACTGTCCATGCTGTGATTATAACTCCATGTGATCACGGTTAATATTGTATGTGTAACTCCGTTTGGTCACTGTCCATGCTGTATTTGTTACTCCGTGTGGTCACTGTCCATGCTGTATTTGTAACTCCGTGTGGTCAATGTCCATGCTGTATTTGTTACTCCGTGTGGTCACGGTCCATGCTGTATTTGGAACTCCGTGTTGTCACTGTCCATGCTGTATTTGTTACTCCGTGTGGTCACTGTCCATGCTGTATTTGTTACTCCGTGTGGTCACTGTCCATGCTGTGATTGTAAGTTCATGTGGTCACGGATAATAGTGTATGTGTAACTCCTTGTGGTCACTGTCCATGCTGTATTTGTTACTCCGTGTGGTCACTGTCCATGCTGTATTTGTTACTCCGTGTGGACACTGTCCATGCTGTGATTGTAACTCCATGTGGTCACGGTTAATAGTGTATGTGTAACTCCATGTGGTCACTGTCCATGCTGTATTTGTTACTCCGTGTGGTCACTGTCCATGCTGTATGTGTTACTCCGTGTGGTCACTGTCCATGTTGTAGTTGTTACTCCGTGTGGTCATGGTACAGGATGTATGTGTTACTCCGTGTGGCCACGGTCCATGCTGTATTTGTTACTCAGTGTGGCCATGGTCCATGCTGTATGTGTTACTCCATGTGGTAACGGTCCATGCTGTATTTGTTACTCCGTGTTGTCACTGTCCATGCTGTGTTTGTAACTCCTTGTGGTCACGGTCCATGCTGTATTTGTTACTCCATGTGGTAACGGTCCATGCTGTATTTGTAACTCCGTGTTGTTACTGTCCATGCTGTGTTTGTAACTCCTTGTGGTAACGGTCCATGCTGTATTTGTTACTCCGTGTGGTCACGGTTCATGCTGTATTTGTTACTCCATGTGGTAACGGTCCATGCTGTATTTGTAAATCCGTGTGGTCACTGTCCATGCTGTATTAGTTACTCCGTGTGGTCATGGTCCATGCTGTATTTGTAACTCCGTGTTGTCACTGTCCATGCTGTATTTGTAACTCCGTGTTGTCACTGTTCATGCTGTATTTGTTACTCCGTGTGGTCACTGTCCATGCTGTATTTGTTACTCCGTGTGGTCACTGTCCAGGCTGTGA
The DNA here is from genome assembly GCA_014843695.1 of Archivesica marissinica. Lineage (NCBI taxonomy): Eukaryota > Metazoa > Mollusca > Bivalvia > Venerida > Vesicomyidae > Archivesica > Archivesica marissinica. The sequence goes on from CM026391.1 coordinate 10,452,758, forward strand.
TTGTAACTTCATGTGGTCACGGTTAATAGTGTATGTGTAACTCCGTATGGTAACAGTCCATGCTGTATTTGTTACTCCATGTGGTAACGGTCCATGCTGTATTTGTAACTCCGTGTTGCCACTGTCCATGCTGTGTTTGTAACACCTTGTGGTAACGGTCCATGCTGTATTTGTTACTCCGTGTGGTCACGGTCCATGCTGTATTTGTAACTCATTGTGGTAACGGTCCATGCGTATTTGTTACTCCTTGTGGTCACTGTCCATGCTGTGATTGTAACTCCAGGTGGTCACGGTTAATAGTGTATATGTAACTCCGTATGGTAACAGTCCATGCTGTATTTGTTACTCCATGTGGTAACGGTCCATGCTGTATTTGTAACTCCGTGTTGCCACTGTCCATGCTGTGTTTGTAACACCTTGTGGTAACGGTCCATGCTGTATTTGTTACTCCGTGTGGTCACGGTCCATGCTGTATTTGTAACTCATTGTGGTAACGGTCCATGCGTATTTGTTACTCCTTGTGGTCACTGTCCATGCTGTGATTGTAACTCCAGGTGGTCACGGTTAATATTGTATGTGTAACTCCGTTTGGTCACTGTCCATGCTGTATTTGTTACTCCGTGTGGTCACTGTCCATGCTGTATTTGTAACTCCGTGTGGTCACTGTACATACTGTATTTGTTACTCCGTGTGGTCAATGTCCATACTGTATTTAAACTCCATGTGGTCACTGTCCATGCTGTATTTGTAACTCCTTGTGGTCACTGTCCATGCTGTATGTGTAAATCCGTGTGGTCACTGTCCATGCTGTATTTGTTACTCCGTGTGGTCACGGTCCATGCTGTATTTGTAACTCCGTGTTGTCACTGTCCATGCTGTATTTGTTACTCCCTGTGGTCACTGTCAATGCTGTATTTGTTACTCCGTGTGGTCACTGTCCATGCTGTGATTGTAACTTCATGTGGTCACGGTGAATAGTGTATGTGTAACTCCGTGTGGTCACTGTCCATGCTGTATTTGTTACTCCGTGTGGTCACTGTCCATGCTGTATTTGTTACTCCGTGTGGTCACTGTCCATGCTGTATTTGTTACTCCGTGTGGTCACTGTCCATGTTGTAGTTGTTACTCCGTGTGGTCACTGTCCATGTTGTAGTTGTTACTCCGTGTGGTCACTGTCCATGCTGTATTTGTAACTCCGTGTGGTCATTGTCCATGCTGTATTTGTTACTCCGTGTGGTCACTGTCCATGCTGTATTTGTAACTCCGTGTGGTCACTGTACATACTGTATTTGTTACTCCGTGTGGTCAATGTCCATACTGTATTTGAAACTCCATGTGGTCACTGTCCATGCTGTATTTGTAACTCCGTGTGGTCACTGTCCATGCTGTATGTGTAAATCCGTGTGGTCACTGTCCATGCTGTAATTGTTACTCCATGTGGTCACGGGCCATGCTGTATTTGTAACTCCGTGTTGTCACTGTCCATGCTGTATTTGTTACTCCGTGTGGTCACTGTCCATGCTGTATTTGTTACTCCGTGTGGTCACTGTCCATGCTGTGATTGTAACTTCATGTGGTCACGGTGAATAGTGTATGTGTAACTCCGTGTGGTCACTGTCCATGCTGTATTTGTTACTCCGTGTGGTCACTGTCCATGCTGTATTTGTTACTCCGTGTGGTCACTGTCAATGCTGTGATTGTAACTCCATGTGGTCACGGTTAATAGTGTATGTGTAACTCCATGTGGTCACTGTCCATGCTGTATTTGTTACTCCGTGTGGTCACTGTCCATGCTGTATGTGTTACTCCGTGTGGTCACTGTCCATGTTGTAGTTGTTACTCCGTGTGGTCATGGTACAGGATGTATGTGTTACTCCGTGTGGCCACGGTCCATTCTGTATTTGTTACTCCGTGTGGCCATGGTCCATGCTGTATGTGTTACTCCATGTGGTAACGGTCAATGCTGTATTTGTTACTCCGTGTTGTCACTGTCCATGCTGTGTTTGTAACTCCTTGTGGTAACGGTCCATGCTGTATTTGTTACTCCGTGTGGTCACGGTCCATGCTGTATTTGTTACTCCATGTGGTAACGGTCCATGCTGTATTTGTAACTCCGTGTTGTCACTGTCCATGCTGTGTTTGTAACTCCTAGTGGTAACGGTCCATGCTGTATTTGTTACTCCGTGTGGTCACGGTCCATGCTGTATTTGTTACTCCATGTGGTAACGGTCCATGCTGTATTTGTAACTCCGTGTTGTCACTGTCCATGCTGTGTTTGTAACTCCTTGTGGTAACGGTCCATGCTGTTTTTGTTACTCCGTGTGGTCACTGTCCATGCTGTATTTGTAACTCCGTGTGGTCACTGTATATATTGTGTTTGTTACTCCGTGTGGTCACTGTCCATACTGTATTTGAAACTCCATGTGGTCACTGTCCATGCTGTATTTGTAACTCCGTGTGGTCACTGTCCATGCTGTATGTGTAAATCCGTGTGGTCACTGTCCATGCTGTATTTGTTACTCCGTGTGGTCACGGTCCATGCTGTATTTGTAACTCCGTGTTGTCACTGTCCATGCTGTATTTGTTACTCCGTGTGGTCACGGTCCATGCTGTATTTGTAACTCCGTGTTGTCACTGTCCATGCTGTATTTGTTACTCCGTGTGGTCACTGTCCATGCTGTATTTGTTACTCCGTGTGGTCACTGTCCAGGCTGTGATTGTAACTTCATGTGGTCACGGTTAATAGTGTATGTGTAACTCCGTGTGGTAACGGTCCATGCTGTATTTGTTACTCCATGTGGTAACGGTCCATGCTGTATTTGTAACTCCGTATTGTCACTGTCCATGCTGTGTTTGTAACTCCTTGTGGTAACGGTCCATGCTGTATTTGTTACTCCGTGTGGTAACGGTCCATGCTGTATTTGTAACTCCGTGTTGTCACTGTCCATGCTGTGTTTGTAACTCCTTGTGGTAACGGTCCATGCTGTATTTGTTACTCCGTGTGGTCACTGTCCATGCTGTATTTGTAACTCCGTGTGGTCACTGTACATACTGTATTTGTTACTCCGTGTGGTCACTGTCCATACTGTATTTGAAACTCCATGTGGTCACTGTCCATGCTGTATTTGTTACTCCGTGTGGTCACTGTCCATGCTGTATGTGTAAATCCGTGTGGTCACTGTCCATGCTGTATTAGTTACTCCGTGTGGTCACGGTCCATGCTGTATTTGTAACTCCGTGTTGTCACTGTCCATGCTGTATTTGTTACTCCGTGTTTTCACTGTCCATGCTGTATTTGTTACTCCGTGTGGTCACTGTCCATGCTGTATTTGTTACTCCGTGTGGTCACTGTCCAGGCTGTGATTGTAACTTCATGTGGTCACGGTTAATAGTGTATGTGTAACTCCGTATGGTAACGGTCCATGCTGTATTTGTAACTCCGTGTTGCCACTGTCCATGCTGTGTTTGTAACTCCTTGTGGTAACGGTCCTTGCTGTATTTGTTACTCCGTGTGGTCACGGTCCATGCTGTATTTGTTACTCCATGTGGTAACGGTCCATGCTGTATTTGTAACTCCGTGTTGTCACTGTCCATGCTGTGTTTGTAACTCCTTGTGGTAACGGTCCATGCTGTATTTATTACTCCGTGTGGTCACGGTCCATGCTGTATTTGTTACTCCATGTGGTAACGGTCCATGCTGTATTTGTAACTCCGTGTTGTCACTGTCCATGCTGTATTTGTTACTCCGTGTGGTCACGGTCCATGCTGTATTTGTAACTCATTGTGGTAACGGTCCATGCGTATTTGTTACTCCTTGTGGTCACTGTCCATGCTGTGATTGTAACTCCAGGTGGTCACGGTTAATATTGTATGTGTAACTCCGTTTGGTCACTGTCCATGCTGTATTTGTTACTCCGTGTGGTCACTGTCCATGCTGTATTTGTAACTCCGTGTGGTCACTGTACATACTGTATTTGTTACTCCGCGTGGTCAATGTCCATACTGTATTTAAACTCCATGTGGTCACTGTCCATGCTGTATTTGTAACTCCGTGTGGTCACTGTCCATGCTGTATTGTAATCCGTGTGGTCACTGTCATGTGTTGTACTCCTGTGTCACGTCCATGCTGTTTTGTACTCGTGTTGTCACTGTCCATGCTGTATTTGTTACTCCCTGTGGTCACTGTCAATGCTGTATTTGTTACTCCGTGTGGTCACTGTCCATGCTGTGATTGTAACTTCATGTGGTCACGGTGAATAGTGTATGTGTAACTCCGTGTGGTCACTGTCCATGCTGTATTTGTTACTCCGTGTGGTCACTGTCCATGCTGTATTTGTTACTCCGTGTGGTCACTGTCCATGCTGTATTTGTTACTCCGTGTGGTCACTGTCCATGTTGTAGTTGTTACTCCGTGTGGTCACTGTCCATGTTGTAGTTGTTACTCCGTGTGGTCACTGTCCATGCTGTATTTGTAACTCCGTGTGGTCATTGTCCATGCTGTATTTGTTACTCCGTGTGGTCACTGTCCATGCTGTATTTGTTACTCCGTGTGGTCACTGTACATACTGTATTTGTTACTCCGTGTGGTCAATGTCCATACTGTATTTGAAATTCCATGTGGTCACTGTCCATGCTGTATTTGTAACTCCGTGTGGTCACTGTCCATGCTGTATGTGTAAATCCGTGTGGTCACTGTCCATGCTGTAATTGTTACTCCGTGTGGCCACGGTCCATTCTGTATTTGTTACTCCGTGTGGCCATGGTCCATGCTGTATGTGTTACACCATGTGGTAACGGCCCATGCTGTATTTGTTACTCCGTGTTGTCACTGTCCATGCTGTGTTTGTAACTCCTTGTGGTAACGGTCCATGCTGTATTTGTTACTCCGTGTGGTCACGGTCCATGCTGTATTTGTTACTCCATGTGGTAACGGTCCATGCTGTATTTGTAACTCCGTGTTGTCACTGTCCATGCTGTGTTTGTAACTCCTTGTGGTAACGGTCCATGCTGTATTTGTTACTCCGTGTGGTCACGGTCCATGCTGTATTTGTTACTCCATGTGGTAACGGTCCATGCTGTATTTGTAACTCCGTGTGGTCACTGTATATACTGTGTTTGTTACTCCGTGTGGTCACTGTCCATACTGTATTTGAAACTCCATGTGGTCACTGTCCATGCTGTATTTGTAACTCCGTGTGGTCACTGTCCATGCTGTATGTGTAAATCCGTGTGGTCACTGTCCATGCTGTATTTGTTACTCCGTGTGGTCACGGTCCATGCTGTATTTGTAACTCCGTGTTGTCACTGTCCATGCTGTATTTGTTACTCCGTGTGGTCACGGTCCATTCTGTATTTGTAACTCCGTGTTGTCACTGTCCATGCTGTATTTGTTACTCCGTGTGGTCACTGTCCATGCTGTATTTGTTACTCCGTGTGGTCACTGTCCAGGCTGTGATTGTAACTTCATGTGGTCACGGTTAATAGTGTATGTGTAACTCCGTGTTGTAACGGTCCATGCTGTATTTGTTACTCCATGTGGTAACGGTCCATGCTGTATTTGTTACTCCGTGTGGTCACGGGCCATGCTGTATTTGTAACTCCGTGTTGTCACTGTCCATGCTGTAATTGTTACTCCGTGTGGTCACTGTCCATGCTGTATTTGTTACTCCGTGTGGTCACTGTCCATGCTGTGTTTGTAACTCCTTGTGGTAACGGTCCATGCTGTATTTGTTACTCCGTGTGGTCACGGTCCATGCTGTATTTGTTACTCCATGTGGTAACGGTCCATGCTGTATTTGTTACTCAATGTGGTAACGGTCCATGCTGTATTTGTAACTCCGTGTTGTCACTGTCCATGCTGTGTTTGTAACTCCGTGTGGTAACGGTCCATGCTGTATTTGTTACTCCGTGTGGTCACGGTCCATGCTGTATTTGTTACTCCATGTGGTCACGGGCCATGCTGTATTTGTAACTCCGTGTTGTCACTGTCCAGGCTGTATTTGTTACTCCGTGTGGTCACTGTCCATGCTGTGATTGTAACTTCATGTGGTCACGGTGAATAGTGTATGTGTAACTCCGTGTGGTCACTGTCCATGCTGTATTTGTTACTCCGTGTGGTCACTGTCCATGCTGTATTTGTTACTCCGTGTGGTCACTGTCCATGCTGTGATTGTAACTCCATGTGGTCACGGTTAATAGTGTATGTGTAACTCCATGTGGTCACTGTCCATGCTGTATTTGTTACTCTGTGTGGTCACTGTCCATGCTGTATGTGTTACTCCGTGTGGTCACTGTCCATGTTGTAGTTGTTACTCCGTGTGGTCATGGTACAGGATGTATGTGTTACTCCGTGTGGCCACGGTCCATTCTGTATTTGTTACTCCGTGTGGCCATGGTCCATGCTGTATGTGTTACTCCATGTGGTAACGGTCCATGCTGTATTTGTTACTCCGTGTTGTCACTGTCCATGCTGTATTTGTTACTCCGTGTGGTCACGGTCCATTCTGTATTTGTAACTCCGTGTTGTCACTGTCCATGCTGTATTTGTTACTCCATGTGGTAACGGTCCATGCTGTATTTGTAACTCCGTGTTGTCACTGTCCATGCTGTGTTTGTAACTCCTTGTGGTAACGGTCCATGCTGTATTTGTTACTCCGTGTGGTCACGGTCCATGCTGTATTTGTTACTCCATGTGGTAACGGTCCATGCTGTATTTGTAACTCCGTGTTGTCACTGTCCATGCTGTGTTTGTAACTCCTTGTGGTAACGGTCCATGCTGTTTTTGTTACTCCGTGTGGTCACTGTCCATGCTGTATTTGTAACTCCGTGTGGTCACTGTATATACTGTGTTTGTTACTCCGTGTGGTCACTGTCCATACTGTATTTGAAACTCCATGTGGTCACTGTCCATGCTGTATTTGTAACTCCGTGTGGTCACTGTCCATGCTGTATGTGTAAATCCGTGTGGTCACTGTCCATGCTGTATTTGTTACTCCGTGTGGTCACGGTCCATGCTGTATTTGTAACTCCGTGTTGTCACTGTCCATGCTGTATTTGTTACTCCGTGTGGTCACGGTCCATGCTGTATTTGTAACTCCGTGTTGTCACTGTCCATGCTGTATTTGTTACTCCGTGTGGTCACTGTCCATGCTGTATTTGTTACTCCGTGTGGTCACTGTCCAGGCTGTGATTGTAACTTCATGTGGTCACGGTTAATAGTGTATGTGTAACTCCGTGTGGTAACGGTCCATGCTGTATTTGTTACTCCATGTGGTAACGGTCCATGCTGTATTTGTAACTCCGTATTGTCACTGTCCATGCTGTGTTTGTAACTCCTTGTGGTAACGGTCCATGCTGTAGTTGTTACTCCGTGTGGTCACGGTCCATGCTGTATTTGTTACTCCATGTGGTAACGGTCCATGCTGTATTTGTTACTCCATGTGGTAACGGTCCATGCTGTATTTGTAACTCCGTGTTGTCACTGTCCATGCTGTGTTTGTAGCTCCTTGTGGTAACGGTCCATGCTGTATTTGTTACTCCGTGTGGTCACGGTCCATGCTGTATTTGTAACTCATTGTGGTAACCGTCCATGCGTATTTGTTACTCCATGTGGTCACTGTCCATGCTGTATTTGTAACTCCGTGTGGTCACTGTCCATGCTGTATGTGTAAATCCGTGTGGTCACTGTCCATGCTGTATTTGTTACTCCGTGTGGTCACGGTCCATGCTGTATTTGTAACTCCGTGTTGTCACTGTCCATGCTGTATTTGTTACTCCGTGTGGTCACTGTCAATGCTGTATTTGTTACTCCGTGTGGTCACTGTCCATGCTGTGATTGTAATTTCATGTGGTCACGGTGAATAGTGTATGTGTAACTCCGTGTGGTCTCTGTCCATGCTGTATTTGTTACTCCATGTGGTCACTGTCCATGCTGTATTTGTTACTCCGTGTGGTCACTGTCCATGCTGTATTTGTTACTCCGTGTGGTCCCTGTCCATTTTGTAGTTGTTACTCCGTGTGGTCACTGTCCATGTTGTAGTTGTTACTCCGTGTGGTCACTGTCCATGCTGTATTTGTAACTCCGTGTGGTCATTGTCCATGCTGTATTTGTTACTCCGTGTGGTCACTGTCCATGCTGTATTTGTAACTCCGTGTGGTCACTGTACATACTGTATTTGTTACTCCGTGTGGTCAATGTCCATACTGTATTTGAAACTCCATGTGGTCACTGTCCATGCTGTATTTGTAACTCCGTGTGGTCACTGTCCATGCTGTATGTGTAAATCCGTGTAGTCACTGTCCATGCTGTATTTGTTACTCCATGTGGTCACTGTCCATGCTGTATGTGTAAATCCGTGTGGTCACTGTCCATGCTGTATTAGTTACTCCGTGTGGTCACGGTCCATGCTGTATTTGTAACTCCGTGTTGTCACTGTCCATGCTGTATTTGTTACTCCGTGTTTTCACTGTCCATGCTGTATTTGTTACTCCGTGTGGTCACTGTCCATGCTGTATTTGTTACTCCGTGTGGTCACTGTCCAGGCTGTGATTGTAACTTCATGTGGTCACGGTTAATAGTGTATGTGTAACTCCGTATGGTAACGGTCCATGCTGTATTTGTTACTCCATGTGGTAACGGTCCATGCTGTATTTGTAACTCCGTGTTGCCACTGTCCATGCTGTGTTTGTAACTCCTTGTGGTAAAGGTCCTTGCTGTATTTGTTACTCCGTGTGGTCACGGTCCATGCTGTATTTGTTACTCCATGTGGTAACGGTCCATGCTGTATTTGTAACTCCGTGTTGTCACTGTCCATGCTGTGTTTGTAACTCCTTGTGGTAACGGTCCATGCTGTATTTATTACTCCGTGTGGTCACGGTCCATGCTGTATTTGTTACTCCATGTGGTAACGGTCCATGCTGTATTTGTAACTCCGTGTTGTCACTTTCCATGCTGTATTTGTTACTCCGTGTGGTCACGGTCCATGCTGTATTTGTAACTCATTGTGGTAACTGTCCATGCGTATTTGTTACTCCTTGTGGTCACTGTCCATGCTGTGATTGTAACTCCAGGTGGTCACGGTTAATATTGTATGTGTAACTCCGTTTGGTCACTGTCCATGCTGTATTTGTTACTCCGTGTGGTCACTGTCCATGCTGTATTTGTAACTCCGTGTGGTCACTGTACATACTGTATTTGTTACTCCGCGTGGTCAATGTCCATACTGTATTTAAACTCCATGTGGTCACTGTCCATGCTGTATTTGTAAGTCCGTATGGTCACTGTCCATGCTGTATGTGTAAATCCGTGTGGTCACTGTCCATGCTGTATTTGTTACTCCGTGTTATCACTGTCCATGCTGTATTTGTTACTCCGTGTGGTCACTGTCAATGCTGTATTTGTTACTCCGTGTGGTCACTGTCCATGCTGTGATTGTAACTTCATGTGGTCACGGTGAATAGTGTATGTGTAACTCCGTGTGGTCACTGTCCATGCTGTATTTGTTACTCCGTGTGGTCACTGTCCATGCTGTATTTGTTACTCCGTGTGGTCACTGTCCATGCTGTATTTGTTACTCCGTGTGGTCACTGTCCATGTTGTAGTTGTTACTCCGTGTGGTCACTGTCCATGTTGTAGTTGTTACTCCGTGTGGTCACTGTCCATGCTGTATTTGTAACTCCGTGTGGTCATTGTCCATGCTGTATTTGTAACTCCGTGTGGTCACTGTACATACTGTATTTGTTACTCCGTGTGGTCAATGTCCATACTGTATTTGAAATTCCATGTGGTCACTGTCCATGCTGTATTTGTAACTCCGTGTGGTCACTGTCCATGCTGTATGTGTAAATCCGTGTGGTCACTGTCCATGCTGTAATTGTTACTCCATGTGGTCACGGGCCATGCTGTATTTGTAACTCCGTGTTGTCACTGTCCATGCTGTATTTGTTACTCCGTGTGGTCACTGTCCATGCTGTATTTGTTACTCCGTGTGGTCACTGTCCATGCTGTGATTGTAACTTCATGTGGTCACGGTGAATAGTGTATGTGTAACTCCGTGTGGTCACTGTCCATGCTGTATTTGTTACTCCGTGTGGTCACTGTCCATGCTGTATTTGTTACTCCGTGTTGTCACTGTCCATGCTGTATTTGTTACTCCGTGTGGTCACGGTCCATTCTGTATTTGTAACTCCGTGTTGTCACTGTCCATGCTGTATTTGTTACTCCGTGTGGTCACTGTCCATGCTGTATTTGTTACTCCGTGTGGTCACTGTCCAGGCTGTGATTGTAACTTCATGTGGTCACGGTTAATAGTGTATGTGTAACTCCGTGTTGTAACGGTCCATGCTGTATTTGTTACTCCATGTGGTAACGGTCCATGCTGTATTTGTAACTCCGTGTTGTCACTGTCCATGCTGTGTTTGTAACTCCTTGTGGTAACGGTCCATGCTGTATTTGTTACTCCGTGTGGTCACGGTCCATGCTGTATTTGTTACTCCATGTGGTAACGGTCCATGCTGTATTTGTTACTCCATGTGGTAACGGTCCATGCTGTATTTGTAACTCCGTGTTGTCACTGTCCATGCTGTGTTTGTAACTCCTTGTGGTAACGGTCCATGCTGTATTTGTTACTCCGTGTGGTCACGGTCCATGCTGTATTTGTTACTCCATGTGGTCACGGGCCATGCTGTATTTGTAACTCCGTGTTGTCACTGTCCATGCTGTATTTGTTACTCCGTGTGGTCACTGTCCATGCTGTATTTGTTACTCCGTGTGGTCACTGTCCATGCTGTGATTGTAACTTCATGTGGTCACGGTGAATAGTGTATGTGTAACTCCGTGTGGTCACTGTCCATGCTGTATTTGTTACTCCGTATGGTCACTGTCCATGCTGTATTTGTTACTCCGTGTGGTCACTGTCCATGTTGTAGTTGTTACTCCGTGTGGTCACTGTCCATGTTGTAGTTGTTACTCCGTGTGGTCACTGTCCATGCTGTATTTGTAACTCCGTGTGGTCATTGTCCATGCTGTATTTGTTACTCCGTGTGGTCACTGTCCATGCTGTATTTGTAACTCCGTGTGGTCACTGTACATACTGTATTTGTTACTCCGTGTGGTCAATGTCCATACTGCATTTGAAATTCCATGTGGTCACTGTCCATGCTGTATTTGTAACTCCGTGTGGTCACTGTCCATGCTGTATGTGTAAATCCGTGTGGTCACTGTCCATGCTGTAATTGTTACTCCATGTCGTCACGGGCCATGCTGTATTTGTAACTCCGTGTTGTCATTGTCCATGCTGTATTTGTTACTCCGTGTGGTCACTGTCCATGCTGTATTTGTTACTCCGTGTGGTCACTGTCCATGCTGTGATTGTAACTTCATGTGGTCACGGTGAATAGTGTATGTGTAACTCCGTGTGGTCACTGTCCATGCTGTATTTGTTACTCCGTGTGGTCACTGTCCATGCTGTATTTGTTACTCCGTGTTGTCACTGTCCATGCTGTATTTGTTACTCCGTGTGGTCACGGTCCATTCTGTATTTGTAACTCCGTGTTGTCACTGTCCATGCTGTATTTGTTACTCCGTGTGGTCACAGTCCATGCTGTATTTGTTACTCCGTGTGGTCACTGTCCAGGCTGTGATTGTATCTTCATGTGGTCACGGTTAATAGTGTATGTGTAACTCCGTGTTGTAACGGTCCATGCTGTATTTGTTACTCCATGTGGTAACGGTCCATGCTGTATTTGTAACTCCGTATTGTCACTGTCCATGCTGTGTTTGTAACTCCTTGTGGTAACGGTCCATGCTGTATTTGTTACTCCGTGTGGTCACGGTCCATGCTGTATTTGTTACTCCATGTGGTAACGGTCCATGCTGTATTTGTTACTCCATGTGGTAACGGTCCATGCTGTATTTGTAACTCCGTGTTGTCACTGTCCATGCTGTGTTTGTAACTCCTTGTGGTAACGGTCCATGCTGTATTTGTTACTCCGTGTGGTCACGGTCCATGCTGTATTTGTTACTCCATGTGGTCACGGGCCATGCTGTATTTGTAACTCCGTGTTGTCACTGTCCATGCTGTATTTTTTACTCCGTGTGGTCACTGTCCATGCTGTATTTGTTACTCCGTGTGGTCACTGTCCATGCTGTGATTGTAACTTCATGTGGTCACGGTGAATAGTGTATGTGTAACTCCGTGTGGTCACTGTCCATGCTGTATTTGTTACTCCGTGTGGTCACTGTCCATGCTGTATTTGTTACTCCGTGTGGTCACTGTCCATGCTGTGATTGTAACTCCATGTGGTCACGGTTAATAGTGTATGTGTAACTCCATGTGGTCACTGTCCATGCTGTATTTGTTACTCCGTGTGGTCACTGTCCATGCTGTATGTGTTACTCCGTGTGGTCACTGTCCATGTTGTAGTTGTTACTCCGTGTGGTCATGGTACAGGATGTATGTGTTACTCCGTGTGGCCACGGTCCATTCTGTATTTGTTACTCCGTGTGGCCATGGTCCATGCTGTATGTGTTACTCCATGTGGTAACGGTCCATGCTGTATTTGTTACTCCGTGTTGTCACTGTCCATGCTGTGTTTGTAACTCCTTGTGGTAACGGTCCATGCTGTATTTGTTACTCCGTGTGCTCACGGTCCATGCTGTATTTGTTACTCCATGTGGTAACGGTCCATGCTGTATTTGTAACTCCGTGTGGTCACTGTATATACTGTGTTTGTTACTCCGTGTGGTCACTGTCCATACTGTATTTGAAACTCCATGTGGTCACTGTCCATGCTGTATTTGTAACTCCGTGTGGTCACTGTCCATGCCGTATGTGTAAATCCGTGTGGTCACTGTCCATGCTGTATTTGTTACTCCGTGTGGTCACGGTCCATGCTGTATTTGTAACTCCGTGTTGTCACTGTCCATGCTGTATTTGTTACTCCGTGTGGTCACGGTCCATTCTGTATTTGTAACTCCGTGTTGTCACTGTCCATGCTGTATTTGTTACTCCATGTGGTAACGGTCCATGCTGTATTTGTAACTCCGTGTTGTCACTGTCCATGCTGTGTTTGTAACTCCTTGTGGTAACGGTCCAAGCTGTATTTGTTACTCCGTGTGGTCACGGTCCATGCTGTATTTGTTACTCCATGTGGTAACGGTCCATGCTGTATTTGTAACTCCGTGTTGTCACTGTCCATGCTGTGTTTGTAACTCCTTGTGGTAACGGTCCATGCTGTTTTTGTTACTCCGTGTGGTCACTGTACATGCTGTATTTGTAACTCCGTGTGGTCACTGTATATACTGTGTTTGTTACTCCGTGTGGTCACTGTCCATATTGTATTTGAAACTCCATGTGGTCACTGTCCATGCTGTATTTGTAACTCCGTGTGGTCACTGTCCATGCTGTATGTGTAAATCCGTGTGGTCACTGTCCATGCTGTATTTGTTACTCCGTGTGGTCACGGTCCATGCTGTATTTGTAACTCCGTGTTGTCACTGTCCATGCTGTATTTGTTACTCCGTGTGGTCACGGTCCATGCTGTATTTGTAACTCCGTGTTGTCACTGTCCATGCTGTATTTGTTACTCCGTGTGGTCACTGTCCATGCTGTATTTGTTACTCCGTGTGGTCACTGTCCATGCTGTGATTGTAACTTCATGTGGTCACGGTGAATAGTGTATGTGTAACTCCGTGTGGTCACTGTCCATGCTGTATTTGTTACTCCGTGTGGTCACTGTCCATGCTGTATTTGTTACTCCGTGTTGTCACTGTCCATGCTGTATTTGTTACTCCGTGTGGTCACGGTCCATTCTGTATTTGTAACTCCGTGTTGTCACTGTCCATGCTGTATTTGTTACTCCGTGTGGTCACTGTCCATGCTGTATTTGTTACTCCGTGTGGTCACTGTCCAGGCTGTGATTGTATCTTCATGTGGTCACGGTTAATAGTGTATGTGTAACTCCGTGTTGTAACGGTCCATGCTGTATTTGTTACTCCATGTGGTAACGGTCCATGCTGTATTTGTAACTCCGTATTGTCACTGTCCATGCTGTGTTTGTAACTCCTTGTGGTAACGGTCCATGCTGTATTTGTTACTCCGTGTGGTCACGGTCCATGCTGTATTTGTTACTCCATGTGGTAACGGTCCATGCTGTATTTGAAACTCCATGTGGTAACGGTCCATGCTGTATTTGTAACTCCGTGTTGTCACTGTCCATGCTGTGTTTGTAACTCCTTGTGGTAACGGTCCATGCTGTATTTGTTACTCCGTGTGGTCACGGTCCATGCTGTATTTGTTACTCCATGTGGTCACGGTCCATGCTGTATTTGTAACTCCGTGTGTCACGTCATGTGTTTTTTGTGTGTTGTTTTGTTTTGGTCACTGTCCATGCTGTATTTGTAACTCCGTGTGGTCACTGTCCATGCTGTATTTGTTACTCCGTGTGGTCACTGTCCATGCTGTATTTGTTACTCCGTGTGGTCACTGTCCATGCTGTGATTGTAACTCCATGTGGTCACGGTCAATAGTGTATGTGTAACTCCGTGTGGTCACTGTCCATGCTGTATTTGTTACTCCGTGTGGTCACTGTCCATGCTGTATTTGTTACTCCGTGTGGTCACTGTCCATGTTGTAGTTGTTACTCCGTGTGGTCACGGTCCATGATGTATTTGTTACTCCGTGTGGTCACGGTCCATGCTGTATTTGTTACTCCGTGTGGTCACTGTCCATGCTGTATTTGTTACTCCATGTGGTAACGGTCCATGCTGTATTTGTTACTCCGTGTGGTCACTGTCCATGCTGTGTTTGTAACTCCTTGTGGTAACGGTCCATGCTGTATTTGTTACTCCGTGTGGTCACGGTCCATGCTGTATTTGTTACTCCATGTGGTAACGGTCCATGCTGTATTTGTAACTCCGTGTGGTCACTGTATATACTGTGTTTGTTACTCCGTGTGGTCACTGTCCATACTGTATTTGAAACTCCATGTGGTCACTGTCCATGCTGTATTTGTAACTCCGTGTGGTCACTGTCCATGCTGTATTTGTAACTCCGTGTGGTCACTGTCCATGCTGTATTTGTTACTCCGTGTGGTCACGGTCCATGCTGTATTTGTAACTCCGTGTGTCACTGTCCATGCTGTATTTGTTACTCCGTGTGGTCACGGTCCATTCTGTATTTGTAACTCCGTGTTGTCACTGTCCATGCTGTATTTGTTACTCCATGTGGTAACGGTCCATGCTGTATTTGTAACTCCGTGTTGTCACTGTCCATGCTGTGTTTGTAACTCCTTGTGGTAACGGTCCAAGCTGTATTTGTTACTCCGTGTGGTCACGGTCCATGCTGTATTTGTTACTCCATGTGGTAACGGTCCATGCTGTATTTGTAACTCCGTGTTGTCACTGTCCATGCTGTGTTTGTAACTCCTTGTGGTAACGGTCCATGCTGTTTTTGTTACTCCGTGTGGTCACTGTCCATGCTGTATTTGTAACTCCGTGTGGTCACTGTATATACTGTGTTTGTTACTCCGTGTGGTCACTGTCCATATTGTATTTGAAACTCCATGTGGTCACTGTCCATGCTGTATTTGTAACTCCGTGTGGTCACTGTCCATGCTGTATGTGTAAATCCGTGTGGTCACTGTCCATGCTGTATTTGTTACTCCGTGTGGTCACGGTCCATGCTGTATTTGTAACTCCGTGTTGTCACTGTCCATGCTGTATTTGTTACTCCGTGTGGTCACTGTCCATGCTGTATTTGTTACTCCGTGTGGTCACTGTCCAGGCTGTGATTGTAACTTCATGTGGTCACGGTTAATAGTGTATGTGTAACTCCGTGTGGTAACGGTCCATGCTGTGTTTGTAACTCCTTGTGGTAACGGTCCATGCTGTAGTTGTTACTCCGTGTGGTCACGGTCCATGCTGTATTTGTAACTCCATGTGGTAACGGTCCATGCTGTATTTGTTACTCCATGTGGTAACGGTCCATGCTGTATTTGTAACTCCGTGTTGTCACTGTCCATGCTGTGTTTGTAACTCCTTGTGGTAACGGTCCATGCTGTATTTGTTACTCCGTGTGGTCACGGTCCATGCTGTATTTGTAACTCATTGTGGTAACGCTCCATGCGTATTTGTTACTCCATGTGGTCACTGTCCATGTTGTGTTTGTAACTCCTTGTGGTAACGGTCCATGCTGTATTTGTTACTCCGTGTGGTCACGGTCCAT
This sequence comes from Archivesica marissinica, assembly GCA_014843695.1. Lineage (NCBI taxonomy): Eukaryota > Metazoa > Mollusca > Bivalvia > Venerida > Vesicomyidae > Archivesica > Archivesica marissinica. The sequence continues at coordinate 10,468,981 of CM026391.1, forward strand.
GCTGTATTTGTTACTCCATGTGGTCACGGGCCATGCTGTATTTGTAACTCCGTGTTGTCACTGTCCATGCTGTATTTGTTACTCCGTGTGGTCACTGTCCATGCTGTATTTGTTACTCCGTGTGGTCACTGTCCATGCTGTGATTGTAACTTCATGTGGTCACGGTGAATAGTGTATGTGTAACTCCGTGTGGTCTCTGTCCATGCTGTATTTGTTACTCCGTGTGGTCACTGTCCATGCTGTATTTGTTACTCCGTGTGGTCACTGTCCATGCTGTGATTGTAACTCCATGTGGTCACGGTTAATAGTGTATGTGTAACTCCATGTGGTCACTGTCCATGCTGTATTTGTTACTCCGTGTGGTCACTGTCCATGCTGTATGTGTTACTCCGTGTGGTCACTGTCCATGTTGTAGTTGTTACTCCGTGTGTTCATGGTACAGGATGTATGTGTTACTCCGTGTGGCCACGGTCCATTCTGTATTTGTTACTCCGTGTGGCCATGGTCCATGCTGTATGTGTTACTCCATGTGGTAACGGTCCATGCTGTATTTGTTACTCCGTGTTGTCACTGTCCATGCTGTGTTTGTAACTCCTTGTGGTAACGGTCCATGCTGTATTTGTTACTCCGTGTGCTCACGGTCCATGCTGTATTTGTTACTCCATGTGGTAACGGTCCATGCTGTATTTGTAACTCCGTGTGGTCACTGTATATACTGTGTTTGTTACTCCGTTTGGTCACTGTCCATTCTGTATTTGAAACTCCATGTGGTCACTGTCCATGCTGTATTTGTAACTCCGTGTGGTCACTGTCCATGCCGTATGTGTAAATCCGTGTGGTCACTGTCCATGCTGTATTTGTTACTCCGTGTGGTCACGGTCCATGCTGTATTTGTAACTCCGTGTTGTCACTGTCCATGCTGTATTTGTTACTCCGTGTGGTCACGGTCCATTCTGTATTTGTAACTCCGTGTTGTCACTGTCCATGCTGTATTTGTTACTCCATGTGGTAACGGTCCATGCTGTATTTGTAACTCCGTGTTGTCACTGTCCATGCTGTGTTTGTAACTCCTTGTGGTAACGGTCCATGCTGTATTTGTTACTCCGTGTGGTCACGGTCCATGCTGTATTTGTTACTCCATGTGGTAACGGTCCATGCTGTATTTGTAACTCCGTGTTGTCACTGTCCATGCTGTGTTTGTAACTCCTTGTGGTAACGGCCCATGCTGTTTTTGTTACTCCGTGTGGTCACTGTCCATGCTGTATTTGTAACTCCGTGTGGTCACTGTATATACTGTGTTTGTTACTCCGTGTGGTCACTGTCCATACTGTATTTGAAACTCCATGTGGTCACTGTCCATGCTGTATTTGTAACTCCGTGTGGTCACTGTCCATGCTGTATGTGTAAATCCGTGTGGTCACTGTCCATGCTGTATTTGTTACTCCGTGTCGTCACGGTCCATGCTGTATTTGTAACTCCGTGTTGTCACTGTCCATGCTGTATTTGTTACTCCGTGTGGTCACGGTCCATGCTGTATTTGTAACTCCGTGTTGTCACTGTCCATGCTGTATTTGTTACTCCGTGTGGTCACTGTCAATGCTGTATTTGTTACTCCGTGTGGTCACTGTCCATGCTGTGATTGTAATTTCATGTGGTCACGGTGAATAGTGTATGTGTAACTCCGTGTGGTCTCTGTCCATGCTGTATTTGTTACTCCATGTGGTCACTGTCCATGCTGTATTTGTTACTCCGTGTGGTAACTGTCCATGCTGTATTTGTTACTCCGTGTGGTCCCTGTCCATTTTGTAGTTGTTACTCCGTGTGGTCACTGTCCATGTTGTAGTTGTTACTCCGTGTGGTCACTGTCCATGCTGTAATTGTAACTCCGTGTGGTCATTGTCCATGCTGTATTTGTTACTCCGTGTGGTCACTGTCCATGCTGTATTTGTAACTCCGTGTGGTCACTGTACATACTGTATTTGTTACTCCGTGTGGTCAATGTCCATACTGTATTTGAAACTCCATGTGGTCACTGTCCATGCTGTATTTGTAACTCCGTGTGGTCACTGTCCATGCTGTATGTGTAAATCCGTGTAGTCACTGTCCATGCTGTATTTGTTACTCCATGTGGTCACGGGCCATGCTGTATTTGTAACTCTGTGTTGTCACTGTCCATGCTGTATTTGTTACTCCGTGTGGTCACTGTCCATGCTGTATTTGTTACTCCGTATGGTCACTGTCCATGCTGTGATTGTAACTTCATGTGGTCACGGTGAATAGTGTATATGTAACTCCGTGTGGTAACTGTCCATGCTGTATTTGTTAATCCGTGTGGTCACTGTCCATGCTGTATTTGTTACTCCGTTTGGTCACTGTCCATGCTGTATTTGTTACTCCGTGTGGTCACTGTCCATGCTGTATTTGTTACTCCGTGTGGTCACTGACCAGGCTGTATTTGTTACTCCGTGTGGTCACGGTCCATGCTGTATTTGTAACTCATTGTGGTAACGGTCCATGCGTATTTGTTACTCCATGTGGTCACTGTCCATGCTGTATTTGTAACTCCGTGTGGTCACTGTCCATGCTGTATGTGTAAATCCGTGTGGTCACTGTCCATGCTGTATTTGTTACTCCGTGTGGTCACGGTCCATGCTGTATTTGTAACTCCGTGTTGTCACTGTCCATGCTGTATTTGTTACTTCGTGTGGTCACTGTCAATGCTGTATAAGTTACTCCGTGTGGTCACTGTCCATGCTGTGATTGTAACTTCATGTGGTCACGGTGTATAGTGTATGTGTAACTCCGTGTGGTCACTGTCCATGCTGTATTTGTTACTCCGTGTGGTCACTGTCCATGCTGTATTTGTTACTCCGTGTGGTCACTGTCCATGCTGTATTTGTTTCTCCGTGTGGTCACTGTCCATGTTGTATTTGTTACTCCGTGTGGTCACTGTCCATGTTGTAGTTGTTACTCCGTGTGGTCACTGTCCATGCTGTATTTGTTACTCCGTGTGGTCACTGTCCATGCTCTATTTGTAGCTCGGTATGGCCACGGTCACGCTAACGGTAGTACCAACACTACTGTTTTGTTGCAACATTCTTATTAGGTTGTGGACACGGCACCATTGGAAATAATTGCCCACGTGGGTGGGTGTCACTGTATTGATCATGTGCGTGCCACTGCATTGGTCACGTGTGTATCACTACATTGATGATATTGAATGTGCAGGACAATATAACCCAAGGCAAGGGCGTATTGTTTTGCAGTTATGTTTTGTTTGTGTTTGTTTGTTAGATATTATCGGTGGATGTAGTATATGAGTCATATAATGTCAGTACAAGACTGACAAATAGTCCAGTGGTTAACACGTTTACTCAAATACTATCTTATTGTAAATGTTCGTCATTGTTGCAGATGGAATGTGTGCCAACTATTCATATACTATTATAGGTGAAGGGGGGGGGGCGCTCACTAACGTTTCTAGAACTTGCCAAACCCAATTTACATTTCGTCTGATACAGTGAATGTTTATCTTATACTGTCTTCTACTATTCTAGCGGCTGTTACCGTGCATGCTTGAATATCATTTTATATGTTTATATTAACGTATTTCTGGTTACGTACTTATGCATGTGTCGAAAGAAACATCAGTTTTGTTCTTCTGCCGCAGTCCAATAACGGTATGTAATATGTAATAGAATAATAAGGCGGATAACGATGTAGTTTTCTTCCTTATGAGGAATAATGGTATTTATGCTTGGAATTGTAAATTGATATAACGGATATTGACATGTAGATATGTGCTGTACATATTATGTTTACTGTCCTCTACAATACTCGAGATAAAATGCTGTTTATATTTACTTCTATACGACAACTTGAATATACAAGTGAGACCATCAACTAGTAAATCAGAGAGTCGTTGTTCTGATCCTGATGCAGCTAAACACAACTTTCGATTGTACAAATGTATACTATTCTTGTTACTCTCTATATAGTTTGTGGTCACGGCACCTTTGGATATAATTGTTCAAGTGAATGTCACTGCAAGGATGATGCTGACTGTGAGCTCACGGCAGGATTCTGTTCAGATGGATGTGCACCGGGATGGCGAGGACAATCTTGTGACACAGGTAAATATGTGTGCTTTAACTAAATGTAATATTATTGTTTACTATAGTAGCACTCATAAATAGAGTCTGAATAATAAACCAGTAAACCATATAGTCGTTATGGTTATCGTGAAACATGCAGCTAAAGAGGACACTTATATGACATACGTACAAACCTGTGCTTTAGCTTAATATAATATTATTGTTTACCATAGCAACACTTCTGGTTACAGTCTGAATAACCAAGACGCATCAGTACATATGTATTTGTGTTAGACAACGAACAACAGACAACTTTGGTGGAGTTATGCTATTTGAATTTGAAGATGTTTTACATGTAATCAATAATATGCTGAATGATATCAGTTGTTAAAGTACATACTATGATGTAAAGTTTGTCATATATCTTGTATATTTTATATGAGTATGACTATACATGTATAATTTATATAAACGTGTTTCTGACTACAATCAAACCTGTCCTAAGCAGCCAGTCAAGGGAATCTCAGACAAGTGCCTGCTTATCACAGGTGACTGCTTAATAGATTTCAAATGTATAATAAAACAGCGTATGAATCCGGAAATTGGCTGATTAATACAGGTTTGTTGTTTAATGGAGGTGACCACTAACACCTGTTTGATTGTATATACTTATGCCTACATCGAAAGAAGATTAGGTTTTGTTTTGCTCTGTTCTACTGTATTTCAATAACGTGATGTAATTTAATACTAAGGCTGATGATGATGTAGTTTTCTTCCTTATGAGCTGCAGAATGTTTACTGGCCTCTGATCTACTCGAGAAACAGTAATATGTATGTATGTATATATATATATGTAGTATGGCACAAGTGTAGTACCAATGTAGGACATTCTCGTCATATATATATATATATCCCTACACTCATACACTCACATATAGATATATATGATACACTCATGTACATGCTCGGAATATTCATGTGCCACTATGAACAAGTAAACCAGACATTCTTTATACTAATCCTGAAACGTGTTGTTAGAACGAACTGTGACTTGTATAATGCTACTATCTATACTTTCTTAGTTTGTGATCACGGCACCTTTGGATTTAATTGCTCATGTGGTTGTCACTGCAAGTATGATGCTGAGTGTGATCTCCAGACAGGATTCTATTCCGATGGATGTGCGCCGGGATGGCAATGACCGTCTTGTGACATAGGTATACATGTGTGCTTTAATTTACTATATTACATAGTTACTACATTGTGACACCATCAATGGAACATACGACAAAGTACAATATACAGCCTGAATGGTAATGATTATAGTGCTTTGCTGTCTTCATTTGTGTGTTTGCCTTTGGGCTTTGCCGTCGCTACGATAATGTGACGACTCTCTAATTATTATTGGTGGAGGAGCAAAACACTGCTTGCCCACCGAGCAGCATATCAGGTACGGGTTGGCAGTCGAGTAGACAAATTATCACAAGGTGAAACAGCCCAACAGCTTCATCGCATGACATAATTCGATACCACAGTTAATCTAGACAAGCCACTTAAATAACATCATCTCAGTATATGTTTCTTTATGTTCTCCAAATAAGGATAGAATGTTCTCAGTGAAAGATTGCCGTGGCACTACAGGACGACCTCAATAGATGCAATGTGTTTATCCTTCTATGTCGTATATGTTTGTTATTGTATAGCACATATTATAAAACGGTCCTGACTGAAACAATGCGAGCAATCATTTTCATGGTCGATAATCTATGTTTAAGGATGAGCAGTTATTTGATCATTAAGAAAGATTACTTTCCTGACAGCTTCTGACAAGACAGTAGCATTATAAAGACATTATCATCTCGTACAGCTATATCTGCCTCTACTCGATCGGCCGAGTACTGTTATATTCCGGGTTGCATATCGACATTATCATCTCGTACAGCTATATCTGCCTCTACTCTGTCGGCTGAGTACTGTATATTCCGGGTTGCATATCGACATAATCATCTCGTACAGCTATATCTGCCTCTACTCGGTCGGCTGAGTACTGTTGTATTCCGGGTTGCATATCGACATTATCATCTCGTACAGCTATATCTACCTCTACTCGGTCGGCTGAGTACTGTTGTATTCCGGGTTGCATAACGACATTATCATCTCGTACAGCTATATCTGCCTCTACTCAGTCGGCTGAATACTGTTGTATTCCGGCTTGCATATCGACATTGCTGCCACGTCTCAGCCTTTTTCAACTCTATAAGACTCGACTCTACTACACTAGTGTTAGTTTTTTTCCCATATCTTCTTATTCTGACTCAGATAAAACTATTTTTGCACATAACATTTCTTGTATTCAGTGTTGTAAAATCATTACATATTTCCTTATATCAACACACGTGTAATAAAACCTGGAATTATTCTGATTGGTCGCGGCATGACAGCTTGCAATACACATTCGAAATATACATGTAGTTTGTGTTCATTTGTTGAAAATCACTGTTTAGATCAATAAAATACTACATATGCACTAGTGGAATATAGTGATTAAAATATTGTGTAGATTAATTTGCGTGAAGTTGTTTGATTATCAGGGACTATTTACTACGGCGTACGGATGCAGCTTAATCTAATAAGGCTCATAAATAAACTTTTTTAAAAATGATTTACACTCGTTCTCATTTCATTCCATATATTTTATGAAACTCGTTTTTATAAAATATGGTAGGAAATCACCACAAGTGTAATATCCTATATTTAATATCCAGTTGCCTATCTTGTTTGGATATTGTTCAATTCATAATGTCCATGTTTTCCTATTCTCATTCATGCTCCAATTGAAAACAACTTTCCATAATATGCACCTTTACATTGTCTTGAAAACTATTTGATGTACTACATCGATATCAATGCCCTCACTACTCATAAAGCACGTGTATGATAAAATTATATTATAGGACAACATTCTTTTCAGTGTGTGTGTGTGTGTGTGTGTGTGTGTGTGTGTGTGTGTGTGTGTGTGTGTGTGTGTGTGTGTGTGTGTGTGTGTGCGTGCGTGCGTGTTCCTTTGTTGGGGACATCTGATATGCATACATGTCTGCACTTGATAACATGGATGGGGGAATATGGGATTTCGCCAGACATGTGGCTGAGAGTGCTTACTAAGCAGCGTACACACAATGAATTGACTGGTGCAAGCCGGAATTAATGCATGGTTTGCAGAGGTGTTGCACTCTCTCTGGCAGTAGACACGGACGGGGTCACAGGGTCATGGAAACGCATGATCGTGTGATCAAGTCTATTTGCTATTCCATGCCAAATTGTCAACAATTGAAAAGCTAAATGAATTTGATCAGTTAAAAGAATTGTGGGCAGAGCTTATATTATAAAAACATCTCGGACAGCTTTGGCAGGAAGAGAGCCTAGTTGGTTACTATTGAGACTAGCCTCTCTGTGTTGGTTATAATGTCGGCTCTTAGATGTAATTAAATAATATTAAGACTTTGTTGTTGCTGTGATTATGTCCGGAGAGCCTCGCCGTGTCCACATCGTAACAACACTACACTTATAGTATTCATTAATTGGCAATTTGTTATTTATTATTTCATACTTTCTGTTACAGCCATTATCAATCAATTGAGTTTCGGGCATCATTGGCGATGAAGTAATCTTACTTTAACCAATAAACATCTTTGACTAGAAATCTAGTATTTACTTAAATTTTACGGTTCATGTCTTAGACTTTATTCTATCATTTATGTAACCTTTCTATTCAATTACTTATGTACACTTCTTTTACTTTTTATATTCAGATACAAATCTCATCCGCCTCGTATACGGAAAGGTGACAACACAGATGTCTTCCGTAGCTCATAACTGGTACTCTGATCTTGCAATAGATGGTCGAGAAGGTCCGGATCCAACTAAATGCCAGTGCTGTAGTGTAACAACGAATGCTGAAATGTCCTGGTGGAGACTTGATTTAGGAAGCATTTTTCCTATCAAGGCAGTGACAATTTACGGAAGTAATCAAGGTACAATGTACCATGACAATAATTCGCTAATTTTATTGAAAAGTAATAAAAAGCAACATGCATGATCTATTATGAGAATACAATTGACATACGCACACCTGTGAATCAATTTAATATGCATTATCATGTGTGTATTTCGCTTTCATTGGCATAATTAGAACAGGATTTGCTTAATTACAGAAATCATTTATCAGACACTGCAAGGATTTCAGATGTATCTCAGTAATAACACAGATCACAACCTTCCAGCTGTATACATTGATAATAACAGTATCCCTGTCGATAATACATATATCATCACGCTGCCCGACACTCTAACAAGATATGTAACAATTCGGAGACCAGGTGTACTAACGTTGTGTGAAATTACACTGTTGGGAGGTAGGTAGATCTCAGTAATACTAAAAACTAAACCAAGAATCCATATCTGAAATAATAAACAAAAGAATGGTCGCGGAACGTGCACAGAGAAATGATGACTGTTTATGTACAAAGTTTGAAATATCATCCAAGTAGAAAATGTAGGCCTAATTAAATGGAATTTCCAGTTCCCCACTGGATTTCATTTCGTTGCAATCATTCCAAATATGTGTTGGCATATTTGCAGATACATCAAGGAAACACATTTGAGATACATGAAGTCATTTATTAACAGAAAGCAAACTTTTATAAATGTACTTGTACGTAATAACGGTAAATCATGGCATCAGTAGTAAAGCTATTTCTAACCACGAGCCACCAAGTACACAGTCACATAAAACCTCCCAACTGTAGCCGATACGATTGTGCCCTTAAGCAAGATACTTAAATTCCACATTGTATCTTCTCTCCCACATGGGGATGGATCCACAAGGAATGATGTCTCCTGAGCGATTTAACTAATAACTTGTAAGAACTTATAAAATAAATACTAACACGTACTCAGAAAATAAATGTAGAACATTGCACAATACATAGGACGACATAATATGTATTGATATGTTTCTTATTCAGAACGCATTGGCATTGGAAACACCGAGCAGATGTGTACGTGTGATACTGGAGAGAACGAAACTGGCAGTAATATCAACGTGACATCTGCAATCATAGGCGCTTCTGTTGGAGTTGCTGTATCTTTGGCGTGTGCAGTATCCATTGGTATCATAGTGTGGAAATATAGAACTAGTAAAAGGTGAACTAAGTATTCAATAACATATACAATTGAGCACGAATATAATTAAAACAAACCTATATGCGTCGTACACTAAGTACTTTAAATATGTTTTAAGTAAGTATAAGATATTGTGATAGACACCACTTACATGTGATATTATTATAAACACAACTTACATGTAATATTGTCATGAACACGAATCACATGTGATATTGTCAAACACACTAATCACATGCGATATTGTCATAAACACGAATTACATGTAATATTGATATAAACACGACTTATATGAACTATTGCTATAAACAAATAGCAACAACACCATTGTTTAGACATGCGAAATACGTTTTATTCATATTTTAGAACTGAAAGCAAGAATGAATACACGAGACCAGCTCATTCTAGTGCACCATCGGAAGTCCCAGTGTATGATACACTGGATGATCGTCAAGGTACTTTGTCTTACGTGCTATTAATGATGTAAATTTCTCGACTTAGTTACGTAGCATATACAGTACAATGAATGGGTCAATTATTCAGTCCTGCAGGATAGAATTACGTATTATTATATATATACATAATATTGTAATATATAACAACATATACAAGATACAAGAGACTGTTCATGAAATTATTATGTAAAACTATATAATCTTACATGTGACCTAGAAACGTAGACACATACTTACAGTTTGATGCCCTATTCAATGCCAGGACAATGCCAAACGCGGTTACAGTACAGGCAATCACTATCTCATTCGGTCAATACAAAGTAATGGTTGTGATTTTGAACTACCTAAGCTGGTTGGCTGAGGCACTAGAGGAAATTGTTAAGTTATTTTCTTATATATGGGAACTAAATATAAATTGTGAATACAACCTTAGGTAAATTAGTTGTTTTTCCTTGTTAATGGGTATTGGCTTCTAGGATGTACTAGATGTTTACCTATTGGCAAAACCAATATGTTGAAAACAAACACTGTAATATCGATTAGAAGAACTATTAAAGTTTTCAACTGGCATAAATAAGATGCTTAATAATAGAAACTTGTGTTTAACCCATATTGACCATAGCACATGACCTATTTATGCCAATTAAGTGGCCTCCGTGGCAAAGTGGTTACGGTTATTGACTTCAAATCATTTGCATGTCACCGCTCTATGTTCGAATCACACTTGGATGTTGAATTATTTCATGTGTGTGAGTTATCCAGGAGAACTGTGGTAGATCGTTTGTTCTACCCGGGTACCGTTCGTACATGCAATACTACCCGGAAGGGCACCCGGTGGCTGCATCCACCAATAATAGCTACAGTGTCTCTGTATGACATACGTTGTTTCTGCCACTTCAAACTAAAAATAACGCACATTTTATGTCAATATAATACATACGCTTATATGTCTCCGTGGCCTATTGCTTAAGGCGTGTGACTACGGAGCGGGAAGTAGATGGTACGAACATCGACTGAGGTTCCTTCTGATATGGCCGGTTTGTGAACCGCCAGCTAGTTAAATTATGGTTACCGATTGCCTACCAGCCTGTCGCCTGGCCTACTAGCATATGAATCAGGAAGTTCTTATGTTCATAAAAAAGGTGTCTCATATGTCAGTAATTGCTTGTCCTTTTAAAAGGAGTGACACTATAATAAATAAACACTTTACTTATATGTTGGGTCAATATCTAGTATTGCCATATATCAGAAAATAAATATACAATTTGCTCTAGTTAAACTAGCTTCGTCTTGCCAGTTATATGAATCAGATTATTTTTTACCAGTTAATATATGACTGAGACTATTAATAAACATGTAAATCATGTAATATCTTTTATGAACACTTATTCCCTTTTCTTTTTCTATTTTAGATACATCGAGGCCAAGCTCAAACGTTTACATGAACGAATGTGTTACCGGTTTATAGTGTTATTATAACGTTTAAGCTATACATGTATGTAATTACTGTCATGCATGGCATTTATAATGCAACAAAGACATGTAAGCAGACATATATCTATAGTAACATAATATGACATATAATACTCAAGTCAGAAATTGCATGTAACATAAAGTACTCACATTATATCAGTTTATCATTTAATATAAAATGTCATAATATCAATCCTTCCGCTTCATTCTTAAAGAACGCGTAGCTCAGTATATAGATGAGATATTGATCTACACATGTCATATACACGTCAGCATTATAGCTGCCCAACGTCATGTACACGTTAGCATTATACCTGTACATCGTAATATACACGTCATCATTATAGCTACCCAACGTCATGTACACGTTAGCATTATACCTCTCCATCGTAATATACACGTCAGCATTATAGCTCCCCAACGTCATGTACACGTTAGCATTATACCTGTCCATCGTCATATGCACGACAACATTATAGCTGCCCAACGTCATGTACACGTTAGCATAATACCTCTCCATCGTAATATACACGTCAGCATTATAGCTCCCCAACGTCATGTACACGTTAGCATTATACCTGTTCATCGTCATATGCACGTCAGCATTATAGCTCCCCAACGTCATGTACACGTTAGCATTATACCTGTCCATCGTCATATACATGTCAGCATTTTACCTGTCCATCGTCATATACACGTCATCATTATAGATATCCATCGTCATATACACGTCAGCATTATACCTTTCCATCGTCATATACACGTCAGCACTATAGCTCTCCAATGTCATATACACAGTGGTCCATTGTCATATACACGCCAGCAATTTAGCTGCCCATCGTCATATATACGTAAGCATTATAGTTGCCCATTGTCAAACACCCACACAAACCATTGTCATATACACGCCAGCAATTTAGCTACCCATCGTTATTGGCGTTCTTGCTACTACGATTGTGTGTCGAATATCACTAGAAAGAAACTGGAATGTGACACTCCATTTCAGAGAATAGCTGGATGTCAACCAAATATGTCAAAGTATTGGTGTCACATACAAGAAGAGGAATTATGATGTTACACATTGTTTGCTACGTGCATACACGTAGGTGACAACGGATCTAATATGTTGCTATAGATACAGTAAATCGACTCGAACAGATCAGTATTTGATCTTCGCCTCACACTACAATTTAGACTCCAATCTGCCATGTATTGGTTACCATCTCAAATGACAAGATACAAGAAGTGGCGCCAAATCGACTATAAGAATTATCGCCTATCCATGCTGAATCTTTCAAATCCTGGACAAGAATAATGGGTTTCAGCAAGTGTGGACAACCATTTGTTTGTTTGTGTTTGGGGTTGATGGTCGCACCAACAACTTACGTCATATGGCGACTATCCACCTATTAGTATTGGAAGAAGAACCACAGTATTCCTGTGTATTATGACCTGACTACGTCCTAATGACTAGTATAGCATTAACCAGTCAATTCACACTATTTCGAGGTTATTATATCATCAACTATTATGCTTTGTACATATCTATGTAAGTACTAGGTTTTTACTCTCTTATCTTATTGCTTCATACGTGTTGTATTTTCAAATGGGTATCTGGTTTACTGAGTTTGAAATAAAGTATATATCTATCATATTTAACCTCCGTGCTTCATATAAGCCTGCAGCAGAGGAAGTGGATGTTCGGCTAGCCACCACCTGGATTAAATAGACTGTTTGCATGCCCGCTTTCTAAATATTGTTTCTTTGCGATATCGTGTGCCCTGTATATTATGTTCTGTTGCACAATATAGCTTAAGCAAATAAATCCATCAGACAATTTAGTCTAAACTATTTTATTTCAATATGTGTCCATGTGTTGTCATTTATAATATACTGTGTGTCAACAGTATTGAGAAGAAAGTATAAAATAGCATGTGTGGTGTCCCTTTACTAATGTCGGTCTCTCTCCAATCAGGTAATTTGGTCGAAATACAAAACCACATACGCATATGGAATGACAAGCATATAACTTATAAGTAGGCTATCTATTCAAAAAGTGTTGTAACCAAGCTTGAAACAATCCGAAGATCCAAACATCTTTCTTTATTGAAAAAATGTTCCTTCAAATAACACGGCACACTATTGTACATCATTTTGAACATAAACTGTGGTAGATGCAAGTTTCAACACATTTAGTAATTCATATTAATAAAGCATTATTACACATGTATCATAATATTATATAGTATATTTGTTTGTTTTTGTTATACGCCTTCGTCAGCACCATTTCGGGATATTTACCTAAAACACCTTTCCCGGGCACGTTCCAGCTGTTAACCAGTACTTGGTTCACAAACCTCCTTAAGAAACTGCCAACTGTTACATATCAGACACGGTCTGAGCGGGGCTCGAACCGGTGACCATCAGTGATGATATGTTACAATGGTATGCAAGTCAGCGCCGTTAACCACGACAATGGAGGCGGTCTGGTTCATCGTATATATTGTCATGATAATTATCAAAGTAGTTATCGTTTTCTCTTTTTGGAGTCTAAAATATACATGCAAGCATCATAACTACTTGATCCAATTAAACTAATGGCATTATCCATTAGGTAACTTATTACTGTATTAATAAACTGATAACAAACTTGTGTTCACACTGTATTATATTATTATGTGGGCTAATTGTATAGCTATAGACATTGTAAAATGTGTTTAATGCTGAATAAACTATTCGTATGCATAGATACAACTTTAATGAACCACACAATATACCGCTTACTTTACTTATCCTTCAAGACCTGTACTTCGAAATCGGTCTGTAATAAATGTATCACAATTATGCATTAAAACAACATTTAAAAGTAGATGAGAATAGTGGTAATTGCTAACACCTGATATATGAGTCCTCAATTACACATTAATTTACACAATTGACAAATGAATATATAAAATGAGACTGAAAATTACTCTGTTACATTACTGATTTTTGGAAAGTAATCCGTTGGCCATTATAGGAAGTTCAGACATTCGTGCTCGCCTGTCCCAATTAGTATTTGCATGTTCGTCTCTGCAATAACAATGTGTTAATATTGTGTTGGGTGGTGTTCTCCATATGATAAAACCATAATTAATCAAAATGTGGTTTGATTTTACATAATAACCAAATGTTAGCTGAATGTGAACTCCAAGAAACGTGTCTGTTTCCAATAATAAATTTTCATATTTAATAGAGTGAGTGCAGGCTTAGGGAAACTACACTTTCGATATGCTGTAGACATAAATATAATATTTGTTTTTCCTGTATTAATCTTCGTTCCATTTTGAAAACACGAGTAGTTCAAGTCTTCCAAAGCTTGTTAAAATCTTGTTTCTAACACTTCTTTCTGCATAGGGAGATCATATACTGTAATATTATCTGCAGATAAATGGATGCCTCATTGTATGAAACGAGCAGTGGTAAATCATTAATACAAACTAAAGCATAAACAAAAGAGAACCTTATATTGAGTCCCATTGGACTCCATAATTAACATTTTTGTCTACAGATAAAACTGTATTAAATTTGATATAATCAGACTGCTTCCTTTTTAAAACATCGAACTACGCAAATCAATGTCGGTTGCTACAACTGATTCATACACATTTATTACAACTATAGACTATTCTGGGTTAATTCCTGATGGAGTCCAAAGCTGTGTATTGAGTGAGAGATGTAATCATGATAAGAGTTTTGCCTAAGGATACACCACCGTGGTTTTGACGGTGTTCAAACTCTCAACACATTGGTTTACAAAGACACAATATCCATTACACCACGGACGTCTCATTCCTGTGAAAGCATGCCATCAATCAAATATAGTATGTGTCATGTTTATATCAGTGTTGATGACATACCTGACAATGATCTGCCTGGCATACCAGATAAATGATATATGCTCACAGTTTCTCTTCAAATGGATGAAGCAAAGCTCGTAGACAATACAAGATGATTGCTTGTATCATAGACCACATCAAGAAGGGACCCAAACCGACTAAGCTTAATTATAGTATGTAATGGAACTTTAGTTGTAGCATAACGACAGACCTCTACACCTAAAGGTAAGCTACACGAACTTAATTGGTGTGTAAGTACACATCGCAAACAACACGATACAATGTTGACACATAAACCGGTACTTTTATCTTTGATACGTTATTCTGCTGTTTACAGATCCTACCGCACTATTTTGTTTTATCCCAAGAACCCCACCTTATAAATATGCTGACGAAGATATAAATACTGGTGTACATAGCGCCACAGTAACCTAGAAAGCCGGTGACACTTCGTCATTTGCCTTTCATGTTATTAAAACATGACGAGAAACTCAATACGGCCCAATTAATAGCCTCGGTGTTAAAATATATTTATTTGACAGACCAGGCAACATATATCAACGCCTGTTCCCATGCTAGTTTAGGCATACCAATATTGCAGTTCCTTAACTGCCTTAAAATATACACTTACTAGTGTATTCCAACCTGCCATATTACTATATATGGATACATGTTTGCAAATATCTAGTTCGTAAAACTACTACTTTGCCTTGTACGCTTTGAAGCTATCTGATATGACCAATCGCCGACTCAAAAACTATTTATCACGACGGTGTCCTGAAATCTGAAAAAGCATTGACTTCGGTAATTCTCTAAAACGTAATATTCTTGTTTCGGAAATTTCAAAAAAAACTGTACATGTACCGACAATACTGAATTCTTTGTCGGGAAGCAAATACAGCTGTCTTATGCTAACGAGCATTCAAACTTGAGCAAACTATTTCGTTCAAAATAACTTGAAAATAATGCATCATCAAAATTAACATAATCGCATATTCCGTCATCTAGGAATAACGACACGTTATGACCTACATATCACTAGTGATTCCAGAGTCTCGGTATGTTGTTAAACATACGGCCAGCTTTATCAATAGCAAAAAGGTAACAAATTAAATAGGATATATCTAGTAGTGCTATATTATTTCCATTTAAAGCCTTGACAAATTAATGGCATGCTATTTAAGCATACATGTATCAAAATGAGGTATGCACCTTGTAAATCGAATTTGAAAATAAAAGTACAAAGATTTACATATATGTACGACTCCGAACTTAACCGTAAACATGTGCACTCTTGGATTTATGTGCCTGCAATCCAACACAAATCTTGGGTTTACCAGATCTGCTATAAGCTATAGTAAGTGGATTTACAACATGTGGTGTGTTGTATCCAGTAAGGATAGTAGCTAGACTGAAGCGAACCCTGGGTTTTCAATGAGTGTTTTGTGGTTACGTATTTATATAGTATTAGGCGATTCTTTGGATGGTAGCTTGTAATAATTGTTGAACACACTTTAAAACTCTGAAATATTACAATCTATTTTCCCCATTTGTGTTGACAACTCACTCTCCCCGCAGAACTCCTGATTAAATACCCTATCCTTGCCTTATCCTGGCCTATTTCATTTCTCTATTCCAAGAGACAAATTAGGTGTTAATAAACACCCCAAACTTACTTCTAGTTCTCCATGAAGCAGGGTATTTGCTTCCTGAAATACAAATAGTTCACCCACGAAACGGAACTTGTACTTATCCTATTGTTATGCACCAATGTTCCAAAATCTGATTTCCCCACGTCCACCTTGTCCACATAGGAAGCATATCCCTGGACGCTACTTCTGAATATGGTGGCATTTAACTTGCTCGCATTTATTGTTATGCACCAATGTTCCAACATCTGATTTCCCCACGTCCACCTTGTCCACAAAACAAACAACCAACCCCCACAAACCACACCCCACCACACCACAACAAAACCACACCCCCCCCCCCAACCACAAAACCAAACAAAAAAAAACCCACACAAAAAAAATAGGAAGCATATCCCTGGACGCTCCTTCTGAATATGGTGGCATTTAACTTTCTCGCATTTCTGACTTGCCCTGACTTCGGCCATGAGTATACGTTTCCTGACTGTAGGGTTGGTCTCATACTATGATGTAACACACCAATCCAACTCAAATTGTCATTCCTTCAGCATATCTTTAGCTGAAAACATTTATCATCAAATAAACCGTAGGAAATAAACCTGTACACATGTATAAATACTTAATCCCCTGTCGCTATTGTATTAGTAAACTATCAGGTATACATTTACCTGTATATAACACTTATCTATAAATATCTGACCAGCCGTACAATACACTGCTGATTGTATTTGAAACATATCCTTCAATAATATATTATTTTGCAGTTTCTAAGTTGTCCTATAGGTTAGGGCTGATTCTAACTCTGCTGCATTGTATATCACTTAGCAATGAACGTAAATTACTCTTCATTACTTTTCTTTTTAATTTCGGAATGTCATACATATTTACTGAACATTGAACTTATCAATTTATCAATCCGTTGATACTATCCACAGTAGTCCTTATTTGTTCGTCTGTGTAACCCATTGGACCATGCGTTCTACCATGTGTTCCAGTTCCGTACTCGTCATCTTGAAGTGTTGAATAGCGAAATTGCTAGCGAAACGATCGACACCAAGCATAGAACTGACGATCAATCGAACCATATCACATGACCAAGCACGCACTCACAGTCATGTGATCATCTTTATATGCACCAATAATTCGCGCACACAAGTTTGTGCAAAGTATTGTTAAGACATACGTTGTGAGCTATACTAACGTAACGCACATAACTTGAAATTACTTCACCGGGATTAGCATTTACGGGATTTACTTCATGTATAGGATTTACTTGTGTAACATAATATTACATTAATCTAAAACACACTATATTTATTTCACTAAGAAACGTCAAACATTCATTGGAAAATATAAACTTTATGAAAATATAACCATCATTCAATACACATACTATTGTAAGAACTACATCCTTCATTTAGTTAAACAGTCATAAATATACAAAGCTATTAAATGAAGTTAAATGAAAAACATATTACCTGTAATGCATGTATATAATCAGCTCAGAAGAATTGACACCATTATATTGTTTTATCATGTCTGCTATTGTTAAATATTGATCACGGATCAGTAACATCATGAACTACCGGGGTTTAAATCGTCTGTGTTGAAATATATTGCTCTCAATAAGGATTGTGTATATCATTTTAAATCAGCTAAATGTTCAATAATCACTATTAGCCTTGATATAAACCTCCATGTAAAAAGACGTCCTTGCATATGACATTCTACATAAGTCCGCCTCCGTTGTCGAGTGGTTAAGGTCGCTGAGTTGTATACCACTGCAACCAATTGTAAAGGGTTCGAGCCCCGCTCAGACCATGTCGCTTATATAAAACAATTAGCAGTTTCTTACGGAGGTTGGTCCACCAAGCACTGATTAACCGCTGGAGTCTACCTAGGAAACCTGCTGGGCAACCGGTAGCGACGTTAAATAAACTTGAGCATGTTACAGGTATGCAACTGATGTAACCCTTTACATCACATCTGTTGATAAGATTACAATTAATATATTCCTGTAATATCCTACTTATCCAATCAAACTACAGTCCAAATCCGCTATGTCGAATTCCGTGGGACAGAGCAAAATACTTCGACATAACCGAAGTTTGACGGAGCCAGTGATATGTAAAATGATAGTGTCTGAAACGGGACTAGGTCATACTTCGAGATAACAGGATAATTCGACATAACCGACTTTGACATATCGGATGTATACTGTACCATTTTATAGTTCTCATGGAATTTATATCTGTTTTAATTCACAGCTGTGGTAACATGAATATATGCTCCGTAATGAATACTGTATATTTCTTGTAATTGTTGTGTTGTAAGTTTGGTTCTCGTCAGTTGTGGTATCATTAGGGAAGTCATATGCCACAATGTCTCCTCTCACCCTTAAGGCGATGGCTATCTTCAGGAATGAAGCCTCGAGAGCATACAGTTGAAAGAACGTGTTTTCCTATCGGAGTCAACGACAGCTATTTACTTCATATTTCAAAAAATATATAATCGTAAAATAAGTGTGAAGACATCACCAACGAGTACTCTAGCATTTGATTAAGCATATTTATTGTTCATATTTTAAAATACAGATTATGTGCATAATAGTTATGACATACAAATATGTTTTACATAATTATTGATGTCTATATTACAAGACCAAGCTGTGATATGTAGAATACACTGATGCAAAAATAAAGAATTGTGTACCATTTTGATTCAAGATTATATGTCTTTAAATTGTTAAAATAAACTGTAAAGCATGGTTGCAACTTTTGAATCGATAGACATAAATATATAGTTGTCAATATGCTTATGTGGTTTTGAATATCGATCAAATTACCTGATTGATATATGCCACAGATATGTATTTCTTAAACAGAACAGCGCAGAAGATATCGCAAACAAGCAACATGTAGAACGTGGCAAAACAGTTGATTTAAGTCAGGTTGGTGCTAGCCGAACCACAACTTGCTCGGCTTTCTAGTAATGTATGGCGACGTAAATGCAGGCTTATATGAAACATGGAGGTTAAATAGGATTGATATATACTTTATTTCAAAATGCAGTACGCTAGAGGTATATGTGAAAATACAACAAGCATAACCATGGATATAATACAATGACACAATAAGATAAGAGAGTAACACCTATGAACTTATACAAAGAACAACATATTAATATTCATAATAGTTGATGATATAATAGCATCTAAATATGGTGAAATACCATGTTCATGCTAGTCATTGGGACATAGTTTGGTCACAGAACACAGGTAGGCTGGGTTCTTCTTCCACCAATTATAACTGGAGAGTCGCCATATGACCTAAACTATTAGTGCAACTATAAACCACCAAACAAAACGAACAAACAGCTGTTTATCCCACATTATTGAAACCCACTGTTTTTGTTCAGGATTTGAAAGATACAGCATTGATAATTGCAAATTCGCACAGTTGATTTGGCGTCACTTCTTGTGTCCTGTCATTTGAGATGGTAACCAATACATGGCGTCTTGTGGTCCAAATTGTGGTTTGAGGCGAAGTTCAAATACTGATCTGTTTGAGTCGATTTCCTGTATACATAGCAACACATTATATCCGTTGTCTTCTACGTGTATGTAGGTAGCAAATAATGTGTAACATCATCATTCCTCTTCTTGTATGTGACACCAATACTCGTGTTTTCGGCGATTGTGCTAAAATGGTCTGAAAAGTATTGGATGTGGCACTAATTCAGTTTCGATATGTAATTGTAGTATTGCATCCGTAGGGAATTGAAATTAGTTACCGCTTTCATAGCCTACCTATCGAACTGCTCTATGTGCATAATATCAAACTGCCACGAGAGGAGATACAGGAAGAACACATTTGACATATTGGGTTGACATCCAGCTCTTGTCTCATGTAAAATGAGTGTCACATTCCAGTTTCTTTCTAGTGATATTGGACACTTCGCCGGCCAATAGTGCTTGAAACCCATGCAAATATACCGTAGTACAAACCTAGCTGAAACTCTAATACTAGTACACACAATCGTAGCAGCAAGAACGCCAATATCGATGGACAGCTATAATGCTGACGTGTATATGACGATGGGCAGCTATAATACTGACGTGTATATGACGATGGACAGCTATAATGCTGACGTGTATATGACGATGTGCAGCTATAGTGCTGACGTGTATATGATGATGGGCAGCTTTAATGCTGACGTGTATATGACGATGGACAGCTATAATGCTGACGTGTATATGACGATGGGTAGCCTATAATGCTGACGTACATATGACGATGGGCCGCTATAATGCTGACGTGTATATGACGATGGACAGCTATAATGCTGACGTGTGTATGACGATGGAGAGCTATAATGATGACGTGCATATGACGATGGGCAGCTATAAGGCTGACGTGTATATGACGATGGGTAGCTATAATGCTGACGTGCATATGACGATGGGTAGCTATAATGCTGACGTGTATATGACGACGGATAGCTATAATGCTGACGTGTATATGACGATGCACAGCAATAATGCTGACGTGTATATGACGATGGATAGCTATAATGCTGACGTGTATATGACGATGCACAGCTTTAATGCTGCCGTGTATATAACGATGGACAGGTATAATGCTGATGTGTATATGACGATGGACAGCTATGATGCTGACGTGTATATGACGACAAACAGCTATAATGCTGATGTGTATATGACGATGGTCAGCTAAAATGCCGACGTCTATATGACGATGGACAGCTATAATGCTGACGTGCATATGACGATGGACAGCTATAATGCTGACGTGTATATGACGATGGACATCTATAATGCTGACGTATATATAACGATGACTACATTTGTAGATCAATAACCCATCTATATACTGAGCTACGCGTTATTTAAGAATGAAGCGCGGAAGGATTGTTATTATGACATATTATAATATATGATAAACTGATATAATATGAGTATTTTCTGTTACATGCAATTTCGGACTCCAGTATTATATGTTGATATAGATACATGTCTTCTTACATGTCTTTGTTGCATTATAAAGTACATGGATGACAGTAATTGCATAAATGTATAGCTTAAACGTTATAATAACACTATAAACCGGTTACACTTTCGTTTGTGTAAACGCTTGAGCTTGGCCTCGATGTATATAAAAAAGAAAAAGAAAACGGAATAAGTGTTCATAAAAGATATTACATCATTTACAGGTTTATTAATAATCTGAGTCATATATTAACTGGTAAGAATTAATCTGATTCATATAACTGGCAAGACGAAGCTAGTTTAATTAGAGCAAATTATAAATTTATTTTCTGATGTATAGCAATGCTAGATATTGACCCAACATATAAGTAAAGTGTGTGCGTTTATTATATTGTCACCCTTTTTGAAAGGACAAGCAATTACTGACATATGAGACACATTTTTTATGAACATAAGTACTTCCTGATTCATATGCTAGTAGGCCAGGCGACAGGCTGGTAGGTAATCGGTAACCATAATTTAACTAGCTGGCCGCTCACAAATCGGCCATATCAGAAGGAACCCCAGCCGATGTTCGTACCATCTATTTCCCGCTATGTAGTCACACGCCTTAAGCAATAGGCCACGGAGACATATAAGCGTATGTACTATATTGACTTTAAATGTGCGTTTTTGTGTGAGTGGCAGAAACAACGTATGTCATACAGAGACTCTGTAGCTATTATTGGTGGATGCAGACACAGGGTGCCCTTCCGAGCAGTATTGCATGTACGGACGGTACACGGGTAGAACAAACGACATACCACAGTCCACCTGGATAGCTCCCTCACATGAAATAATTCAACATCCCAGTATGATTCGAACAAAGAGCGGTGACAAGCAAATGATTTGAAGCCAATAACCTTAACCACTTTGCCAAGGAGGCCACTTAATTGACATAAATAGGTCATGTTCTATGGTCAATATGGGTTAAACACAAGTTTCTATTATTAAGCATCTTATTGGTGCCAGTTGAAAACTTTAATAGTTCTTCTAATCGATATTACAGTGTTTGTTTTCAACATATTTGTTTTGCCATAGGTAAACATCTAGTACATCCTAGAAGCCAATACCCATTAACAAGGAAACACAACTAATATACCTTAGGTTGTATTCACAATTTATATTTAGTTCCTATATATAAGAATATAACTTAACAATGTACTCTAGTGCCTCAGCCAACCAACTAAGTAGTTCAAAATCACAACCATTACTTTATATTGACCGAATGAGATAGTGATTGCTTGTACTGTAACCGCGTTTGGCATGTCCTGGCATTGACTAGGGCATCAAACTGCAAGTATGTGTCTAGGTTTCTAGGTCACATGTAAGATTATATAGTTTTACATAATAATTTCATGAACAGTCTCTTCAGTATCTTGTATATATTGTTATATATTACAATAGTATGTCACAGATAGCCTATATATATAATGATACGTAATTCTATCCGGCAGGACTGAATAATTGACGCATTGTACTGTATATGCTACGTAACTAAGTCGAGACATTTACATCATTAATAGCATGTAAGACAAAGTACCTTGACGATCTTCCACTGTATCGTAAACTGGGACTTCCGATGGTGCACTAAAATGATGTATGAATACAACGTATTTCGCATGTCTAAACAATGGTGTTGTTACTATTTGTTTATAGCAATAGTTCATATAAGTCGTGTTTATATCAATACTACATGTAATTCCTGTTTATGACAATATCGCATGAGATTAGTGTGTTTGACAATATCGCATGTGATTCGTGTTGATGACAATATTACATGTAAGTTGTGTTTATAATAATATCACATGTAAGTGGTGTCTATCACAATATCTTATACTTACTTAAAACATATTTAAAATACTTAGTGTACGACGCATATAGGTTTGTTTTAATTATATTCGTGCTCAATTGTATATGTTATTGAATACTTAGTTCACCTTTTACTAGTTCTATATTTCCACACTATGATACCAATGGATACTGCACATGCCAAAGATACAGCAACTCCAACAGAAGCGCCTATGATTGCAGATGTCACGTTGATATTACTGCAAGTTTCGTTCTCTCCAGTTTCACCCGCACCCTTCTGCTCGGTGTTTCCAATGCCAATGCGTTCTGAATAAGAAACCTAGCAATACATATTATGTCGTCCTATGTATTGTGCAATGTTCTACATTTATTTTCTGAGTACGTGTTAGTATTTATTTTATAAGTTCTTACACGTTATTAGTTAAATCGCTCAGGAGACATCATTCCTTGTGGAATCCATCCCCACGTGGGAGAGAAGATGCTATATGGAATTTAAGTATATTGCTTAAGGGCACAATCGTATCGGCTACAGTGGGACGTTTTATGTGACTGTGTACTTGGGGTGGCTCGTGGTTAGAAGCAGCTTTACTACTGATGCCATGATTTACCGTTATTACGTACAAGTACATTTATAAAAGTCTTCATGTATCTCAAATTTGTTTCCTTGATGTATCTGCAAATATGCCAACACATATTTGGAATGATTGCAATGAAATGAAATCCAGTGGGGAACTGGAAATTCCATTTAATTAGGCCTACAGTTTCTACTTGGATGATATTTCAAACATTGTACATAAAAGTCATCATTTCACTGTGCACGTTCTCTGACCATTCTTTTGTTTATTATTTCGGATATGGATTCTTGGTTTAGTGTTTAGTATAAGTGAGATATACCTACCTCCCAACAGTGTAATTTCACACAACATTAGTACACCTGGTCTCCGAATTGTTACATATCTTGTTAGAGTGTCGGGCAGCGTGATAATATATGTATTATCGACAGGGATACTGTTAGTATCAATGTATACAGCTGGAAGGTTGAGATCTGTGTTATTACCGAGATACATCTGAAATCCTTGCAGTGGCTGATACATGCTTTCTGTAATTAAACAAATCCTGTTTTAATTATGTCAATGAAAGCGAAATACACACGTGGTAATGCATATTAAATTGATTCACATGTGTGCGCGTATTTCAATTGTATTCTCATAATTTGTCATAGATAATGCTGCTTTTTATTACTTTTCAATAAAATTAGTGAATTATTGTCATGGTACATTGTACCTTGATTACTTCCGTAAATTGTCACTGCCTTGATAGGAAATATGCTTCCTAAATCAAGTCTCCACCAGGACATTTCAGCATTCATTGTTACACTACAGCACTGACATTTAGTTGGATCCGGACCTTCTCGACCATCTATGGCAAGATCAGAGGACCAGTTATGAGCTACGGAAGACATCTGTGTTGTCACCTTTCCGTATACGAGGCGGATGAGATTTGTATCTGAATATAAAAAGTAAAAGAAGTGTACATATTTAATTGAATAGAAAGGGTACATAAATGATAGAATAAAGTCTAAGACATGAACCATATAATTTAAGTAAATACTAGATTTCTAGTCAAAGATGTTGATTGCTTAAAGTAAGATTACTTCATCGCCAATGATGCCCGAAACTCAATTGATTGCTAATGGCTGTAACAGAAAGCATGAAATAATAAATTGCAAATTAATAAATACTATAATTGTAGTGTGTTTTTTATGAGTATTGGGGGCATTGATATCGATGTAGTGCATCAAATAGTTTTCAAGACATGTAATGGTGCATTTTATGGAAAGTTGTTTTCAATGTTAGCATGAATGAGAATAGGAAAACATTGACATTATGAATTGAACAATATCCAAACAAAATACGCAACTGGATATTAAATATAGGATCTTACACTGGTGGTGATTTCCTACCATATTTTATAAAAACGAGTTTCATAAAATTATATATGGAATGAAATGTGAACGAGTGTAAATCATATTTAAACACTTTTATTTATGAGCCTTATTAGATTAAGCTGCATCCGTACGCCGTAGTAAATAGTCCCTGATAATCAAACAACTTCACGCAAATTAATCTACACAATATTTTAATCACTATATTCCACTAGTGCATATGTAGTATTTGATTGATCTAAACAGTGATTTTCAACAAATAAAGCATGAACACAAACTACATGTATATGAGGAATGTGTATTGCAAGCTGTCATGCCGCGACCAATAAGAATCATTCCAGGTTTTATTACACGTGTGTTGATATAAGGAAATATGTAATGACTTTACAACACTGAATACAGAAAATGTTATGTGATAAAAATAGTTTTATCTGAGTAGTATGAAACAATGGGAACTAAGCTAATAATAGTGTCGTAGAGTCGAGTCAGATAGCGTTGAAAAAGCCTGAGACGTGGCAGAAATTTCGATATGCAACCCTGAATACAACATTACTCAGCCGACCGAGTAGATTCAGATATAGTTGTACGAGATGATAATGTCGATATGCAACCCGGAATACAACATTACTCAGCCGACCGAGTAGAGGCAGATATAGCTGTACGATATGATAATGTCGATATGCAACCCGGAATATAACATTACTCAGCCGATAGAGTAGAGGCAGCTATAGCTGTACGAGATGATAATGTCGATATGCAACCCGGAATACAACAAAACTCAGCCGACCGAGTAGAGGCAGATATAGCTGTACGAGATAATAATGTCGATATGCAACCCGGAATACAACATTACTCAGCCGACCGAGTAGAGGCAGCTATAGCTGTACGCGATGATAATGTCGATATGCAACCCGGAATATAACAGAACTCAGCCGACCGAGTAGAGGCAGCTATAGCTGTACGCGATGATAATGTCGATATGCAACCCGGAATATAACAGAACTCAGCCGACCGAGTAGATTCAGATATAGTTGTACGAGATGATAATGTCTTTATAATGCTACTGTCTTGCCAGAAGCTGTCAGGATAGTAAACGTTGTTAATGAGCAAACACCTACTCATCCTTAAACATAGATTATCGACAATGAAAATGCTTGTTCGTATTGTTTCAGTCAGGACCATTTTATAGTCTGTGCTATACAATAACAAACATATACGACATAGAAGGATAAACACATTGCATCTATTGAGGTCGTCCTGTAGTGCCACAACAATCTATCACTGAGAACACTCTATCCTTCATTGGAAAACATAAAGAAACATATACTGCAATGATTGTATTTAAATAGCTTGCCTAGATTAACTGGGGTGTCGAATTATGTCATGTGATGAAGCTGTTGAGCAGTTTCACCTTGTGACAAGCTGTTCTACTCCACTACCAACCCGTACCTAATATGCTGCTCGGAGGGCAAGCAGTGTTTTGCTCCTCCACCAATTACAATTAGAGAGTCGTCACATTACCGTAGCGACGGCAAAGCCCAAAAGCAAACACACAAATGAAGACAGCAAAGCACGATAATCATTACCATTCAGACTGTATATTGTACGTTGTCGTATGTTCCATTGATGGTGTCACAATGTAGTAACTATGCAATATAGTAAATTATAGCACATATGTGTACCTATGTCACAAGACTGTCCTTGCCATCCCGGTGCACATCCATCTGTACAGAATCCGGTCTGGAGATCACACTCAGCACCATACTTGCAGTGACAACCACGTAAGCAATTAAATCCAAAGGTGCCGTGATCACAAACTAATAAAGTATAGATAGTAGCATTATACAAGACACAGTTCGTTCTAACAACACGTTTCAGGATTAGTATAACGAATGTCTAGTTTATTTGTTCATATTGTCACATGTCTATTCCGAGTGTGTGTATGAGTGTAGGGATATATATATATATATATATATATGACGAGAATGTTCTACATTGGTACTACACTTGTGCCAGAATACATATATATATATCTCGAGTAGATCAGATGACAGTAAACGTAATTATAGCAATTATCTGCAGCTCAGTATCGAATCGATCACAATTTACAATTCCAGGCATTAATACCATTATTCATCATAAGGAAGAAAACTACATCATGATGAGCATTATTATTAAATTACATCACGTTATTGAAATACAGTTGAACAGAGCAGAACAAAACCTACTCTTCTTTCGACGTAGGCATAAGTATATACAATCATACAGGTGTGTGTGGTCACCTTCATTCAAAAACAAACCTGTATTAATCAGCCAGTTTCCAGATTCATATGCTGTTTTATTATACATTTGAACTCTATTAAGCAGTCACCTGTGCTAAGCAGTCACGTTTCTGAGATTACCCTGGCTGGTTGCTTCAGAAGGGTTTGACTGTAGTCAGAAACACGTTTATATAAATTATTCATGTATAGTCATACTCATATAAAATATACAAGATATATGAAAAACTTTACATTATAGTATTTACTTTAACAACTGATATCATTCAACATATTAATTATTTATTATATGTAAAACATCTTCAAATTAAAATAGCATAAATCCACCAAAGTTGTCGGTTTGTCGTTGTCTAACACAACTAAATCTGTAATGATGCGTCTTGGTTATTCAGACTGTATCCAGGAGTGTTGCTATGGTAAACAATAATGTTAGATTAAGCCAAAGCACAGGTTTGTACGTATGTCATATAATTGTCCTCTTTAGCTGCATGTTTCACGATAACCATAGCGACTATATGGTTTACTGGTTTATTATTCAGACTGTATTTATGAGTGCTACCATAGTAAACAATAATATTACAGTAAGTTAAAGCACACATATTTACCTGTGTCACACGATTGTCCTCGCCATCCCGGTGCACATATATCTGAACAGAATCCTGTCGCGGGCTCACAGTCAGCATCATCCTTGCAGTGACATTCACTTGAACAAGTATATCCAAAGATGCCGTGACCACAAACTATATAGAATATTACAACAAATCAATGATGCAATAATAGGGTATAAATATAATTATTCTCGAGAACAGCGGATGACAGATAACGTATGTAGAACAATTATCTGCAACTCAACATCAGTTACATTAGTCTACATCTCCAAGCATACATATTATTGTTCCTCAGAAGGAAGAACACTATATCGCATGCAGTCTTATAATTACATATCGATACTTAAAGGCAGCAAAACAGAGCGCAATAGAGCTGTTGTTCCCTTTATCATAGGCATAATTGCATAGTCGGAAACAAGAGTGTGTATATATATATATATGTCTTTCCGACACTATATTATACTCATAATCATATCGACTTGACAATTGCTGTACAATCACGACATGTGGCATAGATTATAAACTGTCAGTTTTCGATATCTAACACATCTAAAAATGTAATGATACTTGGTGTTGTATAATAAAACATTTTAATCTATGTTTTCCTCCAACAAAAATGTGTATAGTATAATAATAATCTGACAAATTATAATAAAATATACCTCATGTTCTAATTCCAAGGTACAACAAAATTGGCAATATATACTCAGCTAAAAATGAAGTGTGAATAGAATGTAGACAATCATGTCCGAAATTGGCGAACTGGAATCCGTTTTGAAAAGATGACGTAAATGCGTAAGAATTATGTAGCGGTATTGCCTAGACAAGTGTTACCCATGCTCTACCTAACGGTATTGCCTAGCCAATAGTTACACATGCTCTACCTAACGGTATTGCCTAGCCAATTGTTACACCTGCTCTACCTGACATTGACATGTCAGAAATGGCTCAAGTGTGTTGAAATCGAACAATGATATTTCAATGACAGGTTAATTGCATTGCAGAGTAATCAATGTAAGTTTCAAATCGCTCCTTGTGGTAATATTTCGAATATTCTGTATTCTCTTGGTAAAATGAACGACGCATATATTAGTACAACATTGAATTCCCTGGTAAAGCATGCAGCATAATGTTCACGACCTTACACTATTTCAGATAATATAGAATTACTGTTAAGAAGTTACATTCAAATGTATACTAATTCTAACGACAACTAACGGACTTTTCCTGGTGCACCATTCTACTTGTGGGGTCTACGAAGAAATAAGTAGAATAGCTGATCGATTCTGCCAGCAGATAACGTCCGAGAACGAACTAGAATTAGTGATTTCGTCAGTACACCCAAACCGACAGAGCATATTCATTGGAGGATCTGTTAAATGGAGACGCCTCCTGAAGTGAATAGTCATTTTAGATGTGGGAGGCTATTGCAATGATACAGACAGCGACCCATTACTGAATCCCATTTGGTTCTATTATGTGCACGGCGTAAAGAATAGACACTAGACATAGGTTTAATGTCCAACTTGTAAGACTGTTATTTGCACTAGGGTCAGACGGGGATTGAATATGCGATTCCTGGATGTCCAGTCAAATGTGTTAACCACTGGACTATTTGTCAGTCTTGTCCTGACATTATATGACTCATATACTACATCCACCGATAATATCTAACAAACAATCAAATAAACAAACAAACAAACACAAACAAAACAGAACTGCAAAACAAGACGGCCCTTGCCTTGGGTTATATAGTCCTGCACATTCAGCATCATCAATGTAGTGATACACACGTGATCAATGCAGTGGCACTCACATGATCAATACAGTGACACCCACCCACGTGAGCAATTATTTCCAATGATGCCGTGTCCACAACCTAATAAGAGGGTTGCAACAAAACAATATTGTTTGTACTACCGTTAGCGTGACCGTGGCCATAATGAGTTACAAATACAACATGGACAGTGACCACACAGAGTAACAAACACATCATGGACAGTGACCACATGGAGTTATTAACACATCATGGACAGTGACCACATGTAGTAACACACACAGCATGGACCGTGACCACATGGAGTAACAAACACAGCATAGATAGTGACCACACGGAGCTACAAACACAGCATGGACCGTGACCACACGGAGTAACAAATACAGCATGGACAGTGACCACATGGGGTAACAAATACAGCATTAACCGTGACCACATGGAGTTACAATCACAGCATGGACAGTGACCACAAGGAGTAACAAACACAGCATGGACAGTGACCACATGTAATAACAAACACAGCATGGACCGTGACCACATGGAGTAACAAACACAGCATAGATAGTGACCACACAGAGCTACAAACACTGCATGGACAGTGATCACATGTAGTAACAAACACAGCATGGACCGTGACCACATGGAGCTACAAACACAGCATGGACAGTGACCACATGGAGTAAGAAATACAGCATGGATAGTGACCACATGGAGTAACAAACACAGCATGGAAAGTAACTACATGGAGTAACAAATACGCATGGACCGTGACCACACGGAGTAACAAATACAGCATGGACAGGAACCACATGGAGTAACACATACGCATGGACCGTGACCACATGGAGTAACAAATACGCATGGAACGTGACCACACGGAGTAACAAATACAGCATGGACCGTGACCACACGAAGTAACAAATACAGCATGGACAGTAACCACATGGAGTAACAAATATGCATGGACCGAGACCATACGGAGAAACACATACAGCATGGACAGTGACCACACGGAGTTACACATACAATAGTAACCGTTACCACATGGAGTTACAATCACAGCATGGACAGTGACCACAAGGAGTAACAAATACGCATGGACCGTGACCATACGGAGTAAGAAATACAGCATGGACCGTTACCACAAGGAGTTACAAATGCAGCATGAACCGTGGCCACACGGAGTAACAAACGCATGGACCGTTATCACAAGGAGTTACAAATACAGCATGGACCGTGACCACACGGAGTAACACATACAGCATGGACAGTGGCCACACGGAGTAACAATTACGCATGGACCGTGACCACACCGAGTAGCAAATACGCATGGACCGTTATCACAAGGAGTTACAAATACAGCATGGACCGTGGCCACACGGAGTAACACATACAGCATGGACCGTGGCCACACGGAGTATCACATACGCATGGACCGTGACCACACGGAGTAACACATACAGCATGGACCGTGACCACACGGAGTTACAGATACAGCATAGACCGTGGCCACACGGAGTAACACATACAGCATAGACCGTGGCCACACGGAGTAACACATACAGCAAAGCTCGTGACCACACGGAATAACAAATACAGAAAGGATCGTGACCACACGGAGTAACAAATACAGCAATGACCGTAACCACCTGGAGTTACACATACAGCAAGGACCGTAACCACATGGAGTTACACATACAGAAAGGACCGTGAAATGATGGAGCTATCCAGTTATTCACTTGCGTTAGGTGTGTCTGAAATACTCTTCGGATAGTCTCTGGCATCTTCCATCACCACTAATATATAAAGAGTCGTCACATGACTTCATCACCAGTGCGAATGTAAACCCCAGGAACAATGAAAAATGCGACGGCATAAACAAACAAATATTTGCACATAGTTGTACTTGTGTCACACAATTGTTCTTGCCATCCCGGCGCACATCCATCTGAACAGAATCCTGTATTGTGCTCACAGTCAGCATCATCCTTGCAGTACTTGAGCGACGCGCCAATTTAAAGGATAATGGCAATGTCAAAATGATCTGAACTGGGCGTAACTGAATGGGTGTTACATCGGTTCAACTCCCAATGGTGGTGTTCTTTCACGTGAGGAACCTATACAGCTTGCTCGCATACGGTCGGTGGTTCTACCCAGGTGCATGTCCGTTTCTGAAATACCTCTAAGAGGGGTACCCAGGGTATGTGTCCACCAATGAAATGGGGCATTCGCATATAGTGTCATTTCGTCTTTATGAACAAGTATATGACAGTCAAATATTTAGAATTGTATATGAGTATGTCTACTTATATTGCTTTCCATGTCTCTGCTATCACCACTACTTCATATATACCACCATTGGCTGTAGACCGGTCCTGCGCTATATAGTATGGCTATTATTTTGTTAACTTGAGCGATAAAGATATGTACACATGTATAGATAAAATACACTAGTAAAGCATTTGCGATACTTACATTTTTCATATAATTTAAACTCACAAATGACGAGGAACCTGTATTGAAGTGTTATAATGAAATACTGTGCGATGATTGCAGGTTGTAAGTATTTGATGAAGTGGGAGTTGTGGTCGATGATCGTGGGTATTGTATACACCACTACTCCATTAGTATGGTTGCCAGCCAATGATGCATTGCCAGCGTAGATAACAGCATATTGTAACTGCTCCGGATATTCTGGCAAATTATAAAATATAACATCAATGTCATACCAATGGATTACAAATGAACAGTTCTACTTGTATAACTTCAGAGGTATGACAATTAGTCAATTTGATACGATAAGCACACAATTGTTTTATACTAAT
This sequence comes from Archivesica marissinica, assembly GCA_014843695.1. NCBI lineage: Eukaryota > Metazoa > Mollusca > Bivalvia > Venerida > Vesicomyidae > Archivesica > Archivesica marissinica. Next base: position 10,502,004 of record CM026391.1, read on the forward strand.
TTAATGTTGGTATCTGGGATCTATTCTCTAATTTGAGAGTCAAGCACATGTACAAGATATACAAATGTGCAATTATGACATGGAACCTATCTAATTCTGTACTCAGTGATGCATGTACCCGAAGCAAACGATATATTTACGAGTACGCGCAGGATTACAAGCAAACTATGCTTGCATACCAATGTCAGTTCTCCATTCACGTCTAATCCTGCATGTAGATATAAATGCGGAATTACTGAGATACGAAATCAATGAACTCATAGCTGCATAAACTATTTTCAGAAGAGGATTAAGAAGTAGAGAACATAAAATATATCTCAATTAAAGATGTTATATGACAAAACTACATTAGTTAATTATGATTAGCTCAGTGGTTAAGCGCGCTCGCTTCTAACCAATGCAACCCGGGTTCGATTCTCGGACCGTGAAGTATGTGAGATGGTACGGAGGTCGCTAGATCGGACAGGTAGAATGTCCCCGGGTACTCCGGTTTCCCCCCACACGAATGAAGTATTCGATGAAGTGGGAGTTGTGGTTGATGAGTGTGGGTATTGTATACACCACTACTCCATTAGTATGGTTGCCAGCCAAAGACACATTGCCAGCGTAGATAACAGCATCTTGTAACTGCTGCGGTTGTTCTGGCAAATTATAAAATATAAATCAATGTCATATCAATGGAATACAAAATGAACAGTCCTACTTGTATAACTTCATAAGTTTGACAATTAGGCAAGTTGAAACGACAAGCACACGGTTGATTTATAATAATTTAATAATTGGGTGGGGTATCTGTTATCTGATATGTTGGTATCTGGGATCTATTATATAATTTAAGAGTCCAGCATATGTACGAGATATACAAATGTGCAATTATGACGTGGAACCTATCTGACTATGTACTCAGTGATGCATGTACCCGAAGCAAACGATATATTTATGAGTACGCGCAGCATTACAAACAACTATGTTTGCATACCAATGTCAGTTCTCCATTCCATTTCAGAGGATTAAGAAGTAGAGAACATAAAGGATATCTCAATTAAAGCAGCATTACATCGTAATAAAGGATATTTTGGGTAAAATATCAATCATAATGTGTGTGTGTGTGTTTACAAAAATCGAAATATTCGCTCAGAAACGATAACATTCCAATAAATACAAAGCGTCGTATACGCGAATTTGTTTATCAACAAACGAAATGTAAACGCACAGCGCTCATACGTGAAACAGCGGATGTAGAACAGCACGTTGAACATGACATAATTGTAATGTATGTCCCATTAATGTCAAAACCCTTGCGAGGACCTAGATAACAGCGGTTATGAATCGACATATCAAGTAATTCAATTAAAACAGACAACGTGTGGCAAATGGGGAGGATTTAGAACGACAAATACATTGAAATTCACCATTACCGTCGCGTATTATCTACTAATCGCAAGGTTTGTTGCTATGTTTTATTTTGTTAGAATTATTTTAGTTTTGAGCACTAATGATGTATCTTATAACTACCAGTAGTTGTTTTAATCAGTGTAGGGCTTAAAATAAACATACTATAGTATATGTCAGTGGAGATACTTGTTTACAAGCAGTCGTTATAATTTATGGGGGGCCTACGGGGTATAAAACCAAGACATTTTTGAGACGGAAGACTGTTACTTTATTGCCTATATATTTTCGTAAATACCAAAGTTGTGCTTAGAATGAATGGATTTGTTTTTACAGTTAATACGTTATTAATTCTAAATTTAATATATACATGCAGGAGACAAGTGGAAAATGGTGTTTAGCAATATCAAAGACTGTGCCATAACAAAGATTGATACATATGATACATAATTATTACGAATCATTGTATACATTTCCATTATTGATTCTCATGCATTAAAGGCTATTCGGAAAAATACCCCCCTTTGGACGTTCTTTTGTCGGGGGGGAGACGTCAAAACCAGTTTGATTTTGGGTGGGGTTTTTTCTGGCAACACATCTACATGTTACTCCACTTTCATACACCTTTCTAAAATGGTGAGGGTGGGGCAGGGTTAGGGTTGACAACCTGCTTGAACAGGTGGGTCTTTGATTAGGGGCAGCTGCAAATTACATATTTGTACCTTAACAGATGGTCTGCTAGGCATTCGTTTTGCCAGAAATCTAATTAACACCCATTTCATTTTGTGAGTTTGCATACCCACATGTATGCAATAACCTTTAATTTGAAAGGTTTTAATTATATGTTTTCATTTGTGGGGAATGGGGTATTGTCTACAATTTACGGTCAAGCAATGCATGCTTGGAGAGCTAACCATGTATTCTTATCCATTCTTGCTTACTGAACATAAAAATGATATAAATCAACAATTAATGTAAATTTGCATGTGAATTAATGTTTTCATTTATTTACGATTTTGTTCTGATACGTTATTTGATTTTAACAGTTTTGAGACACAGAGACCAGCATCTTCATCCGGTACAGATAACGAATTTTCATGTGAGACAGAATGGAAAGGTGTTGGCCACCAACAAATCAACAACTGCTCACAATCTTCAGTCAGCCACTGTTTACTATTCCAGTGTCTGACATTTCAGAAGGGTGTGTATTCATTGAGACTTGTAGCAAACCTATTCATCACTATTTTCTGTATCGCATCAGATCTTCGGATAACAATATCAAAGTAAATGAATTAATTAGACATGTCGATTGGCTTACATAGTGCATAGTAAAGTTCCAACAACTTCAAAGAACATATAATGTAATGGATGTGGTTCTCACCTTGGTAACCATAATGGTGTGCGTTTGTGCCTCAACATAACCATAGTGATGATGTATGTAGCTAAGCCGTTTAAATCACTGCCTATTTCTCGTGACAATGTGTTCCACTAAGGGGATGAGGCAGCGATATCAATTAAACTAATGATGAAATAACTTGCTTCGCAATCAAGCAATTTGAATAAACTAGATAAGATATTCACGCACCTAAAATTAATAATTGTTATGGGTATGTATCCTTCTTGTTGCAAAATTGGATCAGAACTGTATATTATTGAAGACATGTCATGTCATGTCAAAGAACCGAAGCAATGTGGATATATATGCGATCATATCCAGACAATATGCAATATGCAGTGTGAGGAAAAACTGACAGAATAAACTGTGATGACTCAACATGATTCGAGGATTACTGACTGTAACTTAAACTAAAACTGTATTTGAAATAAAGAAATGAAAAAGAACAATTGTCATTTAATGCAATTGTATTCCAGATGATTATACGGCAATTCATTTCATTAAGATCCATAATATCAAATATTGAATTATATTTGGTTATTAGTTTGTTCCATTGCTTCCCAACAGTACCGAAGACACTGGCAGAACATGTCCGTCTAGGACCAACCTTTCAATCTGAAACAAGAGTAAATTATCATCAAAGTCTGAATGTATTAGTGACATTTGAGGTTAGTAATTTCTAGGATGCAAGATAATTTAAAAACAAGAGCACCATGAACTTTTGAAGGGCTCAGTGGGCTCACCAAAGTTCAAAGGGTTATACAAACACAGTATCTGGAACGTTTGCATATTCTCTGTGGCCTAGTGGTTAATGCGTCCACATATGTAGTGGGAGGTCGAAAGTTCGAACCTCGCTAGAAATGGATGGCCCTTTCAATAGGGGTGATATTAAAATTAACAATACGTTACACTATTTTGATTCTATTTAATGCCTGTTAAACAGGTCGCCCAATAGAGATAGATTTCTTTATTTATAGAGGGTGACCTAATTAGTTTTGAACTAATCCTCCTTAGGGCCCTCTTCAATTTGTTAACACTATAGAATAAATGTACATACACAATAATTATAACATAGTTACGCCGTACAATATACATGCATAATGTTGTACAATGGAACTTAAACAACAGCCTAAATAAATCAGGTACTTTGATAGAAATACAAAACGACATAAGCATATTGGTTTACAATCATTATATATATATATAGCTGTCTAATGTCTATCGATTAAAACGTTGTATCCATACTTTACATTTTGTCTTGAATATATTTAAAGATCTGGACGTCTTATTTTCAAATAGTAGACATTTCCATATCTTTGTATTTGAGTATTCTAATGATTTCTTATACATTTCACATCTAGGTCTTGGAATATAGAGATCCATATTTGAAACATGTCTCAATGTCATATCTGAAGTATCTGAATTGCAATGTCTTAATTGAAAATGTTCATTCAAATAATTCGGTACAAGATTGTTCATAATTTTGTACATTTTTACTGCTTTTTGAAAAATAATCCGTTGGTCAAAAGTCATTATATTAATTTCAGACATTGATTCACGCAAAGAAATATAATCTTGGCCCAGAATGAATTTACAAGCTCGTCTGCAATCTTAATAGTGTGTTAATATTGTGTTGTGTGTTGTTTCCCCATATGATACAACAATAATCAAAATGTGGTTCGATATATGCCTTGTAATAAAGTATTCTGTAGTTCAGATTCACAATATACCGTATTTCACCTAATAGCCAAATGTTAGTTGCAATCTTTTTCACAATATATTTGATATGTGAGTCCCATTTTAATGAATCCTGAATGTGTACTCCAAGCAACTTCTCTGATTTGCTGATTTTCAATAATATATTTTCATATTTAAGAGAGAGTGTAGGATTAGGGAAAGCACATTTTCGCTGGGCTGTCATCATAAAAACGAACTTTCGTTTTGTCTGTATTAATCTTCATTCCATTTTGGAAACACCAGTATTTCAAGTCTTCCAAAGCTTGTTGTAATCTTGTTTCTAACACTTCTTTCTTATTATGGATATAATATAATGTAGTATCATCTGCATATAAATCGCTACCGGTGATTTTATTTGAAAACATTAGTGGTAATTCATTGATAAAAAAGTAAGAATAAAAGAGGTCCTAATATTGAGCCCTGCGGGACTCCACAATTAACAGTTCTATTTTCAGATAAAACGTCATTTATAGAAACAGTTTGCTTTCTATCACAAAGATATGATTGAAAAAGCTTCAAAGTATTGTTGCTACATTTGTATAATGATAATTTCTTTAACAAAACAGTATGATCGACAAGATCAAAAGCTTTTCGAAAATCGACCATTACAATTCCAATTAATTTTCCCTCATTCAGTGCTCGAATCCATTTATCTATCATATAAAGTAAAGCTGATTCAGTTGAGTGGCCAGTTCTGAAACCACTTTGTGTTTTGTGAAGTAAATTGAAGTGATCCAAAAAAGTCTGCAGCGATTTATGCACGTGTCTTTCAAAAGGTTTCGACAAAGATGGTAAAATTGAAATAGGTCTATAGTTATTGACGTCATTGGTTTTTCCACTTTTGAATAATGGTTTGACTTTTGCAAATTTCCAAGCTTCAGGGAAAGTTGATGATTTCAAACTCTTATTTATTATAACAGTTAAATGTTGTACAATGATATCAGCTGAAAGTTTTAACAGCTTTGGTCCAATATTATCGATTCCAGTAGCTTTTGAAACATTAAGTTCGAGTAATTGCTTTCTGATATTACTCTGTGTAACTTCTGGTATTTCAAACACTACATCAACAGGTACATGTTCATTAATAAAATCTTTTATATAGTCAAAGTTTAAGTGATCAGGGACTGGATCTTTGATATTAGATGCAACATTGACAAAGAATTCATTAAATATATTTGCCATTTCAACATTTTGAGAGTAATCAGATCCTTGATGGTATATTGAGTTAATATTGTTTCCAAATTGTGTTGATTTTCCTGAACCAAACTCTTTAAAAATCTTCCAGACAGTACGTGGGTTATCTTTACCAGACTCTATTTTTCTTTCACATGACTCTTTCCTTGCTGTATTAATCATTGCCGACACTTTGTTTCTAAGTAGTTTATATTGATTAACACCTTGCTATGATTTATCTTGCTTCATTTTATCGCGTTCTTTCATAGTATCTAAGATTTCTGTTGTTATCCAGTCTGGTTGATATTTCCGTTTCACTCACTGAGTTTTTATTGGAATATGCTTATGTACAATTTCTAAAAATAGTTTACACCACATATTTAATATTTCATTTGGATCATCATATATATAAACAAATGTCCAATCTGCAATACGTAAATCTTCGCAAAAGGACTCCTCATTGAAGTTTTTAAATGATCTATATGATATTGTTTCATGCATACTTTTATTATTTGAAAAGTTGACTTTACGATTACAGAATACTGGGTAATGATCACTGATAGAAAGCTTTGGTACATACATATTGGCAATGTTTTCTTCCATGTTAGTATATATGTGATCAATCAAAGATGCAGATGATCTAGTTACCCTAGTAGGTTCCGTTACTAACTGTGTAAGACCTAGTGGGATATACAAATTTGCCCATTCATCATTTGTATAACAATCAGTGAGGTTTCTATTGAAATCACCTAATAAATTATTTCTTTATCTTCATAGAACATATTTTCGATAAACAATGCAAATCTGTCGTCCCACTCTATTTTAGAGTGAGGATGCCTATACACATTGCAAACAAAACATGGTTTACAATATTTACAATATATTTCAAGAACAACAACCTCAATATCATGCGTTTCTAAATCATAACGGCGTTTCACATTTAACCCATCTTTAACATAAACTAAGATTCCGCCACCACCATTTCTGTCATTTTGGTCTCTACGAAATGGAGGTAAAAATCCTTTAATTAAATCTCTATCTCTCAATGGAAGCTCACCTGTGACAACTCTGTGAGGTTAAGTTTATACTTTATTTATTTAACAATGACTGGGAAACAAGCTGTAACATCTTATATTAATCACTCATGTTGGAGCGGATGACAGAGTATTTGTGGTCATTCGTGTCTGAGGAAACCGGAGTACCCGGAGAAAACCCACCTCTCTGATCTGGTGATCACCGTACCATCTCACATACTTCCAAGTGTGAGGATCGAACTCGGGTTGCATTTGTGAGAAGCGAGCACATTAACTACTGCGTTAATCGGACAGCCACAACTATATACGTGAGGTTACTTATAAACAAGTGAATAATAATTTGTGATCAGAATCAACTTCAGTTATGTAGTGGTCCAGTGGTCAACACGCATGTTAGACGCACTACTATGCCATACTAAAATGACTCACATCATAGTCTTTCGGATACGACTCTAAACCGTGCACGTAAACGAGGCAGAGGAGACTCTGGAATGCGTCTCTGTATGTATCATTGCACAATCCACTAAATCACTAATCTCTTCAAGAGGTGTAGCTCATATAGGCAACCGATAACGACGTTTATTATCCGTAAAACACACACACTATCAACTTCCATTTGTAACACTTTAAGTGATGCAAATATCATCCAAACATTTATGACTTGCACTGGCACAGTCATATTTGACTGATGCTCTATATATATAACTGGAATGTATTCATACGTTGCGCATAGATATGCAGTTGCTGGACAGACATCCACACTATTTGTTCAAGTCTGCCCCCACCTCATTGCAATGTCCACACCTGCACCAATATTGTGTACTAACAGCTGGGTTTAGAGGTCCTGGTTATGGTGGTGGAGAATCTGCATCCTCTCAACACCCATGTGCTCAATGACAATCTGTAAATGCCGCAAGGGTTTTCTTCAACATAAATGGAACATTTATAATTACCTCTTCCGATGCTTCTACTCCTAGAACGTCCTCTCTGCCACCCCTACCACAACCCGTCTGCACTTTATTTTATCCCTGTCAAGCTCGTATCCGTAGTTTCACTATAATGGCTGTGAAAAGTAAATAATACATGCTCAATATTATATACGGTTGCAACAATAGACGACATGTAATATATGTATATATGCTTATGTGAAATTGTGGTGAGCGGATGTATGTTTTGGAGCTCTGTTTAAATATTAGATTATGTGACATATTGGACTTTGAAAATGTTACATTTTACAGGGATACATCAGTGAGTAATATTCCTTACATTCGGACATCTTGGGAAATAAAACATTTTAAATAAACGAAGATATTACAAAATATTGATAAACAATAGGAAACATTATGTCACATATATAATGAAAAGGAATGGAATGTGAGCTTGGTGAGACATCCTTTGTGTAACGGTGTAACGGTTTAGCAATGATGATTGAAGGATCATTGAATAAGAGCAGTGTTTAATTGACCGTACGCATAGTAACCATTGTTGAAACCACTGTTGCTATCATTATGTAAGGGGATTATATACAGCTAGTAACTAAAAGTAATTATCATTGCATTAGTTTAGTAAACTATGGTCAAGAAAAAGCATATCAAGCGGAAAATGAATAGTGAAAGCGACGACGTAAGGTGCTCAAATATGTTGGGCTAACAGAGACATCATGCGATGAACTTCAAACTGGCGACATTGGAAGTGAACCAGAGCCAATATCTCATGAAAGAAACACTAGTGATATACAGGCAACTATTAGCACTAATAATTCCTTCAGTGTGCTGCAATCTCTAAGTGAGGAAACACCGTCTGTAGAAGCAAGTATGAGTAACAATGTTACGGATGAAGCTGGTTGTTCCGTTAAGACAGTTTGTTGTGCAACTGGGAGTGTGAAAGACCAGGTCAATGACAGCACGAGTTTGAGTGATGTGTTGGCACTCCTGTGTCGGATTGATCTAAGAATTGGTGATATGGACAGAAAGCTTAAGACTCTGGATACGTTAGAGCAGAAAGTAGATAGTTTTGACAGAGAGCTTAAAAAGTTGTGGGTACATATGCACTACAGATGAGAATATTAACCGCGTAGAGGATAAAGTAGATACTGTTGAACTTGCTACAGGTTTCCATCAAGATAAACGTATCCAGCTGGCACAGTACAACATAGAGTTTAGAATACTGTAACGTATCTGCAAGCACAGTCCATGCGGAACAATATTATATTTGGTAACGTGTCTGAATTAGGCAACGAAAAGCCAGAACAAACTACAGACATAGTGAGGAACCTAATGAAGGAGCAATTAGCTATTGCACACACTATTGTTGACAATATGAAAATAGAACGCGCCCACATAATGGGACAGCACACAACAGCTGGAGAAGCTTCAGCAAGGTATCACCGCCGCCGTATTGTGTGCAAATTCAATTCATTCACGGATCGCGAACTTGTCAGGAAATCAAGCTACAAATTGAAAGGTACAAACCTCTATGTAACTGAACAATTCCCGCCCGAAGTGGCAGCAAATCGACGTGAGCTTGTGAAGGTAATGAAAAAGGCCAAGGACCAGGGAAAAACTGCATGGATATGCTACGACACGCTATATGTGAACGGACGTCCAGCGAAAGATGCAGTCAGTTAGGAAGGCGCGGAGGGTGAACTAAAGTGTTTAGTATGGAACTGTAACGGCCTTACTTCTAATAAGTGCGGAAATTCAGACTTCGTAAAATTATTGACTGAACATGACATAATTGTGTTGCTAGAATCATGGACATGTAAAACTAGTGATATAGAATTAGACGGCTACCACTGCTTTAACTTTTATAGAAAATATAGACACCGCAATGCCAGGCGCAATAGCGGTGGTGTTGTCATTTATTGTAGAGCTGTTCTTAAAGATTTTCCATAGTGAAAATGTACATGACACAATAATCTGGTTAAAATTTGATAACACAATTGTTGGATATAAGTCTGATGTATATGTTGCTGCTGTATATATGTGGGGAGATACTTCTCCAATTACAAATCTTATCGATGCGGATCTGTTTGACCTATTGCAAAATGATATGTATCTGTATGACTCTATGGGAAATGTTCTGGTCTCCGGCGATTGCAATGCTAGGGTCTCCTGCAAAAAGGATTACATTGATGCCGACATGTATATCGCTGATCTGGATGATGATAACTATCTACCAGATAATATGTTAATGCGCGTAATCAAGACAAGGGGAGTAACTCACATGGTAACAAATTACTCGACTTGTGCAAGGCTACCTCACTACGTATAGCAAATGGTCGTCTGCACGATGGTATTTGCGGAAATTATACTTATTTCAATAATTCAGCTAGTTCAGTCATAGATTACGTATTATTACATGAACAAGCTTTCAATTGTGTGAACAAATTTATAGTTTGTGTCTTTAATGAATTTAGGCACCACGCACCGTTGAATATACATATTTGCTGTCCGCGCATTGACGAAATAGTAGACTGTGTAGAGCAACACGAATACACTACTTGGTCCGATGTTCATAAGAATGAATTCCGCACATGTTTAATAAGTAAATTGCCATATTTTAATAGCATTATTCATGATTATCATAGCAATGGTTTAAATGATACTGATAAATTGGTGAAATCGTTTACGTATATTATGCCTGAACTGAGCGACCCACTTTTCCATAAGATATCGCTCAAAATGACACGATTTTTAAACATAGTTGATGATACTAACAAGTGGTTTGACGATGATTTCAAACTACACAAATATAATTATAAGCAAGCTCTAGTACGGTTTAATGTATGTCGATCCACGGAAAACAGGACAGAACTGACGAGGCTAAAGGTCATCTATAAAAGATGCATTAAGTCTAAACGACATCGTTATAAATTAAAGCAGGCATATGAGTTTGAATCTCTAAAACTATGTAAGCCTCGAGAATTCTGGAAGCATTTTAGGAAGTCAACTAATAAGAAAAGTGCTAATATTTCGTCTGATGCTTTCTTCAAACATATTGCTACTATTTTCGATGATATAAAACAATCTAAGCATACAGCATCTTAAGAATTTAATGAAACAAACGATTTCAATGCATTCAAAGATTTAGATCTACCTATTACTTACACTGAGGTAAAAGATGCAATAAAATCTCTTAAGCGAAATAAAGCAACGTCTGATGACAATTTGTTAAACGAATATTTCTTAGAAACGTGCGACATTTTAGCTTGCCACATCGTTGATATTTTTAATGATCTTTTAAATTCCGGCAATTTCCCGGAAAGCTGGACAAAGGGTTTTATCTTACCTGTATACAAAAAAGGTGACAAAGATGACACAAAAAAGTATCGTGGCATTACCCTATTAAGTAACTTTGGTAAATTATTTACTTTCATATTAAATAGTGGCATTGCAAACTGGTGTGAAAACAATACTATTATTTCCGATGCACAATTTGGATTTCGTAAGGGTCGTTCGACAGTAGATGCAATTTTTATTTTGCATTCTTTAATTGAACACATATTAAACAAGAACAATATTTTATACTGTTCCTTTATTGATATGAAACATTGTTTTGCCAGTATATACCGTAATGCATTGTCGCTAAAATTATATAAGTTAGCCTTAATGGTAAGATCCTAAGGATAATACGTGCAATGTATCAATCCGTTAAATCGTGCATAAAGCTTAACTGTAACACATACACAGACTTCTTCGATATCTCAATCGGACTACGTCAAGGGGAAATCATTTCGCCAATACTGTGGGCTTTGTTCGTGAAAGACCTTGAATTATACTTACAGGACACGATTAATAGTGCCATTGATATTAAGGACATATGTTTGATTTTATTACTATTCGCGGATGACATGGTTCTGATTGGCTTAACACCAGTTGACTTGCAAAATACATTAAATAATCTAAGTATGTATTGTGACAAATGGGGCTTTGAAGTTAATGTTTTAAAGTCGAAGATAATGGTGTTCCGTAAACGGGTTCTAAAGAGAGGAGAGCAATGATTTTATCGGGGAGATGCCGTCGATGTGGCCTATGACTTTAACTACGTTGGTGTTACACTTAACTATACCGGTAATTTTAATTTAAATTCACAAACTCTCCATGGCAAAGGCCTAGAAGCTATTAACATACTAACAGCTAATCTACGTAAACAGGAGACAAAACCAAAAACCGCACTCCAACTTTTCGATGCTCTAGTATCATCCATTTTACATTACGGATGTGAAATATGGGGATTTTCAAAAGCTAAAAATTTAGAGACATTGCACTTGAAATGCTGCACGTTAGTTATTGGTGTTAACCAATCAATTAGTAATATAGCTGTGTATTATGAACTTGGAAGATACCCATTGTATATATGTAGATATGTAAAAGTTGTAAAATATTGGTTCAAAATAGTTACAACGGAAACTATAATTATTAAGTCGATGATACAGACGTGTCTAGACGATTTAGTAACTGGCAAACAGAATTGGTTTTCCAGAGTTAGGGAATTGCTAAGTAAATTTGGCATTTTGTATATATAGGAAAACCCACATGTCATCGACAATACACAGTTTATTTCTGAATTTAAACAAAGGATTATAGATGATTTTCTGCAGACTTCACAAGCTGATCTTCGAATAAATAAGTTACTTATATAAAAATGTAAAAATTAATTTTGGTTACGAATCGTACTTAGATATAATACTAAGCAGCAAATTAAGAATTGCATTTACAAAATTGAGACTATCAGCGCACAACTTACGGATTGAAACTGGCAGATATGGTAGAAACCGTATTGATCAAAACGAAAGGTTATGTTTATTATGCAATACAAACAACGTGGAAGATGAGTTTCATTTCATGTTTAAATGTGAGGTGTATAGTACATTAAGAAAAACATATATTAAACGTTTATATTCTAATCGACCAAGTATGTTCAAATTATTGCAAATAGTTCAATGTGACAATTCCCTAGAGCTGGTTAACTTTAGTAAATATAATATTCATGAAGCTTTATCCCTTCGTAATTCACTTGTTGAGGATATATTAGGTACCAGTTGAATACTCCCTGCACTCTTAATACAGTCATGATCATGTTTTACATATTCTAAAATCCATCATGACATTGACATTATTTTTCCATTTATGTCCATAATCATTACATCATGTGTCCATCCTCATCATGATTGCATATATCATAATAGTGTACTATATATATTGTAAATATGCTTAAATGTTACAGACGAGAAGCTGTAATGTTGAAGTCTTAATATAGCATTCTTCTCCTTCTTCTATATACTAAGTCTTGTACAATTTGCATGTAGTTGCATTTAGAATGAGTGGCAGAAAATCATCATTGATTGCCACTGAATTACATTTATTGCAATTCTGTTCTTTCTAATTCTTCCTTTAAAATATAAGCATTCACATTTGTACACGTTTATAGACTACGTCGTATATATTCAATGTAGCTTGTGCCAGCTGTGATCAACTCGGTACCGGGCAGCAAACAGTTCTCGCCTGTGGTCACGTCAGTAATATTATAGTGGTAATTCACGTATGAATCCCGGGCAAGTGCGACATTTTCCGAAACAAACCAATTTGTACGTATGTATGTTCCATTAATGTCAAACCCCTTCTCGGCCTATTCATGCTGTCCTGGGCAGGCTTAGCCGACTTAAGCGGTCAAACAGTACTAAGCCATGTGTGTCAGGTGCCTTGCTCAATGACACCGGGACCGTTCAATTCCAAATGCGATGCTGGCCAACGGACGCCTCACGCCCATTTGTAATTCAGCAAAGCTTAGTATCTATTTATATTAAATTATTCTGTTTTTGAATATGTGCCAGTTCGTCCCCACCCCCTCTCCAGAACCACGGTGGTTGTGACTTTATGTGCATTCGATATGCGTTCGCTTCAGGTGCGAAATGTCCGGAGCTCGAGCCCCGCTGGAGCCGTTACGATTATGCCGTTAGGCAAGGCTTTTAATGCCTCTTCTCTCTCCTTCGTGGCGATGGATTCCATAAGGAATGAGGTCTCGAGAGTGATTAATATAAGTTTAAGAATCTGTCGAGCAATCGAGCTAAAATAAATGTGTATAAACTAAATACCTGAAATGCACTTTAGCCATAATAAAAAAACAGGATATGTAAGCAATCCCTCCGCCCCCCCCCGAAGCTATTAATTAATAAAGATTATCCTGATACTTGATTCTCAAATTCTGCAAAACAATCATAAGAAACGATATATTGTATAATGATTTATGAAAATTATGTTAAAAATATCCCATGTGCGCCCCAATGACAACATCTGAAGTTGTTTCACATTAATTTAACACGTATTCAGCATATGAAACATTTTGTACGGTTTCCAATTAAAACCCAATCACATTTACATCATTTGAGAAACATTGTAATAATAATTGAGCCGTATCAACTTACTGTAATCGTTCATACTTCAATCTTGCTAGAATATTCATTTTTTCATCATTGTCGAAGGCGGACGATTCATTCCGAATGTACATCCGGTTCCGATTGTAAACAAGTGCGCGTGATCTGACCGACTCGGAAAGTCCTGTTTTATTACAAAACAAACACTGTTTACTAATTGAACATAATTATTCGAATTAGAATTTAAGAATGTGTTGCAGTATTGCTACCCATACGTAAAATTTGAATTTTTCAAATATGTTTTATGTCATACGATGTAATGCTGCTTTAAAGATGTTATATTACAAAACTGCATTAGTTAATTCCGATTAGCGCAGTGGTTAGTGCGCTCACTTCTCACCGATGTAACCCAGATTCGATCCTCGGACCGGGAAGTATGTGAGATGCGCTAGATATGACAGCATAATTTTCTCCGGCTACTCCGGTTTCCTCCCACACGAATGACCACATACACGCTTTCATCCTCGCCAACGAGAGTGATTAATATAAGGTGTTAAAGCTTGTTTTGCAATCGTTGCAAAATAAATAAAGTTTAAACTTGTTTTAATTCCAATGGTGTAAGTGCAGTGGTGATATAGCATACTTGTCTTACGACCAAATACGTCCAAGGCATTTATAAGGTACTTGTTTCCCAGATTAATCTGCCACCATGAAGGTATTTCTCCATCAGTAATACTGTAGCATTTACACGTATCTACAAGTTGATTATCCGTTCCATTTATTGCGCTTGGAGAATCGTAAACATGCGTGTTATTGTATAGGCTAGATAGACTGGTGGTGACCGAGTCTTTCACACGGCTGATAAGATTTACAAACCGCTATTACAGATGCTATATTACAGAGAACTACATTAGATCATTCCAATGGTGTAAGTGCAGAGGTAATATAGCATACTTGTCTCGCGACCAAATACTTCCAATGCATCTATAAGGTACTTGTTTCCCAGATTAATTTGCCACCATGAATGCCTGGATCGTTTAGTAAAACTGCAGCATTGACACGTATCTACAAGTTGACTATCCTTTCCATCTATTGCGTTTGAAGAAACGTAACCCCAGAGTATGCTAGATTGACTGGTGGTGACCGAGTCCTTCAGACGGCTGATGAGATTTACACCTGCAAATATTGACATTATATCGATTATTCATTATTTTCCAAGTACCATATGATTACACGCAATTATTACAAACCAAACTAACGGACATACGTTGGTCCTCGCCGCAAGTAAAGGATTATGAGTTCGAGCCCACCACCAAAACAGAAAAGACACTTAAAATCCACTTTGCTTCTATCATTCATGGCTATGCATTACATCAGCTATGAGGTTTCGAGAGCGATTAAACTAAGTTGAACAAATAATATGAACTTGAGCTAACAGACATGTGTATAAGCTAGCATGTTGTGCTTTCATGTTTACAGTGTTTGCTCCACTATACTGTACAGTAGTGGATTTCCAAGTCGCTATGTCTACAATCCGTCGAAGACAATATATACACAGTGGAGTCCACCTGAAATACAGACAGCAATTAAGTAGAACAATTGCATTAGGACAGTAATTAAGTAGAGAAATTGCGCTAGGACAGTTATTAAGTAGAAAAATTGCGCTAAGACAGTGATTAAGTAGAGAAATTGCGCTAGGACAGTACTTAAGTAGAGAAATTGCGTTAGGACAGTGATTAAGTAGAGAAATTGCGCTAGGACAGTACTTAAGTAGAGAAATTGCGCTATGACAGTAATTAAGTAGTGTAATTGCGGTAGGGCAGTAATTAATTAGAGACATTGCGTTAGGACAGTAACTAATTAGCGAAATTGCGTCAGGACAGTAATTAAGTAGAGAAATTGTGATAGGACAGTAATTAAGTAGAGTAATTGCGTTAGGACAGTAATTAAGTAGAGCAATTGCGTTAGGACAGAACTTAAGTAGAGAAATTGCGTTAGGACAGTAATTAAGTAGCGAAATTGCGTTAGGACAGTAATTAAGTAGAGAAATTGCGTTAGGACAGTAATTAAGTAGAGAAATTGCGTTAGGACAGTAATTAAGTAGCGAAATTGCGTTATGACAGTAAGTAAGTAGCGAACTTGCGTTAGGACAGTAATTAAGTAGAGCAATTGCGTTAGGACAGTAATTAAGTAGCGAAATTGCGTTAGGACAGTGATTAAGTAGAGTAATTGCGTTGTGATTTGACTCATGAGAGTTCAATGTGATTAGGGTTATGGTTTATATGAGAGAATATATCCATAGTTTGTATGTCATTAGCTTATTAGTTATTTGCCATGTATTAAATGTTTCAATTAATCTCATTTGCAGTGTTAATGCAAGCTCATAACTTTCAGATCACAGGGCACTTTCAAGAATTAAGTTAGTTCCTAGGAATCCACGTAGGACACAAGCTTAACTTTAAACAGTGGATATGTATGTACACTTACCAACTTCTTCACAGCTAACAAGTACTCCACCATAGAGTAAAATGCACCAAAATATACCCATGATTCATATAATCAGCTCCACTGAGATCTGAAAATAATTAAGTTTACACCCATTTATGTTAGCTGGATTGCAAAACAAGTTGTTATGTCTAATCTCTCTCGAGACCTCATTGCTTGTGGAATTCATCGTCACGAGAGAGAGAAGATGTTGTAATTTCTCTCTAATGCTCAGTCAGCAAAATCTCGGGAAATATTATTAACAACCAACCATTTGTGTTGATAATAATATTATCACATCTCTTCAGTCTGGTTTTGTTCCTAACTACTATCCTGTCTATCGCTATCGTTCATCTGTCACACATTCTGCCAAGCACTGGACGAAAGAAAGGAACTTCGTGCTGTATTATGTGATATATATATATATATAAAGTGTAATATAGGGGTCTAATACACAATTTCAGGATCCACTCTAGAATGGTTTAATGACTATTATATGCGATCGAACGTTTTCCTATCTGGGTCAAGTTCAGAAATACTATATATCAATGCAGGAGTACGTCGAGGATCATTAATTGGTCCTTTAATTTTCGTAGTATATAATAATGATATTGCACTGAATATCAATTACACAATTCATTCGTTTGCTAATGATACTTCTCTTTATCTTATTGTTGATGGTCCTACTACTACAGATGCAGCCATCAGCTCTGATCTCCAAACTATACGTGACTGGGCTGACACATGGTTAGTCAAGTTCAATCCGTACGAATCAACTACTATATCAAGAAAATGTCGCAGACGTCATCAGTCTCCTCTTTGCATGGATGGAAAGCAAAACGCAGAAGCTAAAACACACACACACACATCTTAGAGTCACATTTTCTCAAATACGGGTCATGGCACCATCACATTGACATCATTGTAACAAAATGAAAGTGATCATATTAACTACTGTGTAGTTGGGGCCTCTATCAATGGAGTTACGAACATTATATCGTACCATTGCATCATTTAGTATGTGATGTTATCCTAACATTGGGAAGAATGTATATATACCCGAAAAGGAACATTGGTATATTATTATATATCACCTATATGGGAAAGTCCCGTTTAATTGATATAAATCCGACTATTATTAAGCGAGTTGGCTTTATTTTGTTAGGATCACTCTTCCCTTTATCAGTGTAATTAATCTCCAGGGCCTGATAAGAATGCATTGCATATTGCCTGTCGATTATCTAAGCGGATGCACGCATGAAAAGATCGTGCTCGTATTTACCTGGGATTGTATAAACCGACACAAGCACACAGGAGAGACAGTACTCCCAGGACATCTTAGAGTGTAGGTCGTTACATTATTGTACATACGACAGATTGGGTATGTAATATTTTATATTGTTTGTTATATTAATTGTCATCCAGAGGTTTATTGAATCTGGACACGTCGCCTAAAGGCAACTATTCCAGTACTACCAGTACATTGTTGTATAAAATTATTATCCAATGTGGTTCTAGTGATTTACACTGAGGAGTATCTAAAGTACATATTCGTCTATAAGAGATACATACATTATAATTAACTACTGTTGACTAAATAGTTGGATATATTGCTGGGACAGAGTTGTTATATGCTGTTGTCTGAAATGTACGTATCATGTACGTTCAAAGTGCGGGATCTGAGTAATAGGTGACGGAACTCTTTCGATCGAGTATGTATATATTTTAGACCATGAAGGTCATGAGTGGTTATCCTTCTGTATATGTTTTAGACCGTGAAGGTCATGAGTGGTTCTCCGTCTGTATATGTTTTAGACCATGAAGGTCATGAGTGGTTCTCCTTCTGTATATGTTTTAGACCGTGAAGGTCATGAGTGGTTCTCCGTCTGTATATGTTTTAGACCATGAAGGTCATGAGTGGTTCTCCTTCTGTATATGTTTTAGACCGCGAAGGTCATGAGTGGTTCTCAGTATGTGTATAGTTAGACCATATGCGGTCATGATTGATACTGAGTCGTTGTATATTTAGACCATGAAGGTCACCATGTGTACCGATTACATATGGAAAGATAGACGTATGTGTATATAGTATATAAGGATAAGGGTAACTATTGTCCTGTATGTGGTACAACAATAGTATGATACAAGTTTATAATACGGGCTGATTTGGGTCTCTAGTACATGTAGCACGGTGGTATGATATTTGTTATTGTTGTAGTGGCTTCACGCCTGAATCAGGAGCCGTGGGATGAGTAGCTCAGGGTATCCTGTTCGGCTAGAGTTTAGAAGAGCTGGGGCACGTGCCGACTGGGAGAGTCTGCCGGCGTAAGCTGGTGGCCTCCATAGACTGGAGCGTGCCAGCGGGTCGCGGGTGCAAGGCAGCATCGGGTCCGTTGTCAGTGGACAAGGTCCTCAGGACGCAGGAAGTTCATCATTATACACATGTGCATTGTAAATCTAGTGAACAATCACTGTGATGGCAATACTTGCCAGTATTTTAACTTAGGTGCATTATAGCTTAAATATATAAGTGCATTATAACACTGTGGTGGCCATACGTGCCAGGGTACATTTATAAGTGCATCATAGCACAGTGAGGGCAATACTTGCCACTCTCTTCAAGTATAAGGTGCATTATAGCCTAAACTGAGAGCCGAGGCAGTAGGCATAGGAACTGTCAGAAGAAGTTAATGGCGTTACAGACCGCATCTAGAACAACATTTTGAAGTTCAGCCACCATCAGTGAAAGGTGCAACTGCGGACACACTTACGCTTCAGATTATTGAGTATTGTTGGAAGTGCTAACGTTTATGTATATTAAATGTTGTAAATTTGCGAAGTCTTTGTGCATACACTTCATCCTGGTATCCGTGACCCTGAGAGAAGCTGTCCCTCGTGTCATTATGTGACACTCATGAAACAGAAAGCCTGGCAGAGAATCAACATTATGCGAAATTTAAAGTTCATCCTTCATAGAAAGTCTCTTGAAACTATACACACGTTCTTTATCATATCAAATTTAGAATATGCAGATATTATGAGACAATAATGTTTAATACATAGCGAATAAATAGAACTGGAACAAATACAGCTTGAAGTCGCAATAATAATATCAGGCGCTACAAAACTAGTGTCATGTTCACATATTTATATAAGATAGTCGTGGTAGCACGTTCGCTTCAGGTGAGAAAGGCCCGTAGTTCACGCCCAGCTGTAGCCGTTGAGAACTGGCTCAACACCAACATATATGTCTGATCTAGTGTATGCAATGTTGGAGGTGTTAGTACATACAGTTTAAGGAACGCACACACTACCAGAAATATACATTGCAATTCTCATTTCTTCTCTAAATGTTCTCCTCTAAACTATTGCTGAATGGAATCAACTACCAGCTGAAATAAGGAATGCAATGTCTCTTGGAATATTCAAGAGGAAACTTAGTACTCGTCTGCTCACAATTCCAGCCTATTACTACCATTATATACGACGAACTAACACCCGAGGACCTATTGCAGCTCACTAAAGGCACATCCGTAGATTTGCATATGCGCCCCTTTATAATGTACACCTATACGTAGATTAGCCTATGCGCCCGTTTTCAATGTACACCTATCCATAGATTTGCCTATGCGCCCGTTTACAATGTACACCTATCCATAGATGTGCCTATGCGCCCGTTTTCAATGTACACCTATACGTAGATTAGCCTATGCGCCCATTTACAATGTACATATATCCATAGATTTGCCTCTGCGCCCGTTTACAATGTACACCTATCCGTAGATTTGCCTATACGCCCGTTTTCAATGTACACCTATCCGTAGATTTGCCTATACGCCCGTTTACAATGTACACCTATCCATAGATTTGCCTGTGCGCCCGTTTACAATGTACACATATCCATATATTTGCCAATACGCCCGTTTACAATGTACACCTATCCGTAGATTTGCCAATGCGCCCGCTTACAATGTACACCAATACGAAGAGTTGCCAATACGCCCGTTTACAATGTACATAATTGTATCCGTCGATTTGCCTATGCGCCCACTTACAATGTACACCTATCCGTAGATTTGCCTATGCGCACGTTTACAATGTACATCTATACGAAGATTTGCCTATGCACCCGTTCAGTGTACATTTATCGCTAGATATGCTTATGTGCCCATTTACAATGTGCATCTATCCGTAGATTTGCATAATTAGGCGTCCGATTACAATGTACATGTATCCGCGCCATTACACATCAGTAGATTTGCCTATGCACCCGTTTACAGTGTACATATATCCGTAGATGTGCCTATGGCTGTCCGATTAGCGCGCTCGCTTCTCACAAATGAAACCCAGCTATATCCATCAGAAGATACATTACAGTTTCAACCAGAAAGTGTATATATAAGATACTAAAATGCCTACATGTTGACTAATATTAAATTGTTCACACAAAAAACACAATGAATAAGCCTTATTCTAAAATGTATAGCCAAGATCGGATAAAACAATAAAGTAAATACAAATGAGTGAAATCAATTTTATTCAATTAAACTGCAAAAATTCATTGCAAATGAAGCGTGTAATTATGATAATGTCTCAAGTAAATTTAAGCTTGTAATACATCATTAGAAGAACATGATACATTTATACACTGTTTACATAGAAACGTATCATCAACCGAGCAAAATAGTTCGACATAACCGAAGTTTGACTTAATGAAATTCGATATAAACGGAGCCAGTTATATGTAAAATGATAGTGCATGAAATGGGACTTTGATCCGACTTCGAGATGACCGGAGAATTCGACATAACCAACCTTGACATAACGGATGTAGACTGTACATTGTTTACATAGAAACGTATCAACCGAGCAAAATACTTCGACATAACCGGCGAATTCGACATAACCGACATTGACATAACGGATGTAGACTGTATATTATTTACATAGAAACGTATCAACAATCGAGCAAAATACTTCGAAATAACCGAAGTTTGACTCAACAACATTTGGGTGATAGTATCCACATAATGTATAAACGATTGTCGAAAATAATTGAACATTTTAAATCGACACTACATCGGTGAAAACGCAAATGTTTGCACAATGTAATTTGCTATTATATGGTATAAAAAATTTCCAAATAGTTGCCTAAAAAAATGAGTATTTCAACAAATAAACAAACGTTGTATACGCGATTTGTTGACATAACAAAATAATGTAAATATGATCGACATTCGTGCGTAATACAACGCATTTATCCTGAATAACACTAGGTGATCTTAGTTAAATTTTCTCTAATCGAAAGTATCGCATGTTTAGTATTGACTCCAATGACACTCAGGAGCGCGGATGACCGTTATATGAAATCCTAATTTATTGTTTGAAAGTTTGTATACCACAACAACACTGTTTATTGATTCAATGTTAATGTTCGAATGTATTCAGTAATAGTAGTAGTAGTAATGCATTTATATGTGAAAACATGCATTTGATTTGCTTTTTGCAATGTAATGTCGCTTTAAGAAGTCATGCATAAGCCGTAATGGATATATTTTGTATAGATGTACTTCCCCGGAGCTGATCATGTGACCTGAAGCATGTGAGTTATCGCTTATTCATTCAACTGTGACATGATGTTCAATGTTTAATAAAATGTTTATTCAAACCAATATAGCATACATTACTTGTACCGTATTGATATATACTGGTAGACTGGGAACAGGCGTCGATATATATTTGCCCGGTCAGTCAAATAAATATATTTTACCACCGAGACTAGTAACTGGGCCGTATTGAGCTTCTGATCATATCAACGCATGGATACACTTGGGGTATTGTCCGTGTAATTATTGGCTCACATTAATCATATGTACGTGAAATTATATGTTTGCAATGTAAATGAGTCTCCCGAAGCATTCGTGTATATTCGGAAATGATCGTGACTCTTCGGCGATTTCCGATAGAATTCCGTTTCTATATTTAGCGATATTATATTGTAGAGAAGAGTTGTCGTTCTTCCAATCTACATTAATGAGGATGTAAGTAGATGGCGCTACGATCGGAAATCAAGTTTCCCCAGGCTGTCATTTTTCCGTTGTAGAAGTTAATCATTGAAAAATCGACAGACTGGCACCCAGGCTAATATAATGTGTGTAACATGACATTATCGGATCTGTAGTCCAGTGGTTAACACACTGGACCAGTACTCAAGGGGTCGCAGGTTCGATCCCCCGTCTGATAATAATAAAATTAACAGTTTCTCATATGGGACTTTAAACCGAGGTCTCGTGTCAGTGCTGTACACCGTGCTAGTAAAAGAATCAGAGGATATTCTGGAATTGGTTTCTGTCTGTATCATTGCACTACCCTCCAAATATCTAAAATGACTAATCTATTCGGAGACATAACTCATATGGGCAACCGGTAGCGACGATAAATAAACGTTTACACATTGTTTACTAAAGTTGTATTATTGTATGTAGACTATTGCTCTCCTACTGGAGGAAAATTAGTTTAGGATATAAGCTATATGCTACATATTTTACTTAAAACACACATTTATATAGCAAGTTTATATAACTTTATATTGTTAATTTCGTACATTTACACGTAGGATTTAATATATACTCTGGCCTTTTGAAAGCAGTCCAATATTAATAATAATGGACTCCAAGTACAAAGGTATTACGTCACGACAATGTTTTAAAAATATATATAGCAATAAATATTAAGCAGTTGAACATTATATATAAGCACGGCTCAACAATCAATTTAAAATAAAATGTTACCTGTAAGAAACGTAATCAGCTATGACGTATGAAAGTTAGAAAACCATAGCAGTTGTTCCGTAAATACATCGGAGAGTAATGTTGGGTAGGGACAATACTTGTCAAGTTTTCTTATATAGTCTTGTTAACATGTTCTCTGTCATGCTTCAGCAACATCATGAACTACCGGGTTCAAATCATGCGTCGTGAAATATATTATTGTAAATACTGGTCCAGTCTCTTTGGTAAATAATTTAAATGTTTAATATTCAATTATGTCTGAATGTAAAAAGACTTGTCTACACATGCTGGCATCCAGGTATTTAATCCCTTTACATGTGTTCAACGATTGTAAAGCAATACAATGCATCGTTTGATTTGTTTTACAATTCATAAAACTTCCCATTATAGTAATCTCATCCACTCATCAATCCAGGGATCGCAGGTTCGATCCCCCATCTGATGTATGTGTGTTTTCCGTTTATTTATCGTCGCTACCGGTTGCCCATATCAGCTACGCCTCCTGAACAGATTAGTCATTTTAGATTATTGGAGGATAGTGCAATGATGCAGACAGAGACCCATTCCAGAATCTCAGCTGGTTATTGTACGTGCACGGTGTAAAGAACCGACACGAGACCTCGGTTTAAAATCCCATCTGAAAGACTGTTATCGGAAGAATGTAGTACCATTGCTATTTATACGTAAACTATATGTTCCCAGCATATCTCACAACAGATCGGTGTCCGTGGTAACGAGAGGACGCCATGCATACAAGACCAACATCCTTCATCTTACTGACCAATGCCACTCTTATACTTCGTAACGTAGGTCTCTGCGGCCGAGTGGTTAATGGTGTTGACTTCAATTCACTTGCCCTTCACCTATGTACGTTCGAATCCCACTGGGGTTTCGAATCTAATCATGTGTGGGTGCTTTCCAACTGGTTTGAGTACTGCTGGTGGTTCTACACAGGAGTCCGTCCGTGCCTGAAAGATTGGGGAACCCAGGGTCGCACCCGGATATTCCTCCACAGTAATAGCTAGATAATCGCCATATCACATACGCTCTTGTTGTGGCTATGTACCCTCAAAACAGACAAACAAACAATCAATAATTTCAACGGTGAGTTGGAGACTGTTTCACAACACTGGTCATATCGTCTGAATATCTTCCTGCGTCAGCTGCGCTATTAAAGTGCTTCTCAGTTAGAAGTGGAATTATCTATATTAATAACAACTAACATTTGGGCATAGCCATATTTTATTATATCAAGTTGTAAAAGCGGACCATATTATACTTGTCCTAATAATATTTGCAACACTTCCTCGTTAGATCTTTATGCGTAAGCCTAACTTGATAGTGTGTTCCTATATCAAGAAACAAATCTACCATTGTTAAATCTTCAATAAACAAAGGCTACATCCGGCCTATTGTATGACTGTTGTCCCTACCCAACATTATATGAATACAATCACCACGGAAGTAAGTCGAAGTAAATATCGTGACGTACTTCACATTGTTTTTGCTATGATTGATGTGTAGTGTTAATAACCAGTAATACAGGACATATAATTCTGACAGTTGGCTGATGATTTTCAGCGCCACTTGAATACAGAATGTATTTTACAGGAAGGTATTTTGTAAAGCCATCAGCGCAATAACATGTTGTGCATGTAACCTGATATATAAAATAAAATAAAATAAAATGGCCTCTCTGCCTGCCTGCTCACCCGCCCACCAGGAATGAGGTCTCGAGAGTGATTAATATAAGTTGTATCAACTTGTTTCGCAATTGAACTAAAATAAATTTGCATAAACTAATTGTTGAACAAATTGCCTCTGTGAATCTGATGAATGGATGCTTAATACAGGACGGTAATGCATATGTCATGTGGCTTAGTTTATCGCACGCACATGTTTAATTTGTCAATAGCTGTTACATCTACGTAGATGACTGTTGCTCCTTGTCCGTTCATATCTGAGAGAAAAAGATGGAACAGTTAGCATACATAGCATTACAGTACCGCTCAAATCTACAGAAGCCGACATAATATATATATCAAGTTTGAACAGTCAGCATACATAACATTACAGTACCGTACAGTCTACAGACGCCGACATAATATATATATCATGTTTGAACAGTCAGCATACATAGCATTACAGTACCGTTCAAGTCTATGGAAGCCGACATAATAGATATATCAAGTTTGAACAGTCAGCATACATAACATTACAGTACCGTTCAAGTCTACAGAAGCCGACATAATAGATATATCAAGCTTGAACAGTCAGCATACATAACATTACAGTACCGTTCAAGTCTACAGACGCCAACATAACAGATATATCAAGTCAGCATACATAACATTACAGTACCGTTCAAGTCTACATAAACCGACATATTAGATATATCAAGTTTGAACAGTCAGCATACATAACATTACAGTACCATTCAAGTCTACAGAAACCGACATATTAGATATATCATGTCAGCATACATAACATTACAGTACCGTTCAAGTCTACAGAAACCGAAATATTAGATATATCAAAGTCAGCATACATAACATTACAGTACCGTACAGTCTACAGACGCCGACATAATAGATATATCAAGTTTGAACAGTCAGCATACATAACATTACAGTACCGTTCATGTTTTCAGAAACCGACATCATAGATATGTTAAGTTTGAACAGTCAGCATACATAACATTACAGTACCGTACAGTCTACAGACGCCGACATAATAGATATATCAAGTTTGAACAGTCAGCATACATAACATTACAGTACCGTACAGTCTACATAATCCGACATAATAGATATATGAAGTTTGAACAGTCAGCATACATAACATTACAGTATCGTTCAAGTCTACATAAACCGACATAATAGATATATCAAGTGTTATATATGACTATATATATATTTCTTCTGATACAAACTCGAACTATTAGATATTTTCGACTAAGGGAAGTAACCGAACAAACGCAGTCTATTATGCAATGCATACAGAAATGCCCCCTGCCACCAATAGTTGGATATACTGAAAGTGGTTCTTAGCGTACAAGTCGGAAGCGTAAGACATATATTAATACAGGATAATGTTATAAGACACGTTCACAATACAAGAGGTAGCTACTAATTAGGTCAGTCTTGATCTGATAGTGACATTATATTGCTTGTTTTTCAATTCAGTTTTGTATACTCATTTTTGCTTCAAATAATAATTAAGCTGAAATTAGCAACTGTTTCTTGGCTTTAGAATGTAATTAACTAATAGCAACATGTGCTTTTATACTGTGATACTATGTGTTGCAATATGTCCTTTATAATTCTATTCAGAATATGCACTGTTTGTATGATTGTTTAAATCTGTGTTTGCATTATACGTGTGCACATGATTACCGTGTTGTTCTTGTTTTCCCAATCAAATCGTATATTAAACCAGGCCCATAGTCATACTGAGGCACACCGGTGCAGCTGCCTCGGGTAAAATTGCCAAAGCAAACAAAAAATAAATGAAAAATTAAATAAATATAATGCAACAAATATACATTTTCTGTATAAAATGTTGACTGCTAGAGATCTGAAATGTCAGTACACAATTATACGTCTAAACTATTTAAATCTGAAAACGCAGGAAATCGCGTCTAAACGCCAAACATTAAACAGGTTATTACAAATCTGAAGTGACTTATATTAAACAGGTTATAACAAATCTGAAGTGACGTAACTATAGTAAACATATTTTAGCACATAAACTACGGCGCGGGAGTTTAGTAAAGCCATGTCATAAATTCGGTAATACACTAGTGTATTAAATATGCAAATGAGGCACATGCGTGGGCGAATCACTTTATTTGTATATTCATACGCGCTGACAAAAAAGTAAATAAAAATATATCGTCTATCAACAACTACAGTCACATCAATCAAAATCAGCACAAAGAAATATCCAAAATCCTGTATTCGTTCAACAGTTCGTCCAACAGCACTGTACATCCAAATCCTGATAGGCCTGATAAAGCACATTACACAGCATATCCAAACCAGGTCAACACATATTCGTCACCAAGCCTGGCAACTTCTATGAATACCAATTCCAACTCCAATATTAATCTGACCGGTGGATTCCAAAGTCTGTTGGCTGGCCCAATCCATGGTGGTACTTTTAATTATACATTAACAACCCTAAAACTGTATCCCCATCTAATCCACCAAGAAAACGTCTAAGAATCATTGAAAGCGATAGCGATTCGCAGTGACATACCTTTTTACATCAACTAGCGCGCGCTGTGTAACTTTGATTGTGACGTCATTTGCCAAAACATCGTGTACATTTTGTATTTGTTAAAAAACGACTGTTTGAAATTAATTTAAAAGTGTTTAATATTGAATTATTGCACATGATATGTTGAGATAGTTTAAAACTGTTTACAAAGGAAGAAAATAAAACCATTGAAGTATTTAGTGTCGCAATATTTACTTGGCCCATTAAGTAGAAACCGCAGTACTACTCTGGCTTTCATTTGCTAAAGGGGACGTGTGTTCAATCGTGACACACTTTTACTGCGTATTTGGTTAATGTGATAAAAAGAATCTTACATTCGTGTCTTTCCATGTTGAATTTATTAAACTCGTACTAATATATGGTTGTTTCATACACTGTCGCACCCTCAGACACATGTTGATGGATAACTATAGCCATACTGTATCTACTAATATGTGGTTGTTTCATACACTGTCGCACCCTCAGACAAATGTTGATGGATAACTATAGCCATACTGTATCTACTAATATGTGGTTGTTTCATACACTGTCGCACCCTCATACACATGTTGATGGATAACTATAGCCATACTGTATCTACTAATATGTGGTTGTTTCATACACTGTCGCACCCTCAGACAAATGTTGTTGGATAACTATAGCCATATTGTATCTACTAATATGTGGTTGTTTCAACACTGTCGCACTCTTAGACACATGTTGATGGATAACTATAGCCCATACTGTATCTACTAATATGTGGTTGTTTCAACACTGTCGCACTCTTAGACACATGTTGATGGATAACTATAGTCCATATTGTATCTACTAATATGGGGTTGTTTCATACACTGTCGCACCCTCAGACACATGTTGATGGATAACTATAGCCCATACTGTATCTACTAATATTGGGTTGTTTCATACACTGTCACACCCTTAGACAAATGTTGTTGGCTAACAATAGCCCATATTGTATCTACTAATATGGTTTTGTTTCATACACTGGCGCACCCTCAGATAAATGCTGATGGATAACAATAGCCCATACAGTATCTACGAATATTGGGTTGTTTCATACACTGTCGCACCCTCAGACACATGTTGATGGATAACAATAGCCCATACAGTATCTACTAATATTGGGTTGTTTCATACACTGTCGCACCCTCAGACACATGTTGATGGATAACTATAGCCCATACTGTATCTACTAATATTGGGTTGTTTCATACACTGTCGCACCCTCAGACATATGTTGTTGGATAACTATAGTCCATATTGTATATACTAATATTGTTTTATTTCATACACTGTCACACCCTTAGACAAATGTTGTTGGCTAACAATAGCCCATATTGTATCTACTAATATGGTTTTGTTTCATACACTGGCGCACCCTCAGATAAATGTTGATGGATAACAATAGCCCATACAGTATCTACGAATATTGGGTTGTTTCATACACTGTCGCACCCTCAGAAATATGTTGATGGATAACTATAGTCCATATTGTATCTACTAATATGGTTCTGTTTCATACACTGGCGCACCCTCAGACAAAGGTTGATGTATAACTATAGCCCATACAGTATCTACTAATATGGGGTTGTTTCATACACTGTCGCACCCTCAGAAATATGTTGATGGATAACGGAGGCGGACTTATGTAGAATGTCATATGCAAGTACGTCTTTTTACATGGAGGTTTATAGCAAGGCTAATAGTGATTATTGAACATTTAGATGATTTAAAAAGACATACACAATCCTTATTGAGAGCAATATATTTCAACACAAATGATTTAAACCCCGGTAGTTCATGATTTTACTGATCCGTGATAAATCTTTAACAATAGCAGACATTACAGGTAATATGTTTTTCATTTAAATGCATGTAATATCTTTGGTTATTAATGACTGTTTAATACTAAATGAAGGATGTAGTTCTTAGAACTCATTTATTTCCTTAGAATAGTATGTGTATTGAATGATGGTTATATTTTCATAAAGTTTATACTTTCCAATGAATGTCTGACGTTTCTTACTGTAAGAAATATAATGTATTTTAGATTAATGTAATCTTATGTTACACAAGTAAATCATATACATGAAGTAAATCCCGTAAATGTTAATCCTGATGAAGTAATTTCAAGTTATGTGTGTTACGTTAGTATAGCTCAGAACGTATGTCTTAACACTACTTGGCATATTAAGCTTGTGTGCGCGAATTATTGGTGCTTATAAAGATGATCACATAACTGTGAGTGCGTGCTTGGTCATGTGATATAATTCAATTGATCGTCAGTTCTATGCTTGGTGTCGATCGTTTCGCTAGCAATTTCGCTATTCAACAATTCAAGATGACGAGTACGGAACTGGAACACATGGTAGAACGCATGGTCCAATGGGTTATACAGACGAACAAATAAGGACTACTGTGGATAGTATCGAAGGGTTGATAAAACAGATAAGTTCAAAGTTCAGTAAATATGTATGACATTCCGAAATTTAAAAGAAAAGTAACGAAGAGCAATTTACGTTAATTTCTAAGTGATATACAATGCAGCAGAGTTAGAATCAGCCCTAACCTATAGGTTAGAAACTGCAAAATAATATATTATTGAAGGATTCGTCCCCCCTCGCCCCTATGTTTCAAATAAATACAATCAGCAGTGTATTGTACGGCTGGTCAGATGTTTATAGATAAGTATTATGTACAGTTGAATGTATGCCTGATAGTTTACTAATACAATAGCGACAGGGGATTAAGTATTTATACAGGTGTCACATGTTATTTCCTATGTTATTTGATGATAAATGTTTTCAGCTAAAGATATG
>CM026391.1:10533485-10645539 GCA_014843695.1 Archivesica marissinica
GTGCATCAAATAGTTTTCAAGACATGTAAATGTGCATATATGGAAAGTGGTTTTCAATTTTAGCACAATATCCAAATAATAGGAAAATATGGACATTATGAATTGAACAATATCCAAACAAGATAAGCAACTGGATATTAAATATAGGATATTATACTGGTGGTGATTTCCTACTATATTTTATAAAAACGAGTTTCATACAACATATGGAATGAAATGAGAACGAGTGTAAATCATTTTTAAAAACGTTTATTTATGAGCCTTATTAGATTAAGCTGCATCCGTACGCCGTAGTAAATAGTCCCTGATAATCCTTCACGCAAATTAATCTACACAATATGTTAATCACTATATTCCACTAGTGCATATGTAGTATTGTATTGATATAAGCAGTGATTTTCAACAAATGAACACAAACTACATGTATATGTCGAATGTGTATTGCAAGCTGTCATGCCGCGTCCAATAAGAATCATTCCATGTTTTATTACAGTGTGTTGATATAAGGAAATGTGTAATGACTTTACAACTCTGAATACAGAAAATGTTATGTGACAAAAATGGTTTTATCTGAGTTAGAGTAAGAAACTATGGGAAATAAGCTAACAATAGTATAGTAGAGTCGAGTCGTATAGCGTTGCAAAAGGCTGAGACGTGGCAGCAATGTCGATATGCAACCCTGAATACAACATTACTCAGCCGACCGAGTAGAGGCAGTTATAGCTGTACGAGTTGATAATGTCGATAAACAACCCGGAATATAACCGAGTAGAGGCATATATAGCTGTACGAGATGATAATGTCGATAAGCAACCCGGAATATAACAGTACTCAGCCGACCGAGTAGAGGCAGATATAGCTGTACGAGTTGATAATGTCGATAAAAAACCCGGAATATAACCGAGTATAGGAAGATATAGCTGTACAAGATGATAATGTCGATATGCAACCCGGACTACAACAGTACTCAGCCGACCGAGTAGAGGCAGATATAGCTGTACGAGATGATAATGTCGATATGCAACCCGGAATACAACAGTACTCAGCCGACCGAGTAGAGGCAGATATGGTTGTACGAGATGATAATGTCTTTATAATGCTACTGTCTTGCCAGAAGCTGTCAGGAAAGTAAACGTTGTTAATGAGCAAACACCTACTCATCCTTAAACATAGATTATCGACAATGAAAATGCTTGTTCCTATTGTTTCAGTCAGGACAATTTTATAATCTGTGCTATACAATAACAAACATATACGACATAGAAGGATAAACACATTGCATCTATTGAGGTCGTCCTGTAGTGCCACGGCAATCTTTCACTGAGAACACTCTATCCTTCATTGGAAAACATAAAAAAACATATACTGCGATGATTGTATTTAAATCGCTTGCCTATATTAACTGGGGTGTCGAAATATGTCATGCGATGAAGCTGTTGGGCTGTTTCACCTTGTGACAAGTTGTCTACTCGACTGCCAACCCGAACCTGATATGCTGCTCGGTGGGTAAGCAGTATTTTGCTCCTCCATCAATAATAATTAGAGAGTCGTCACATTACCGTAGCGACGGCAAAGCCCAAAAGCAAACACACACATGAAGACAGCAAAGCACGATAATCATTACCATTCAGGCTGTATATTGTACTTTGTCGTATGTTCCATTGATGGTGTCACAATGTAATAACTATGCAATATAGTAAATTAAAGCACATATGTGTACCTATGTCACAAGACTGTCCTTGTCATCCCGGTGCACATCTATCTGAACAGAATCCTGTCTGGAGATCACACCCAGCATCATACTTGCAGTGACAACCACGTAAGCAATTAAATCCAAAGGTGCCGTGATCACAAACTAATAAAGTGTAGATATTAGCAGTATACAAGTCACAGTTCGTTCTAACAACACGTTTCAGGATTAGTATAACGAATGTCTGGTTTACTTGTTCATAGTGCACATGACTATTCCGTGTGTGTGTATCAATGTAGGGATATATATATATATAATATGACGAGTATGTCCTACATTGGTGCTACACTTGTGCCGGAATACACACACACATATATATACTGGCTGCTTAAGCCAGGTTTGATTGTAGTCAGAAACACGTTTATATATACATATCACTCTTTCTCGAGTAGATCAGATTACAGTAAACGTAATTATAGCAATTATCTGCAGCTCAGTATCGATTCGATCACAATTTACAATTCCAGGCATTATTACCATTATTCATCATAAGGAAGAAAACTACATCATCATCAGCCTTATTATTAAATTACATCACATTATTGAAATACAGTAGAACAGGGCAGCACAATACCTAATCTTCTTTCGATGTAGGTACCGTGACCACAAACTATATGGAGAGTAACAAGAATAGTATTATACATTTGTACATTGGAAAGTTTTGTTTAGCTGCATCAGGATCAGAACAACGACTCTCTTGTTTACTAGTTGATAGTCTCACTTGTATATTCAAGTTGCCGTATAGAAGTAAATATAAACAGCACTTTATCTCGAGTATAGTAGAAGACAGTAAACATAATATGCATAGCAATTATCTACATTTCAATGTCCGTTACATCAATCTACAATTCCAAGCATAAATACCATTATTCGTCATAAGGAAGAAAATTGCATAGTTATCCGCCTTATTATTCTATTACATATTACACACCGATATTGGACTGCGGCAGAAGAACAAAACTGATGTTTCTTTCGACACATGCATAAGTACGTAACCAGAAATACGTTAATATAAACATTTAAAATCATATTCAAGCATGCACTGTAACAGCCGCTAGAATAGTAGAAGACATTATAAGATAAACATTCACTATATATGACGAAATGTAGATTGGGTTGGGCAAGTTCTAGAAACGTTACCCTTCACCTATAATAGTATATGAATAGTTGACACACATTCCATCTGCAGCAATGAACATTTACAATAAGATAATATTTGAGTAAACGTGTTAACCACTGGACTATTTGTCAGTCTTGTACTGACATTATATGACTCATATACTATATCCACCGATACTATCTAACAAACAAACAAACACAAACAAAACATAACTGCAAAACAAGACGGCCCATGTCTTGGGTTATATTGTCCTGCACATTCAGCATCATCAATGTAGTGATACACACGTGATCAATGCAGTGGCACGCACATGATCAATACAGTGACACCCATCCACGTGAGCAATTATTTCCAATGGTGCCGTGTCCACAACCTAATAGGAATGTTGCAACACAATAGTAGTGTTGGTACTACCGTTAGCGTGACCGTGGCCATACGGATATACAAATACAGCATGGACAGTGACCACACGGAGTAACAAATACAGCATGAACAGTGACCACACGGAGTTACAAATACAGCATGGACAGTGACCACACGGAGTAACAAATACAGCATGGACAGTGACCACACGGAGTAACAAATACAGCATGGACATTGACCACACGGAGCTACAAATACAGCATGGACAGTGACCACACGGAGTTACACATACACTATTAACCGTGACCTCATGGAGTTACAATCACAGCATGGACAGTGACCACAAGGAGTAACAAATACGCATGGACCGCTACCACAAGGAGTTACAA
The DNA here is from genome assembly GCA_014843695.1 of Archivesica marissinica. Classification (NCBI taxonomy): domain Eukaryota; kingdom Metazoa; phylum Mollusca; class Bivalvia; order Venerida; family Vesicomyidae; genus Archivesica; species Archivesica marissinica. The sequence goes on from CM026391.1 coordinate 10,537,108, forward strand.
ATACAGCATGGACAGTGACCACAAGGAGTTACAAACACAGCATGGACAGTGACCACACGGAGCAACAAATACAGCATGGACCGTTACCACAAGCAGTAACAAATACAGCATGGACCATGGCCACACGGAGTAACAAATACAGCATGGACCGTGACCACACGGAGTAACAAATACAGCAAGGACCGTGACCACATGGAATTACACATACAGCAAGGACCGTAACCACATGGAGTTACACATACAGCAAGGACCGTAACCACATGGAGTTACACATACAGAAAGGACCGTGAAATGATAGAGCTATCCAGTTATTCACTTGGGTTAGGTGTGTCTGAAATACTGTTCGGATATACTCTGGCGTCTTCCATCACCACTAATATATAAAGAGTCGTCGCATGACTTCATCACCAGTGCGAATGTAAACCCCAGGAACAATGAAAAATGCGACGGCATAAACAAACAAATATTTGCACATATTTGTACTTGTGTCACACAATTGTCCTCGCCATCCCGGTGCACATCCATCTGAACAGTTTGCTTCCTTGGGCTCACAGTCAGCATCATCCTTGCAGTAGCATTCACTTGAGCAATTATATCCAAAGGTGCCGTGACCACAAACTAATAGAACGTTGCAACAGAAGAATTATAGTACAATACATATATCTGCATCAGGATAAGTGTAACGACTCTCTGGTTTACTAGTTGATAGTCTCACTTGGATATTCAAGTTGTCGTATAGAAGTAAATATAAACAGCACATTATCTCAAGTATAGTAGAATACAGTAAACATATGTATAGAAATTATCTGCAGCTATCAGTTAAATCCGTTTACAATTCCAAGCAATAATATCATTATTCCTCAAAATGAAGATAGACAGCCGCCTTCTTATTCAATTACACACCGATACTGAAGACAGTAGAACAGAACAGAACTGGGATTTAAACACACGTATTTAATCATAATCATATCATATATAACAGTGCTGCCCAATCCTCATTTGTGGCATAGACGATAACAGTTACACTATTCAATTTTATTACTCATAACATTGAGCATATCATTTATTACGTGTAAAGTATTTTCAAATAAAAAGAGCTAAATCAATCGAAATTATGTCGGTTGTGAATGTTAACACATCTAATAATGTATATTAAACCATTATAAAAATAGGTAAAGCATGGGAAGATTAAAATAAAATAAATATTATCCTCTAAGTATAATGTACACCATCATTGGAAATATATACTAAGTCAAAAAAGAAAGCGTACATATCGTATAGACAATCCTGTACGAAACACCACGAAAACTGCAATACTTGACGCCGTTTTTAAACGATGACATAAATACGTGAATATTACGTAACGGTCTTGCCTAGACGGTTGTTTCCCTCGGTTTACCTAGACCTGGGCATGTCATACATATCTACAGTTTGTCGAAATCGAACAATGAGACGTGAAATTGTAGTACTATGACAGTTTAACTGCCGTACAACGACATCAACGGAAGTTCAAGATGCCAGTAGTACTAGCACCTGGAGTATTTCTTGTCTAGTAAGGCGTGGCATCACGAATCTTAATACTTGGGAATATTATATGTTTTATTATTAGAACGAACGGCCTAGACACTGATTCAACAATATAATTGCATAAGAGAGCAAAACACATACTGTTCACGTCAATTTAAAGGATAATGGCAATGTCAAAATGATCTGAACTGGGCGTAACTGAATGGGTGTTACATCCGGCTCCAAACATATGTTAACTACACACTGATGAACAACTGTTGTTAGATGCATTCTATTCTAGCTACCACTTGTGATTATTTAGAAGGCCCCAATGATGTTTAGTCGTGTGGTTAAGTGGGTCACCCTCTGTAAATAATACATACTATCGCAAGCTGTGAATTATTGCATCATTTGGTACTTCATATATTACGTTATTACGACAAGATAAGCTGATGTACATTAATACAATCATCACACTCCCTTATAGTGTTGCATTTACATACTACGTCCACCGATAATAGCTTGAAATTCATCACATGATCTAAGCTACCAGTCCTACAAAGCAAGCAAACAAGCATTCCGATACTGCAAAACAAGCCGCAAGTGTCACCCTGGGTCAGAAAGCATCATCAATACAGTGACACGCACATGAGCAATGACGTGACACCAACGTGCCATGTTCACATTGAATAGAGTGTTGCAATAAATAAATAGTATAAGTACTACCATTAGCGGGAGAAATTATCCGGTATGGCGAGGTGAACACAACTTACGTACGGAGTTACATATACAGCAGGGGTCATATGTGGGGACAAAATAGCGTGGCATTAACCGTCCACAGTTAGCTAGAAAACTAAGTGAACTAATAAGGAAACCCAGAAAGTACTTATCTACTGTGTTGATTTCCCGTTTTAATTAACACATAGTATGATATAAGTATCTCATTTAATGATAGAGTTTATAACTACATTGTAATTTAAAAGCATCATTGGTTATACTTGTATGTAACTAAAACAACGTACTTTGATCACACGCTAGTCCTTGCCAACCATCCAAGCACCCTGTCGTCTGACATATTCCTGTCACAGAGTTACAAGACTGCTGGTCTGAACAGTGACATTGATGTGCACACCCTGCTCCAATTCCTCCCACATCACAAACTGCATATAGTGTGCAATATTGTAGACAATCAGTAGCAATTTATACAAATGCATATAATATATAGGTGTACATATATCGGTATTTCATATATATATATGGCATATTATTTTACGGAAACAGGATTCATACAAAGAGCTTCTCATCAACGTAACGACAAATGTAACGACTGATGCGGAGGCAATCACTATGCATTTACTCTCTGCATGCAGCAGCACAATAACCTATATAATATACTGCTTCATTCGAACATACTATGGTAGAGCAAATACTACAATTGAATGTATACGTGTTGTACATATTTCAATATGTCAGATATTACGAACACTAAAATATAGCAATTTAAGTTAAAAATAATTTACTGTAAAACGAACAGTTAATATGTGTAGTTATTCTCACTTTGGTCGCATTTTGACGACATATATCCTGGACTACAGCCATTGATACAGTGACCGTCTGTCTTTCTACACACGTCGTTGTTAATGACAAGCATAGCCCAGATCTGCATGCAGAAACTAATCACAAGTAGTTTAATTATGACTATGGTTGCTATATTATCCTCACCCGAGATCTGCATTCAAACACTATGAATATAGCAATCTTATATACTATAACACTCATTTAATTTGTTTCCGTTCTCTGCGTTCGTTATGAGTAGTATTGACTAGTCCAATACACATATTAATACAATGCGATGGCGCAAGTATCTACAGGTAAATACATGGTATTGATAATTGGATGATAGGATGATATGAAGTAGCACGTGAGTATATATAGTATGCCTATGTTCATCGTTTTATCTTACCGGTATCGCAGTAAGCACCGTCCCACCCTGGCTTACATCCTTGCAAACAGGTCCCATTAACGTGATCACAGATAGACCCTCCAGCATTCTGGCAGTTTTCTCCACATGACTTGCTGCATCCTCCACCATAATTACCGTTAGCACATACTGTACGTAATTGATCAATTTAAGTTATGTTGGGCATATTATTTTACGGAAACAGGATTTATACAAAGAGCTTGTCATCAACGTAACGACAAATGTAACGACTGATGCGGAGGTAATCACTATGCATTTACTATCTGCATGCAGCACCACAATAACCAATATAATATACTGCTTCATTCGAACATATTATGGTAGAGCAAATACTACAATTGAATGTATACGTGTTGTACATATTTCAATATGTCAGATATTACGAACACTAAAATGTAGCAATTTAAGTTCAAAATAATTTACTGTGAAACGAACAGTTAATATGTGTAGTTATTCTCACTTTGGTCGCATTTTGGCCTCCTATATCCTGGACTACAGCCATTGACACAGTGACCGTCTGTCTTTCTACACACGTCGTTGTTAATGCAACGTCCTCTACAACTGTGCTGACAGTTCCGGCCATAGTGGCCATCAGTACACTCTAAAATACAATAAAATACAAGCATAGCCCAGTTCTACATGCAGAAACTAATCACACGTAGTTTAATTATGACTAAGGTTGCTATATTATCCTCACCCGAGATCTGCATTCAAACACAACATTTTGTATTTGCAACCCGGAAGTTTGTTTCGATTGCTAGAGGTCAACTCAGTGGGGATTAACCCTGGTAACTGTGAGGTCAAGCTTCCGAACAAACGGTTACACTATTCTCCAGCATCATACATTTTTAACTATTTACCCGCGTGACGGTAACATCCGAGACTGTTACAAGCAGGTTGATTTATAATTCCGAAAGTATGCGTAAAGCACGCGATTGTAGCTGGGCGCGTTGTTACCTAGGCTCTTAATGTGTACAACATAACTATCTTATAACGAAACGATGGTACAACATAACTATCTTATAACGAAACGATGGTACAACATAACTATCTTATAACGAAACGATGGTACAACATAACTATCTTATGACGAAACGATGGTACAATATAACTATCTTATAACGAAATGATGGTACAACATAACTATCTTATAACGAAACGATGGTAAAACATAACTATCTTATAGCGAAACGATGGTACAACATAACTATCTTATAACGAAACGATGGTACAACATAACTATCTTATAACGAAACGATAGTACAACATATTGCCAGACAAGAAAGATCGTCCAAACGTAATAAAAACTATTGTTGTTTTATAAACTGCTATAGGAAACGGATTATCTAAATATTTGAAACATACATTCAATTTAGTCAACGCAGGTAATGTTCGACATAATAAAATAACTACGACAATGTGTTTCGGATGCAGTCGGTATTGTGAATCACCTCTGTTGTTATCATTCATCAGAACTGGCAATAAGGACTGCTACCCGGTATGCAGTATGTTGTTTATAACACACATATACAATTCTACGGACATATAAATAATTACTGATGTGCATACACACACGTACCTGTTTTGCATGTTGGTGCATCCATATACCCGTACTCACATCCTACAGGGCACTCCCCAGTTATGACGTCACATATTGCAGACGCGTAACATTTACCGCATTGCTTTTCACACGACTGTCCCCATTGATCGTCTGTGCATTCTATAATAGTCAATAACATATACAGGTGCAAATAATTACTCAAGATATGTGCTATGATTCACAGTGACCATACACTACACGCCGCTGACCTCCTCGCAGCGTACATGTTGCCCCGGGACACATCTCGCAGCAGCAGCGTAGACTTTCACGAGTTTCTGGTTGTCAAAGTTGCCGCAATGAAGTATCCACCATCGCTAATGCTATGGTCATCGGTAATGAGTGAGTTAGCGAATTAACCATGTGGTCACTGAGGCGACAATATGCTAACTGTCGGTTCCGTGTTCATGCATATTCGTGATGACACACAATGATTGATGAGCGTGGCTCTAAAAGGGAACAGATAAACGTAAATGTAATCATCTAGTGTACTTGACCCCCTTAGACGTCTAGAAATATATATACTTATCTACGTAGGCATCACCAGCCAGAACATAATCACATTGGGAGACAATCTTCTTAGATCAACAACTTTAGACACACTTCTACAAGCCATCTACATACACAGCTCTACATCGAATTATCGACGGTGCCGACATCTAGTTCATACATGTAGTATGATGAAATATGATCGGAATTATCCAAATGTGCTTAAATACATATTATCCGGAATCAGATTAACTGTGAACGAATGTAACTATGTATATGTAACAATGTGAATTGTTTTTAATTCAGCAGAGTTATCAGTTATGTCCCATTGACTGAAATGTTCAGAATTTCAGGTATATATTTAGAATATACCCCATGTCGCACATTGAAGGTCACGTGACCGATCAGCTGTTCAGTGCCACCATATGAGAGTGACCACGTGTGTTTTATTTTAGTGTTGAACAGTTTTATATTTTAACAAGGTAAAATTAATATGCTTTCAAATGTTTTGGGAGTTATTGCATTCAGTGTACAAAGATAATATACAGGTTTCAAGTGAACTTGTTTGTGTTGGCATTCCATATTTTGGTAGTAAATAAGTACAACATTTACATTGAATGTTCTTCTGGTAAAGGTCAAGCTAGCAGCATTGAATTTTCTGTTTCTAATATTTCTAATAGTTATTAATAATAATAACATGACATTCTCAATTGCATCTTGTCTCTTGCACACACGTAATACTTATTTGCAGGATTTTGTTATTTGTTTAACAACCATGTTGGGAGAGAATGAATTGGGCGAAAGGAAAGCACATCGTTCCACAAATGGTAAGCTTTATAAAGAGTGTATATAAATGTATATTGAAGGATTAAATTGCTCAATGCTACATTTATTTGATTGACTATGTGATGTTAATTTAATAGGTCGATATCTGTTGGATATCTCGCTATAGAAGATTAATAGTCAGGCATCCGGGTCTTTTATGACACTGGACTCATTGATTGGTTGTGAAATGATAATGCCAGAAATAACAATTGCCACTGTGGCATATAATGTACAATTTGAATATATAGATATATGTCTTTCAGGAGTATTGATGGATAAGACATATTATTCATTGCTGTTTATATATATATAGTTCAGAGTGTTAAACTCCAGCTACAACTTGAGCTAAACTCCAGCAACAACTTGAGTTAAACTCCAGCTACAACTTGAGTTAAACTCCAGCTACAACTTTAGTTACAACTCCAGCTACAACTTGAGTTAAACTCCAGCTACAACTTGAGTTAAACTCCAGCTACAACTTGAGTTACAACTCCAGCTACAACATTAGTTACAACTCCAGCTACAACTTTAGTTACAACTCCAGCTACAACTTGAGTTAAACTCCAGCTACAACTTGAGTTACAACTCCAGCTACAACATTAGTTACAACTCCAGCTACAACTTTAGTTACAACTCCAGCTACAACTTTAGTTACAACTCCAGCTACAACTTGAGTTAAACTCCAGCTACAACTTGAGTTACAACTCCAGCTACAACATTAGTTACAACTCCAGCTACAACTTTAGTTACAACTCCAGCTACAACTTTATTTACAACTCCAGCTACAACTTGAGTAGACTCCAGCTACAACTTGAGTTAAACTCCAGCTGCAACTTGAGTTAAGCTCCAGCTACAACTTGAGAGTTACAACTCCAATTACTATTAGAGTTCGTATTCCTGTTCAACAACCAACCATGGATATGTACATTCTTGAAAGCATTGTAATAAATGAATTATTGGAACTATACTGTATGTGTTGACCATCACTTAGTCCAAATCATTCAAACTATTCCCCTTCACTCTGTCATAAATGTTCTGGTTCTGAGTACGTGCGTTTGGGAGCGAGTGTTTGTGTTCACGTGTGTGATTTAAGCCTCTCTATTATCCTAAATGCCATTATGTGTATCTTTAAAATCATATATGTGTACTATATGTGTACTATATGTGTACTATATGTGTACTATATGTGTACTATATGTGTACTATATGTGTACTATATGTGTACTATATGTGTACTATATGTGTACTATATGTGTACTATATGTGTACTATATGTGTACTATATGTGTACTATATGTGTACTATATGTGTACTATATGTGTACTATATGTGTACTATATGTGTACTATATGTGTACTATATGTGTACTATATGTGTACTATATGTGTACTATATGTGTACTATATGTGTACTATATGTGTACTATATGTGTACTATATGTGTACTATATGTGTACTATATGTGTACTATATGTGTACTATATGTGTACTATATGTGTACTATATGTGTACTATATGTGTACTATATGTGTACTATATGTGTATTATATGTGTACTATATGTGTACTATATGTGTACTATATGTGTACTATATGTGTACTATATGTGTACTATATGTGTACTATATGTGTACTATATGTGTATTATATGTGTACTATATGTGTACTATATGTGTACTATATGTGTACTATATGTGTACTATATGTGTATTACATGTGTACTATATGTGTACTATATGTGTACTATATGTGTACTATATGTGTACTATATGTGTACTATATGTGTACTATATGTGTACTATATGTGTACTATATGTGTACTATATGTTTACTATATGTGTACTATATGTGTACTATATGTGTGTACTATATGTGTACTATATGTGTACTATATGTTTACTATATGTGTACTATATGTGTACTATATGTGTACTATATGTGTGTACTATATGTGTGTACTATATGTGTGTACTATATGTGTGTACTATATGTGTGTACTATATGTGTGTACTATATGTGTGTACTATATGTGTGTACTATATGTGTGTACTATATGTGTGTACTATATGTGTACTATATGTGTACTATATGTGTACTATATGTGTACTATATGTGTACTATATGTGTGTACTATATGTGTACTATATGTGTACTATATGTGTACTATGTGTGTACTATATGTGTACTATACGTAAGAGTATGTATGATATTAGTGTGTGTATTGTTGGGCATGTTTCCTTTGTATAAATAAAATATATATGTATGTGAAAAGCTTTGTCTCGCAAAATTAATTTCAAATACCACTCATTAAATTACATTTATGCATTTGTCGAAATTCAGATACAAGTACTCGAAATATAATCTGGAAATTATCGAATGAGAAATTACAACTGGTTAACAATTGAAATGAGAACATTGAAATGATATAGTCAATGAATAGCTTTCTACAATATTAACATGAACATTATATGCTTACCGGTGTCACAGTGTGCGCTTACACCAGTCCATCTACCTAGACATCCGGATGTACAAGTACCCAGCATCCTGTCTTCCACTGATATATCGCTATTTCTACAATAGCATTTCTTCCTACAGTCATACCCGCACATATTTTCCTGGCAATCTAAAGAAAGTGAGGTGGCTGTGAATGTAGTATGACTTGCAACTGTTAGGTATTTAATAGCTAGAGTATCGCTAAGCACAAACAAGTGTAGTGGTTAGCACGATCGCTTCTCACCAATGCAGTGGGTAGCCTCACCAATCCAGTGGTTAGTATGCTCGCCACTCACTAGTGCAGTGGTTAGTATGCTCGCTACTCACCAATGTAGTGGTTAGTATGCTCGCTCCTCACCAATGCAGTGGTTAGCACGATCGCTTCTCACCAATGCAGTGGTTAGTATGCTCGCTTCTCACCAATGCAGTGGTTAGTATGCTCGCTTCTCATCAATGCAGTGGTTAGTATGATCGATTATCACCAATGTAGTGGTTAGTATGCTCGCTACTCAACAATGCAGTGGTTAGTATGCTCGCTTCACACCAATGCAGTGGTTAGTTTGCTCGCTTCTCACCAATACAGTGGTTAGTATGATCGCTTCTGACCAATGTAGTGGTTAGTATGCTCTCTTCTCACCAATGCAGTGATTAGCATAATCGCTTCTCACCAATGCAGTGGTTAGCCCGATCGCTTCTCACCAATGCAGTGGTTAGTATGCTCGCTTCTCACCAATACAGTGGTTAGTATGCTCGCGTCTCACTAATTCAGTGGTTAGTATGCTCGCTACTCACCAATGCAGTTGTTAGTATGCTCGCTTCTCACCAATGCAGTGGTTAGTATGCTCGCTACTCACCAATGCAGTGGTTAGTATGCTCGCTTCTCACCAATGCAGTGGTTAGTATGCTCGCTTCTCACCATTGCAGTGGTTAGCACGATGGCTTCTCACCAATGCAGTGGTTAGCAAGCTCGCTTCTCACCAATGCAGTGGTTAGTATGCTCGCTTCTCACACATGCAGTGGTTAGTATACTCGCTTCTCACCAATGCAGTGGTTAGCACGCTCGCCTTTCACCATTGCAGTGGTTAGTATGCTCGCTTTTCACCATTGCAGTGGTTAGTATGCTCGCTTCTCACCAATGCAACACATTGTATCTGATTTTTATTTAGCATGTGAGATGGTACTGTGGTCGCCAAATCGGACAGGTGGGTTTACTCCGGGTATTCTGGTTTCCTCCCACACGATTGACCACCTTTACGCTTTAATCCGCACCAACGATAGTGTTTAATATAAGTTGTTAAAACTTATTTCGCAATCGTTGTAAAATAAATAAGTTTAAGCTAAGCACAAACAAACAAAAGGTGTAGCAACTTGATATGAAGCAAATATATTAAAATTATTGTGCACATGTTTAACGCCTGGTTTATTATTATTATTGTATATATAATCCATTTAGATAATATACTACTAAATTCAGCAAGGTACCAAGCACAAGAATGGCCATTATCGTTAATTTGATACCAAACATGACTAGTTGTGTCATGTGAAGCATATTGGTTGTTATGGTGTTTTGATGTCACTGTTTATCCAAATCCTGGTAAGTAAATCAGAAGTATTGCTAATCTGTGATATCAGTTTGCTCAGAATATTACTCGCGAGTAGCCCATTATCCAAAGTATAATAACTTTGGACTGGAAGAAGCTGCACACATGGAATTGCTATCACTAGAAGGCTTATACAATTATCTGATGGTATAGTTAGCTCATTTGTTATTTGTTTAGACATAATAGCCTCCTCACACATAGGCGAATCCATTAAATGCATCCTGTCGAATTGGGTGAATTAGTCAATTCTGGCGAGTTTTGACCGAAACTGTTTGAACATGTGCTACATAATTTGAAATATAACGAAAGGCAAACCTTGGAGAACTATTTGTGATGAACGGTGTGTTATTTGCTAACATGCATTGGGTTGCGCAATCAATCTTTGGTTGTTTTCGTTTGCAATTAGGAAGGCAACTTTGCGCATGCATTCGAAGCTTTCCGAAAGGCCGCTAACGGACACTACTCAAGACTGGCGAAATGGTGAACACCAGGTGGGGTCAATTTGACTTCGAACTTTTTCCGACTCGACACCACTTCGTGTTGTTGTTAGACGGCTCTTTGATTTTCAACTATTTTGAAGTGTTGTAAGTGCAACAGTATACCAAGGGGTAGAGGAAAAACATCTAAAGCGAGAGTGAGAAAGGCTTCTGCTGGAGGCATTAATACTGATGTTGGCCATGGTGGGTCACAACTGTTACTGTCTGTTTAGTATTTCCTGTCTGAACATTAATCAATTTTGAGCAACATCAGACACAAAGGTAATATACAATGGAATGCAATGCTCTTTAATATCAAAGAATATAGCAATTACATTCAAACAATTATTATAATTTAAATATTATCAAACGTTAATCAAAACGATATATTTAAGATCATATATGCAATCATGTAATACATGCAATGCTTAGCGATACATACAGTGATATACTGTGGAAGTCGTGATGGTCAAGTGTTCCAGTCCCGCTCAGATCGTGTTTCTTTATATCTTTATATGAATAAGTTGGCATTTTCTAAGCAATATTTAACCGCTGAGCCTGTCCAGGAAAGTTGTTTGTTGGTTAACTGATATTCGCTCAAATGGGCAACCGGTAGCGATGTTAAATAAACATGCGATTTCGCTTAAGGTTCGAAATGCCTGGAGTTCGAGCTCCATTTCAATTTCACATCGCCTCCTATCTGCAGATCTCCATCATGGCATGGATTCCATCATAACAACATAATGTCAGTTTGGTTCGTAATTATGTACTTGTACATGTTTCTTACCTCCAAATATTCGGACCTCACACACACCCAATGTAGCATACCCACTCATGCCGATCTGCAAGTGTTGTGCAATGGCATGAACTTCGACTTCAGTATGTGGATCATACGTAGAATCAGTATGCACGTGCGACCAGGTTGTACTGTCATTTGATACAGATACGTGGTAGTATCGAATGTAACCTGAAAATTAACGCTGCATCATAATATACGATTATAATGGCATTCTTACATGGTTGTGTATGGAACATTGGCTGAATTATTTCTTTTTTTTTGGTGAAGTCAGAAACTTCGTTTATTCATATAATATTATATATTAATTGTATACAAATATGATTATGAATATGATATGAATATATATATATATATACACACACACTCATATTTACACATATATGGTATACGTGCAAAAATGCACATATCTAATTACAATAAACTTTTTTCAGCTATAGTATTTTTTTCAAAATTGTATAATACGTCTAATAAGCCAATTTTTAAGAAAAACAAACACAAAACATTGGCTGAATTTATTACTACCACAATTAACAACACATGAGCGGTATTTTGAAAATAAATATATTATTAACATGGACCCGAAATAGTGTGCACACTCTATGGACCGTATATATGCAATATTAGACTATGTGCATTTAATTATATGAGCATATCGTAGTCGTGAAGTGAAAGTTTATTCACGCACTACTATACCTATGTTTAATTGAACACATTAGTCGCTATTCTCTTGTGTAGAAGGGTTGTACCGAATATTGCTAGTAGCTGTGGCCTGCATGATTGTCTTGTCTTATTCGTGCATATGTATACTAAACACAAATCAAGCAATGAACATGATGGCGTCAATAATTCAGATTTACTTCCGATGTCGAAGGCAAAAACTTCCGATGTTCGAAGGCAAAACACGCTAATCTCCAACTTTACCCTCCTAAGCCAAATACTGAACATTTTAGAGATTCTTTCTTATATTCAGGGTCACACTTGTGGAATTCCCTCCCTTATCACATCAAAATAGCACAATCTGTCAAAGCTTTATATATCAGGTGGTGCAACGAACAGACCATTGACCTAATAAACTGATAATTGACAATTATACATGAATATAAGTATTAGTTCTTGCAGCTTATATCTAATTATGGTTTACTGGTTACTGTTTACATGTTTCATTATTTGTTATTTCATGTTTTAATTTGTTGAGGGCCTCATGGTAGATTGACTTAATTGTTCAAATGAGTTCTCTCTTTAAAGAAAGTCTTTATTATTATTATTAGTATTATTATTATAAGTTATATAAGAACCGCTTAAAAGCTAACCGAATGTCGGATTTCAGGGCCTATATAATACATTTTATTTCCTTACGCAAATACATGGAATTAGTGGATACGAATTTATTACATGAAGTGGATTATTAGCACATTAAAATAACCTTGTTTTCAAAATATGTCAGTTCGCTTTACAAGAATATCTAAGATTGCCAGTATCAAATTGTGTTCAAATGATGATTATTTTAATTCAAATTCACAAACTGTTTGTGTATGGTAGAATTTCAATGCTGTCAATCCGCATTTTGCGCCGTAGATTGATACTCCACCATGGATTCGATTCCCGCGTCGTGATACTGCAATTCGAAGTTATTCCATCCACAGTTTTATTGGCATTATCTGAAGAACTTTGGGTCGCTCGTCCTCCTATTGCAAGATTCCTACCTAAACATGCATGATAAATGACAAACATTAGTTCAGATTTTACGCCTTCATCAGCAACATATTGGACTATACCACAGAAGGGAGGTTTACATAGCAACATCTTTCCTTGGCAAACTCCAGCGGTTAACCAGTATTTGGTGTGGTGCATCAACATCAGTAAGACACTGCCAACATTTTCATATAGAGAAACACGGCTTGAGCGAGGTTTGAACGAGTGACGATCAATGATGATAGCGTACAACGATGTACAAGTCCGCGACCGTAATAACTCAACAAAGGCGGCGGTCCTGTAATCTAGACTTGGGGTGCAATAATTATATAATTCAATTAATACGTAACAGGGTAAAAACAAGTGTTTCCGGCAATTGTCAGTTGACGATCTGGTAGGAAACATAGCTTATACAAAGTTATGTTAGCTCGATTGCGAAACAAGGTTTTATATCAATCACCTCTGAGACCTCAGTCCTGGTGGAATACATCTCCACTAGGGAGAGAGAAGAGTACACGTGGAATTGAAATGTCTTGCCTAAGTGCACAATCGTAACGGCTCCAGCTGGGCACGAACTCCGGGCCTTTCACACACGATGTCCACTAAGATACAGTGAGCAATGGCAGGCAGAAACATATAGAAGACCGGAAGCAGTATATGATCGATATATAATTACAACAAATGTATGGACAGCATGGGCTGTTACTCAACGAGATCTGGGCCCGTGGTTATGAACATTTTCTCCAATCTCAATACAATATCTGGCGCCTGAAACAAGTTCAATCAAATCAATGAAGCTTGAGTTTAAGACCTCCAACCCTGTCATCGTATTATATTCAACTCATGTGAACATTGTTTTAGATATTCCTCGATTTGTCTGGTTTGTTTGTTGGGGAGGTGTTATACCAGTTAGGTCATATTTTGACTCTCCGGCTGTTCATTGTGGAGAAGGACCCCGGGTGCCCTTCCGATCAGTATTTAAGGCACTGAAGCGCACCCAGGTAAAACCACCTATCTTCCATAAGTCAGCTGAATATCCTCCTCGCATCACCGATAGCCAGTGAGATCCGAATCTACAGTGGTTAGTGGTTACGTCTTTGAAGTCAATGACCTTAACAATATGGCAACTGCGGGCGCGATATATTATTCGTAGAGTATTCATTTAATATACAATTGTATATATCGACATAGCAAGAGATATGACGTCATCAACAGGGGGTCAATCTAAAATTGAACATGTGAATATGCATTCAAATACTGCCATCAAATAAGAACTCATCTATAACGCTTTTAGTTTTCCATTCCTGTCATTTAGTTTGTATCATATGTTGCTATGACATGTGGGTCGATCCACTGTTTTTCCAACATTGTATATCCCTGTGTTACTGGTTTCCGACGATGTAGTACATAATGGACTCCGATAGGTTTAGAATTGTCATACACTGCAAACAATTTATGTCACCAAATAAACAATCTTTTACCATTCATTCACAAAAATCTGGAAGAAAACCGATTGCTTAATTTTTGAGAAAAGTTGACAAAATAGCCGTACCTCATTCTCAGTAATCTGGAATGACGTCACATGTTTTCGCCGGACTGTGGACATTGCCTACATCGCGAGCATTAGTATGTAAGCAGCATTTCTTTTTTAACAAAACAATATAAATAAGGAAGAATTACTTCAATAACAGGCTTAATTTATCATTTTCACTCAAAATTCATTTGTTGGACAGCATTTTGTCTATACTGTATCTAAAACATTTAGTTTAACTTAGACAAACACACGGGGCATAAGAAGTCGTCACCCCCCCCTAATTACTCTGACTGGGTACATAACCGTAAATGGACCCATCCATTGAACACATCACACGGTGCCTAACAGAGAATAACTAGGTTTACACAACCATGTATATCAGTTGGAGAACCTCTGTGACAACACATGGACCTGATGGCGAAAACAAGGTGAAAATCGATATTATTCATAATATAAGGACCCCTTGTGTGTAACAACGGACGAAACTCATACACACGGAGCAGTGAGACTATACTGGCATTTTTATTCGTAAATATATTGGCGTGGCAGACGATGTATATGCCATTTTGGAGAACATATTTCTAATTTCTTTAAAAAATGATATTTATATGGCGACATAAAACGGATATACTGAAATTAGTGAAAACTGGGGTAGGTTTAAAGTTTTCACCGCATATTTACATGTCTGATCCCTATGCACATTTAGAAATAGATTGAAAGTGTGACGCCTCCTGAAGAGATTAGTCATTTTAGATTTTGGAAGATAGTGCAATGATACAGAGAGATACCCATTCCAGAGTATCCTCTGGTTCTTTTACGTGCACGATGTAAAGCACCGACACGAGAACTCGGTTTAACGTCCCATCTGAAAGACTGTTAATTTTATTAGTGTCAGAGGGGGGATCGAACCTGCGATCCCTGGATTACCAGTCCATCGTGGTACCACTGGTCTACAAATCTGTCTGTAGCGATTGGAAGTGTGTGTTTTACGTTTATTTATCGTCGCTACCGGATACCCATTTGAGCGACGCCTCCTGAAGAGATTATTAATTTTAGATGTTGGAGGATAATGCAATGATACAGAAAGAGACCCATTACAGAGTCTCCTCTGGTTCTTTTACGTGCATGGTGTAAAGCACCGACACGGGACCTCGGTTTAACGTCCCATCTGAAAGTTTGTTAATTTTATTAGGGTCAGACGAGGGATCGAACCTGCTATGCCTGGATTACCAGTCCAGCGTGTTAACCACTAGACTACAGATCCGTCTGTAAGATTGGACGTTTTTTTATTTAAGTTTATTTAACGTCGCTACCGGTTTCCCATTTGAGCGATGGGCAGTCTACCTAACAACACATTTCCTGGGCAGGCTCCAGCGGTTAACCAGTACTTGGTGTACCAACCTCCGTAAGAAACTGCCAACTTTTTCATATTTATATAAATGAGACACGGTCTTAGCGGGGATCGAACCCGTGACCATCAGAAATGATGGGTTACAGTGGTATACAAGTCAGCGACCTTAACCACTCGACCACGGAGGCTGTCTAGATTAGAAGTGTGTGTTTTACGTCCATTTATCGTTGCTACCGGTTGCCCATATGAGAGACGCCTCCTGAAGAGATTAGTTATTTTAGATTTTAGCGGATAGTGCAATGATACAGACAGAAACCCTTTCCAGAATCTCCTCTGGTTCTTTTACGTGCACGGTGCAAAGCACCGACACGAGACCTCGGTGTAACGTCCCATCTGAAAGACTGTTAATTTTATTAGGGTCAGACGGGGATCGAACCTGCTATCCCTGGATTACCAGTCCAGCGTTTTACCACCGGGCTACATATCCGTCTTTTCTTGGAAGTGCACAAGGTATGTTTATTTATATTTCCAGTAACTGGAGCGTGAAATATCGCGTGATCCCTCGAAAACCCGTTCTGGGCGAAAATTTTTCCCGCCGGGATGTAGTGTATGTAGATTATGTATCATATTAGAGCACAATAAACTATGACTATTACAGTAAACTAAACTGTAAATAATTGACATTTATCATCGCTACCGGTCGCCCATATGAGCGACGCCTCCTGAAGATATTAATCAATTTAGATTATTGGATGATAGTGCAATGATTCAGACATATGCCAAATTACAGCGTACCCCCTTGTTCGTTTACGTGCACGGTGTAAAGCACTGACATGAGACCTCGGTTTAAAGTCCTATCTGATAGACTATTAATTTTATTAGGGTCAGACGTGGGATTGAACCTGCTAAAAGTAAAATATGTGTATAAAACTAAATTACACAATGGATTAACGAGATGGCCATGGTTATACAAGCAATTATAACAAGTAACAGTTACCTCCATATATTCGAACATCACATAGAACTAGTTGCGTTGCTGTATTTGTCAGTTGTATCCTAACTTGGTTGCCTATGTGTTCTGCGGCACATTTTGCAGTGATTGTTGTGGATCCTGGTACTGTACCGTCATGATTATAACACAGTTGTTGTGTCTCGGGATAGTACACATTGTTCTCTTTCTGATATTCCGGAATTGTTTCAACGGACACATTAAACCCACTAAAGTACTCTGCAGAAGTTAACATATGTTACACAGTATTCCGATAAGCATGTCCAGGAAAAAACATGTCAAGAATAAATGGAACATATAAACGAAATAGTTGTTTTTGTTTTTATTTAATATAAGTTTATTTAACGTCGCTGCTGGTTGCCCGGGCATATTTCCTAACAGTGATGCCTTTCCTGCGCAGGCACCAGCGGTTAACCAGTACTTGGTACGCATACCTCCACTCTTTCATATAGACATACTGTGTGGATTTCTTGTATATAGTCACAAAGCGAGAACACAGTTTTCTTTGACAATTTATAAATGCACAGTTAACGAGATGTAATACGTGTATGATCTACACATCTGACTAAATAACTGTTTTATTGAACTGCTTGATTCTTTTCATTTGCTCATGGGTATACAATGTAATTATGCTGTAGTAGGTTGTATATACGTAAATAGGCAATTTATTCCCAATAACTAATATAGTTAATTTTTCATTTTGGTAAAATTGCATTTTCATGACAGGCAGTGTATAGTGTTTGTGTTTTTTGAGAAATTATATAACTTGAGAAGACTGCAGACTAGTTGGTGTGTAGAAAAGATGCGGTATAAGAATTCAGGCCATTGCAAACTAATGGTTGGTATAATGTATTATTTGGCGGAGGTGTGTAAACACAGTGACGTTATTCACAGGCGAGCACTGGCTATTTAAAATTTGAAATATTCTTGGTGTGTTTCAGGCTAATTTGAATACCTCTTCAAAGTGGATGTGATATCCGAGGAAATGAAAGCTTGGAAATATAAATGCACATTCTGTATGTTTTTACTTTTTACTATGTATTTAATAGGTAATTTATATGTTGTTTTACAACCTAGTAGTCTTAAAAGGATGTGGCAAGGACAGGTATGTCATGCAGACGGGTCAGTAGTCCAGTGGTTAACACTTTGAACTGGAATCACAGGTTGGATCCCCCGTTTGATACTAATAATATTAACAGTCTTTGGTATGATACTCTATACAGAGGTATCGCGTCGGTACTTTACACCGTACACGTAAATGAACCAGGTGAGACACTGGAATAGATCTCTATCTGTATCAATGCACTATCATCCAACAAATCTAAAATGAATAGTCTCGTCAGGAGGTGTCGATCATATGGGCAACCGGTAGCGACGATACACATTAGGTAAAACACACACACTCTTAATATGTAGTCGTTGAACAAGGTATCTCACACGCATTGCTTAGTACTGGTTAACTGCTTATGTTGACTAAGCCTGCCCCGAAAAAATTATGACTCCCTTTAAACGAGGTAAAATAAACGTGCTCCAATTAAATTGGGTTGACCTGGTGACCTATATTGTACGGGTAGTTGATTATTATCGAATGGTACAGACTGTCAATCAAGGTATAGGTATAGTTTTCGCACACTATATTGGCTCACCCTAAAAATATAACATAAATAAACACATTCGATATGTATTGAGTTCAATAAATGCACGTGTTTGTACTAAAAAGCACATCATCTGGGATGGCTTTTTTAGCTAGCTGGCTTGGTGTGGGTTCGAATCCCAGGAGAGGAACTTCTATATTTTATATTATATCAAGAATATTATTTGCTTTATTATTTTGATTATTTCTTCTATATTATATTTATATATTATTTATTATTTTTTAAATAAAGGTAAAACCTATAGAGCAATTGTCTTCTTTTATACAAATTTGTATTTGTAGAAAGCAAACTCGTTTGTACATGTATGTAGGCCTACCAAATGTACCACTAAATTACGTGCATATGGTTTTTCACGATCATATCATGAGGCGGGAAATGCTGGTTCGAGCCTATAGAAGTCCAACGCCGCGTGTGCTGGGCGCAGTGTACAAGAAAATAATTAGGATGTTTGACAAAAAGAGAACTCCTAGTTTATGGTATGAACAGAACAGGTCAATAATAAGAAACGTGTTTCAAAGCTAAGATGCTGTCCAAGCCCATCAGCAGTCCGTTAATGCGTGCCAGCGCAATGACCAATGTGCCTACAATAATCTGCAATGTGAAATACACACCAAAACCAAGGAAGCAGAGGTCTGACAATATTGTTCTTGATGACTTTGATACATGCGTGATTCGAAGAACAGTCAACGACATGTATGCCACCAAGAAATGTATACCAACCGTTAATAACATTTTACAAGAGTCGAAAGACATCGACTTCAAGGGCAGCAAGACAGTGCTAAGGCAAACCCTAAATCAGCCAGTGTTTACATGGAGCAAATGCTTTACGAATCGGAGAGTGCTGATGGAGATACAGGACATTGTATTATTGCGAATACAATATCTTCAAGCAACCCAGAAAGCCAGAATGGATTCTCAACCAATTGTATAAGTGGATGAAACCTAAGTGCATGCCGCACATTCAGTACCGAAATGCTGGCAAAGCAGTAGCTCTGGGTTGAATATACCTTTCAACAAAGGAGAGCGACTGATTGTTGTGCATGCTGGGATGAAGAGTGGGTTCGTTGTTGGGGCAGCGCTTGTATTTAAAGCATATACCAAGACAGGTGACTACCACCAAGAAATGAATGCCACCAAATTTCGAATATGGCTGACGACGCAACTTCTGCCAAACCTGCCACCACACTCGGTGATTGTGGTCGATAATGCATCGTACCACAACACCCAGGCAGATAGGCGACCAACAACGGCTACACAGAAAGATGATATAGGAGAATGGTTGCAGGTGAGTATCCCTCTTTTACTGGATACATTGTTATGTCGCACAAATGCGTACAGCTCGTGTTTTGTCTGATTAGAGACGACGTTAATTAATGCTTACCTCTATCTCTTATCTTTTCAGAGACACGACGTCCAGTATGATGCAGATATTTTGAGAGCACACTTGCTGAAATCGTGCCAATCGACGAAAGTGGAACCATCATACCACATCAACCAGATGGCAGAAGAGTATGGGCACCGGGTTTTGAGATTGCCACCCTATCACGCGGATCTCAATCCGATTGAGATGATGTGGGCATATCTCAAGGGGTACGTCGCTAGGAACAACACTTGCTTCAAACTGGGAACAGTAAAGACCTTAGTCGAGGGCTACTTGGCGAAACAGCACGTGGAGACGTGGGCGAAGTGTGTTCAGCACGTCGTGGATGCCGAGGTACAGTACAGAAAGACAGATATAGCTGTTGATACAGAGATTGAACAAGTTAGTATACTCATAGCAAATAAATAAATTAACAATTAAATAATTAACATTAAAAACAAATTAATTCATTAATAACATTTATTTTTCGTTTCAGGTGATCATCAATTTGGAAGAAACGGACAGCTCTGGAGCGGAAAGTGACGCCAGCACAGACACAGACCCACGTTTCGATGTATCTACCGCCAGTGGCAATGACAGCACAGACAGCATGAAGAATCTACAGCTACTGTGAATGAATTGTTTTGTATTGTGAATTTCAAATTAAAGGCAATTATAAAAGAATAAAAAATAAATGAAACTTAACAAATTGAAGAAATTATCAAAATATTAAAACAAATAATATTCTTAATACAATATAAAAAATAGAACTTCCTCTCCTGGGATTCGAACCCGCACCAAGAAAGCTAGCTAAAGTAAATCTTGTTTCTGAAGTCAGCGCCTTAACATCTCGGCCATCCCAGATGATGTACTTTTTAGTACAAAGACGTGCATTTATTGAACTCAATACATATCGAATGTGTTTATTTATGTTCTATATTTGATATGCACCGCATATAGGGGGTTGCGTTTATATGTTATTGAGGTAAAGTGTGTACCTTTGGTATGTTTGTATAGACCGTGTCGTGCGATAATCCAAGACTACCGCGGCCGTGCGATTTTCTGTGAAGCATGAGACAAGTCACCATACGTTAAATATGTATGCCGACCTGGATATGTTTGCAGGCCAGCTTACACATGAAACACATATTGCTTGCCCGTTCAAATCCGATCTATTCTGTCGCATTTTGAAGCAATTTTCCTTGAGCTCGTGTCCGGTTTATGTCTCGTGTTTCCACGATGTCTGTTTATTTGACTATGTTTAAGCTTGTACCGTCGATGAATCATAATTCGACGATGAATATTGTGCTTATATGTGAAATATAGCACATTGTCTACATTTATGCCAAGTGGTATTGTTTAATTCGGTTAAGAACACATTGTAAATCGTAAAAGATAATTTCTCTCTGACAAGTTTTGGAACCAGGGATCCCATCTTTAACATTGCATTCTGGTAGATTTATTGATGCGTCATAGTTAAAGAATGCACATCGTAGAACCTTGAACTATGAAGAGAGCAATAACCTTTGAACCGGTAAATGTATTACCGTATTAAGTTTAATAGTAGGCCATTTAATATTGCTTGTACGTCAGTTTTATTTTGGTATCCGCCATTTTAGTTCCATCGCCAGTGTGGCGTCGCTTAACGATTTTGGAACGTTCGACCAATTTTGGGTCGCGACCATTTTTGGGTCGGGTCGACCATATTCTGGTAGTCCGACCAGCGTGGGGTATATAAACGACCAAGTTTGGGTCGGAGGGTGATTATGATTTCAGCTTTCGTTCGGTAGGGACATATATTATTTTAGATTATGATTTATAGGATTAAATCACAGGCACCAGACACAAAAAAAAAATTAGTTTGGCCTATGGTCATATAGTAAGTAATATATAATAAAGGCAACCAACGAAATTGAAACATGCATGCAGAAACATCGACGAGAAACTAGGTAAAAACGACCAGATCACTGATATGCCCTTGTGGTCCCGACCGGAAAACCTTATTCTATCAACAAATACGTTTTATTTCATGGAGATCGGTCAAATAACACCAGAATGGCATATTGTTTCATCGTGAACAGCAGGACATGAAATGTTGTCGTTTTGGCTGGGCGTTCGGTTTTTGATTTGGCGGTATGTTATCTCGGCGTTTTACCCAGTGTAATACTCATAACATCTAAAAATCACTCCTACTTCGTTAAATGGAATCTTTCTCTCGCGAATCATGTTGTTTGCAGCCTCGGCGTGCATATCCAACAGAGCAATACAGGAATCAAATACAAAACAAATGTAAAATTCAATAATTGTTCCATTTTGAATAAGATCCGCGGTGAATATACAGCGGAATTTCATTGGCTGCTGTTTATATATGTATTTACATGTTTCATTTTTGACCAATGAGAAAAAAGCATTCAATCACATCGGATATTGTCACATTTTTTGTGTCTGGTGCCTGTGGATTAAATAGAAGGGTTAGGATCGAGATTATCATTATTTTATTATTTCAACAAGAGAGAAACGGAACTCTATGTTAGCGATTTTAGATTTCTTTGGGATCACACTCTGCTGTAATTTATTCAAGGTTATTATTAAAGTATTAGAATTATTGGGGATTATATCAAAGTACTGTTGACTGTACACGTAGCGTCTAAACGGGACGGATAACTAGTCGTACTTAGTCTATACAAATTTATTTTAGCTCGATTGCGAAACAAGTTCTTTCAACTTATATTAATCACTGTAATCCATCGCCACGAGGGAGAGAGAAGAGGCAACGTGGAATTTAAATGCCTTGCCAAAGGGCACAATCGTAACGGCTCCAGCGGGGCTCGAACTCCTGACCTTTCGCACCTGAAGCGAAGGCGCATCCACTGCGCTATCACGACTTCCACTGTCGTACTGACTGCGAGTGGTTGTCGTATTATATACGTATAGTACTTAAGGCACGGTGTCACTGTTCTACGGCGTCGTTAGTGTCATATCATCTTTCGCGCGTAGAACCGTCGGAGGTCTTGGGAGTACGGTCTTTTATCGTGTTATTGTATGTTTATCGTGTTATTGTATGTTTATCGTGTTATTGTATGTTTATCGTGTTATTATATGTGTTTCGAGAGTAAACTCATCTTTAAACTTAACCATCATAGTACATTCTCTTTATACCCACGCACATATATACATCACGTGTATATAGTGAAATCAACGCATTGTAGTACCGTAATATCTACAAGAAGAGCACTAGCTAGAGAAGTGCTCCAGTACCGAGTAGGTACCACGTGAACACTCTACGCATGCTACCACGACATTGTAGTACCGTAATATCTGCAAGAAGAGCACTAGCTAGAGAAGTGCTCCAGTACCGAGTAGGGACCACGTGAACACTCTACGCACGCTACCACGAAAGTAGGGTGGGCACTTACTCACTGGAAAGCAACATAATTTAGACAATATATTTTGCGAAAACTATACACGTCAATATCGCAGGTATGTTCGTGAAAACCCAATATAGCGTGACAGGTAAATAAATGTTACAATGTATGTGTTCTATATTCAATTCAACAAATTTATTGCATAAAACATGTATATATATGTTTATAGCAATTACAAACATTTTAATACAAAGACATGGATTTTTAACAAAGAGCATATAATTCATGCGGATATTTCAATGTTATTGGCATGTAACAGCAGTTTTTACGACGTTACATTTCTTAACAGGTTAGCATGGTAAATGAATTTGCAAAGATTATTCAAAGTAATTTTGGAGTTTGTTGACATAAGATTGGCAAATTTTTGTTTTGTTGGCCAGGTATAATAATAGCGTTTTATGTATTTAGATCGCAATATTGAATATTTTGGACATATGAGAAGGAAATTTTCAATCAATGAGTTGCAATTTGCACATATTCGTTCAATCCTAGGTGTGTTTAAGTATCGACCACGTTCAATAGCTAGGTCATGTGACGATGTTCTAAAACGTGAGAGAGCATTTCTGTACCTTGGTTCCTTAATTATATAATTATATAATTATATGAAGATATGTTTCTAGTTTGAACGAATGTTTATACATTCTATATGATTCAAGACGGGGGGAATTGTTAATAGATGCATACCAATTTTGATGGTATATGTCAAACAATCTTTGTTTTATAATTTCAAAACTTATCAACGTATTATTTTGGTTTTCCCACATACATGATAAACCTATTTCATTCAATATTTGTTTCACATTGAATGCCCAATTTGAACCGTTGTACGTTAGCCCATTATCGGCATCGGATCTTAGCATATTATATGATTTAAATAGTATGGTTTTATTTTCTAATGTTATCAATTTAATCCAATATTTGATAAGTAAAATCTTTCGATGTAAAGACATCGGAACTCTACCTAGTTCCCCGTATAATGCATCAAGGTTTGTTGATCGTTTCACGCCTAACAGCTTTCTACACAATTTGGAATGAATGATTTCCACATCGGGAGCAACATGGTTTCCCCACACCTCCGCCCCATAATTGAGAATTGGCATGTATATAAACCAAATTGATGTTAAGCTCAATTTACACCTGACGTACCCAGATATATTGTTTATCTAAACATTGTTATCGAAATGCAAGCAGATTTCATCTAAACCGTAGTGTGCAAACCAGAAACTCCGAGTGTCCATTTGTACTAGAACCATTGATTTACTTCGAAGTTGCACTAATGCAAGAACTACTTATGAATGCATCAGGTCAATTACCGATGTTCCAGAAGTAGTACAGTACTTGTAAGCAACACGCCATACTAACATGTTCCAATACAATGTATCATCTTACAGAGATATGTTTATAACATCTTAGTACTCCATCATGATGTATATACAGAACATTTAAAGGTTTACTCACTTATGGACTCCGTGAGGGTGATAAACTCAAGTCCTCTAATGGTGGCCTTGTACGGTAAATATAGTCTCCACCACGGTGCCACTGTCCTACTAGCAGACTCAGTGTCTGTTTTGCTGCATGTTCCTATGTCATTGTTGTTTGCTAAATTCGAGTACCTGGTAGGTTTCTGGTTATCTAAGTGACGACTGTATCGTCCTTCTGCTATATTATCTAAAATGAAGGCAGCATTACTTGTTTCTGCGCTACACATGTCATTTTACATTCTTTTCTGGAAGTGCTCGACAAGTAGTGCCACTCACGATATTCTTGAATAACCACAGTCATGAAAGCACAGTGGTAGTGTGTTCGCTACAGGTGTGAACTACTCGGAGTTCGCGCCCCGCTGTAGCATTTACGAGTTTGCATCAATACAAGGCAATTCAAGTCCATATTGTATCCTCTTTCTCCCTCTTGGCCATGTATTCCATCAGGAATGAGGTTACTGGAGCGATTTAAAAACAAAGTTATTTCAACTTATATAAATCACTCTCGAGACCTCATTCCTGATGGAATCCAGCGCCACGAGGGAGAGAGAAGAGGCAACGTGGAATTTAAATGCCTTGCCTAAGGGCACAATCGTAACGGTTCCAGTGGAGCTCGAACTCCGGACCTTTCGCACCTGAAGCGAACGCGCATCCACTGCGAGCGATTTAACTAACCTACCTTAACTAAATTGTGTGTAAACTATACTGACATTATAAGCAAACTGTGCACTTTTATATTGAGCGTTACCTTTTCGTTACACATTTTAGAATTATGGATGAGTGAAGAAAATAATCCTTTACACATTGCATTAATATACCCAATATTTCGCACATTTATATACCAAATCTGCATATAGTTTTTTTCTAAAAGGATATATGTAACGGTGTGTATATTAACCCAATATGTGAGGTGCTATGTAGGCAGCACGGTTAGCTCATTCGGTAGAGCAATCGCCCTGTAAGCGAGAGGTCCCGGGTTCGAGTCCCGGACTGGCTGCATGTTTTTCGCACCTGTGTTACATATAAATAAGGCAAGTTTGGTGCCAGTATATATTCTGGAACGGACTATATAATGTATATACTTAAGCCGTGGCTCAATCTTATGTATGTAAACACAGACACATAACCTCAGCAACCTATGTTCATGGTTATAATCAATGTTCCAAGGCTATACCTTGTGATTATAGTCTATGTACCCTATTATATGCGTTGTTGCTGAAAGTACGTATTTGAATACACTTATGGGAAATGGTATTCAGTTTCCACTGCATTCATATTACATTTTGTACAAATTCTTTGATTTCGTTCTATATTTGTATATCTACCATCTTATAAAAATTTCATTAAATGGTGTTGACAATCATACCTCGTAAATATTTTACTATTGTATGTTCCGGTATTGTTAGAGTATTACCGTTGAATTAAATTTTGGAAAATTGACTGAAAACAAGAAGAAGCAAAAAGATAGTACATATTGTATAGAATACTAGTATTTACGAATTCTGCTGACGCAGGCATTTTTCAAACAATGTATTCGATCTGTTTGTTTATAGTCGCTTCCACTGAGACACATGTGTGATTGGATATTCTAAGATGATTATTCTTCTGGGAAGGTCCATCTATGGCCGATGTTACTATCTGATCGTTCATGTATATTACACATGCTGGAAGCTCCTCCATTGCTTACTTTATATACATTTATTTATTGTAGCTCGATTGCTCGAGTTACATTGAACACTCCCGAGACCTCACTACCGAAATTCATTCCTCAATAAAAAAGTCCTAATTAGTATGGTTAGGAAACGAAATGTCGTAATTTATAAATAAATGTTCGGAATTCGAGCCCCGCTGGAGCCGATAAGATTGTGCCCTTAGGCAAGGCATTTAAATTCCATGTTGCCTCTTCTCTCTCTCTCGTGGCGATGAATTACATCAGGAATGAGGTCTCGAGAGTGATTAATATAAGTTGTAAGAACTTAGTTCTCAATCGAGCTAAAATAAACGTGTATAAACTAACCGTCGTAATTCCGAAATGCACCCTATTAATGCAAAGATGCAATGTTCAGATTAGGACATTGTATGAGAAATCAAATCACCAGAAGTAGACACAATGTTCTAATCAGTAAGAAGCCTCCATTGTGAAATGAATACCGTTAACGTCTTGTAGCTGGGACGTTGTGAGTTCGAGCCCCACCATAACAACGATGGTAATTCCCTTATAGTCATAACGCTTAAATCCATATCTGATAAACAACATCAATGCTCACTGTAATGTTTCCATAAAAACATTGTTTCTGGGAACACCTCTATACCAGAAATGTCAGAACGATTTGACGGAGTTGTCAAGACGTCCACTATGAAATCAACTTCACAATCCGCTCCATCTCTATGTCGTACTGTCATTCAATACTACACGTCAATACTTCTAGATCTCATTTCTGCATAATTTATTCTATTCCATTTTCATCCTTATTTCTTTTTTTCTATTTCTAAGCCCTTAGCTACCAATTTTCAGATATTTATAAGCGTTTAAGTTCTGATCATTTTCAATGCTACGCAAATTTATTAAAATAGCCATATACCTTGTACTATATTTTTTATTTTATATAAATTTATTTTAGCTCAATTGCGAAACAAGTTATATCAACTTATATAAATCAGTTTCGAGACCTCATTCCTGATGGAATCCATCGCCATGAGGGAGAGAGAAGAGGCAAAATTTAAATGCCTTTCCTAAGGGCACAATCATAACGGCTCCAGTGGGGCTCGAACCCCGGACATTTCGCATGTGAAGCGAACGCGCATCCACTGCGCTATTACGACTTCCACATACCTGGTACTAACATCTAGTAAGCAATTGAAAGAATTACCGTATGCTTTTAGCTTCAAGTTCAATCCACATATCACGATATATATGTATGTTTCAGCATATTTCTGAATGCATATTGTGTTTTACGTTTATTTATCGATGCTACCGGTTGCCCATAATTATGAGCAACGCCTCCTGAACAGATTAGTCATTTTAGATTTTTGGAGGATAGTGCAATACAGACAGAGACCCATTGCAGAGTCTCCGCTGGTTCTTTTACGTGCACGGTGTAAAGCAGAGACACAATACATCGGTTTAACGTCCCATCTGAAAGAGCTATTATTAAAGTTTTGTTTATTTAACAACGATTGCGAAGCAAGATTTAGCAAGCTATATTAATCACGAACTCTCGTTGGCGAGGATGAAAGAGGAAATGTGGTCATTCGTGTGGGAGGAAACCGGAGTACCCGGAGAAAACCCACCTATACGAGCTGGCACCATCGTACAATCTCACATACTTCCCGGTCCGAGGATCGAACCCCTGCGCCAATCGGACAGCCAGTCAGTTATAAACAGTAGCGTAGACGATATGACCATTATTTAGATATAAATAAAATAGATATTTAATACTGGTGATATGGGTCCCCAATATCCTATTGTACCATATTTAAGCGACAGAACGAAACTAGGCGAACTTGAATCCAGACTGTCATTTAGTATGTAAGCAACGTTATTCTCGGTACCCAGATCACTATACCCAGTGCACGGTCCCCGATTCATCACCCTATATTACTTAGGTGTTGCATTTGATCAGCCATTGTATTGGCAAGAATGAAAATATGATTTGCATACAGCAATATATACTATTTTAGTCATAGTCAATGTAATATAATTATGTAAGTAATTTATGATAATGTCCATGTTACTTATAGCAAAGAGTCCGAATGAATATATAGTATGTCAGGTGATGCATCAGCAACATTCAAGGTGACTGTTGAACATATATCAGTAGAAGCATTGTCTGATATCCGTATTTTGAATTATGTAAAGTACCGACGAGTATAAGGACATACGACTTTATTCATTGTACACACTGTATGGTAAGTCATAAACATAAATAAAGTAGTGTCGATCATCTAAATGTGGAATGTTAGTGTTATAGTGGTTCATTGACGCTTTGTATATTGCTCAATCCCCCACGATTCATCCGAGATACATTTCTGGCATAAGTGCAACAAGCGAATAACCTACACACAGAACAACAGAACGTATACAAAACCGTGCACATATCATGGTAAACACGTTAGCGCATCAGCACCAATCATTGAATTTTGATTAACAAATTAATTGAACAAACACCTATATTGAATGTTGTGTGTTTTTCGTTTATGTATCGTCTTAACCGGTTGTCCATATGAGCGACGCCTCCTGAAGAGATTAGTCGTTGTAGATGTTGAAGGATAGTGCAATGATACAGACAGAGACCCATTCCAGAGTATAATCTGGTACTTTGCCGTGCATGGTATAAAGCACCGATACCATCTTTAACGTCCCATCTGAAAGATTGTTAATTTTATTATTGTCAGACGGGGGTTCGAACCTGCGATCCCTGGATTACCAGTCCAACACGTCAATGCATATATTATTACATATGTACACGTTTACATTCCATAGTCAACTGATACATAATATATACTCACTGTATTGACATCCAGGCCCAACCCATTCAAATCCACAACCGGAAGCGCATTCCCCTGTTGTGTCGTGGCATTGTTCTGTGTTCATACAGTGGCACAAAAACCGACAGTCTGGTCCGAACCGATATAAACCATTTGTTTCTACATCACAATTAGCAGCTGTAAGTATACCATTTTACATGTAATAATAATAATTGCTACTCAAGTTCATTAGAGTTTGTTGATATAAAGAATAGTTGTGTTTATTTAGGCTAAGTTTAAACTTTATTTATTTTACAATGATTGCGTAGCACGTCTTAACAACTTATAATAATCACACTCGTTGGCGCGGATGAAAGCGTAAATGTTATTATTATCTTTAATCCCACCTGTCCGATCTGGCGACCATCGTACTATCTCACATACTTCCCGGTTCGAGGATCGAACCCTGTTTGCATTGGTGAGAAGCGTATTGAGCTAACCACTGCGCTAATCGGATAGCCATTTGTGTGTATTAGTGTAAGATAGGATTTTAGTTCATTGAGTGATCACCGACATTTGTATGTCCACGAGTGACGTTTAGTCATTTGTTTAAATAAATATTTCAGTGAGCATGAGATGAAATAAAATCCAATCTTACGCTCAGACTAATAAACACATATCTTCTTTTCATTTATGATTTCCAATGACTTTGGCAAAACTAATAATTGTTTTCAAATTGTATTGCTTATAAGTGCACTGTCGGGAGCGTCACACAACCGCGTACTCACTTCTGTTAGTGTGATCATCTGTAATTAGAAATATGTCTGGTATAAGTTTCAAGTTAGTTCCTGTTTGCAGTCATACTTACAATCTACAGACAAAACAAATTTAATATAATATATTACTTTATAATTAACTATTCGTCTTTATCAGAAAATCACTAAAATACTAAAGTCCATCCAACAGCGGAGAAATACGTAACTCAAGCAGTGACAGAGAAAATGTCATCTTACACTGTTTCAAAACAGATATATTTATTTATTTGAACATAGTAGTCGGCAATATGCCCATGAGCTCACATATATAGCGGGAGCCACGTAGGTAGGGATATACTCCATCAATGGACGGCTACACTCTGTGATGCACTTTTGAAAGTAAGCTCAGTGTTTCGTATGTCATTTTGTTCATTTTTAAACCATATATGAACTGATGGTTATATAGATACAGTTGATTGTGTGTTATAGATCAATTTATATAATGTAATTTTATTGTATTATAATTTGACATTTGTACAAAATGATTGGCAAAGGCACTAAAATAAAACATTTATTTATTTTCTTAATTAATAAAAAACATAAGGATAATATTACCGACCCGGATATCTAGTTGCTAGTAGCCTCACATTTCGACACCTGACACCCTAACATGTGACACCCATAACCTGTGACACCGGATGCTCATGAACTCGTATAGTGGCGTTCTCAATCATCAGTACTTCACGTTGTGCTTATATATAGTTTTATTAGCAATAATAATACACATAACATCCCAATACTATTCCGACTACATGTACAATGTAACATGATATATCAAACTCCGTCTCTATATTAGCAGTTCTAGGAATCGGCCATTACACAAAATAACGCTGTTATTGCACCAAACTCGCCCATCAGCGGCCTGTCTCATAATGTCTCATAATGTCTCATTGACGGATCTGTAGTTCAGTGATTAACACGATGAACTGGTAACCAGGGATCGCAGGTTCGATCCCCTATTACAAGGACCGTGTGCGGTGCGTGGGAGTGGGAGCTCATTTCTTCTCTTTCCTCACAGGCACAATATACCAAATTATTATAAGCTTGAGCTCGCTTTGAGGTTATGCCTTTTTCATATTAGAACTTCTTGCGAGTCTTCTTTTTTGGTTTGTATTTAGTTTGTTAGGATTGTTTTTATCTATTTACAAATGTTTAACATTGGAATAATTTAATATCATATTAAAAAAATGTTACGACTCGATAATTCAAGTGTTCAATTGTATTCTAATACATTTCCAAATAGCGCATTCCTTATTGTGCAAGTAGGTTTTATTTACAAATGACTTGTTTCATAAATTAAATATATATAAATTATGCATTAAACCTGTGTTAGTGTTCACCTTCATTAAGCAGACAGCATGTATTAAGCAGCCAGTTTCAAGATTCCCAATATGTTGTTTTATTATACTTTTCTCTTCTATTAAGCAACTAGTATGTGCAGCCACTTTCTGTGATTCCCTTGGCTGGCTGCTTCAGGTTGACTGGTTATGTTTCTGATTGTATGCATTAGAGTGTGCCTTTGAATTGCAAAATAGCGACTTGAGAAAAGTAAGTGGTACGAGTCCGCAATCTTACCACATTGACAGAGTGGGTTGTTTCTGTGGTTGTGTTTCTGAGTGTATGCATTAGATTGTGCCTTTAAGTTACAAATAGCGACATGAGAAAAGAAAGTGATATGATTCCACAATCTAACTACATTGACAGAGTGAGCTGTCTATTATATTTATAGAAAACAGATGTGCCTTTAGTGAGCTGCAATAGGCCCTCGGGGGTGTAAGTAGTTCGTCGTATGTAATGGTAGTAATAGACTGGAACGGTGAGCAGACCAGTACTAAGTTTCCTCTTGAATATTCCAAGAGACATTGCATTCCTTATGTCAGCTGGTAGTTGATTCCATTCAGCAATAGTTTAGAGGAGAACATTTAGAGATGAATTGAGAATTGAGAATTGCAATGTATATTTCTGGTATTGTGTGCGTTCCTTGAACTGTATATACTAACATTTCCAACATTTGCATGCACTAGATCAAACATATATGTTGGTGTTGAGCCAGTTCACAACGGCTACAGCTGGGCGCGAACTACGGGCCTTTCTCACCTGAAGCGAACGCGCTACCACGACTTCCTTTATATAAATATGTGAAAATGACACTAATTTTGTAGCGCCTGATATTATTATTGCGACTTCAAGCTGTATTTGTTCCAGTTCTATTTATTCGCTATGTATTAAACATTATTGTCTCATATACTATCTGCACATTCTAAAATTGCTATGATAAAGAACGTGTATATAGTCAACAGTCTTTCTATGAAGGATGAATTTGAAATGTCGCATAATGTTGATTCTCTGCCAGGCTTTCTGTTCCATGATGTCAATGTGATGGTGCCATGGCCCGTTTTGAGAACATGTGACGTGTGTGTGCGTGTGCGTGAGCGTGCGTGCGTGCGTGCGTGTGTGTGATTTCCATTCATGCAAAGAGGAGAATGATGACGTCTGCGGTGTTTTCTTGATATAGTAATTGATTCGTACGGATTTCTTTTTGATTTTTTTTAATACTTTATTTATTTTACAACGATTGCAAAGCAAGTTTTAATAATTTATATTAATCACTCTCCTTGGCTCGGGTGAAAGCGTATATGTGGTCATTCATGTGGGATGAAATCGGAGTACCCGGAGAAAACCCACCTGTCCGACCTGGCGACACCGTACCATCTCACATACTTCCCTGTCCGAGGATCGAACCCGGGTCGCATTGGTGAGAAGCGAGCACGCTAACCACTGCGCTAATCGGACAGCAAAGAGGAATTGTGTAATTGATATTCAGTACAGATCAATTAATGATCCTCGAGGTACTCCAGCATTGATATGTAGTATATCTGAACTTGACCCAGATAAGTAAACTTTCGATCGGATAGATAGTCATTAAACCATTCTAGAAGGGTTCCTGAAGTTGTGTATTAGACCTCTATGTTACACTCTGTCGTAAGCTTTAGATATATCACATAATACAGCACGAAGTTCCTGTCTGTCGTCCAGTGCTTGGCACAATGTGTGATAGATGTGTGATAGATGAAGGATAGCGATAGACAGGAGAGTAGTTTGGAACAAAACCAGACTGAAGAGATGTGATAATATTATTATCAACAAAAATGCTGAACACTTGGTTGTTAATAATATTTTCTGAGGTTTTGCTGACTGAGCATTAGATAGAAATTGGTCGATAATTGGAGATGTCTTGTGAATCAGTATTCTTATATACGTCACACAGATGGGCTAACTTCCATTGATATGGTACTTTACCTGTATTTAAGGAGTGGCTAAATTGACTGCAAAGATGTTGGGAGAGTTCTTGAGCCAGTACTTTTAGTATTATATTGTTGATATTATCGGGGTCTACAGCTGTTCCGAGCTTCAGTGAGTTAAGTATTGTTGTAACATCTAGGGGTGTACTATGTATGCTATTACTATAAGTTAAGTGAGGGCCATTCAGTGTATCAGGTAATTGTTTATTTGCACCATCAAATTGTGTATGAAACTGGTAGAAGTTATTGGACGCATTGACCTTTTCTGTTGTTGTAGTTGTTGTGTTGAGTACACCGATCCATTTTACTCAACATTTGTATGTTTGAACCTTTTGTACCAGGTTTAATGAACTGTTTGAGTAGTTTCCAGTAGTTTGAGAGTGCCATAATTTGAGAGTTGCGTCTATCAGCTATTAGTGTTTTCGTTAGCTTGTTTCTTGCATCCCTAATGAGTGAGGTAGTTTTATTTCGTAACATGCTTGTAGATATCCCAGTTGTAACTGTAACATATGCCGCGTTTTCTAATGTATTTTCTGATTTCGTTATGTGGCCAAGGAGTGTCTGATTGTCTAACAGTAATAGGTTTGCTTAGTATAGTGTCTTTAGCAATTCGCTAAGTTTTAGCGTGATGTTCATTGCATATTGGTGTATGACATACTTGAAGAGGGTATTAGTGTGTTAGTATATCGTAGTCTCAGTTTTCAAACTACAAAATGTTTCTCCTATATGCACTAACCTTATTGTGTGCATACTTTAAACAGCAACATCTAGGAGAGTGCTGCCTGCTATTTTGATCTAGGAATGGTTCGCCAACTCCGCAAAGCTCATTTCATAAAATATGATATGAACTCACCACTCATGTAATATCCTATCTTTATTATACTTTCTCCACGTACGGATTCATTGATACTATATATCAGTGTTTGCTGTGAAAATAAAAACAGATAGATAGAAATTCAATAAGAACGATAAAAGTTAGTTTGATTGGATGAGTAGGCTGTAACAGGAAGATATATTAAATGTATTCCTATCAACATATGTGTTTTCAAGTGTAACATCAGTTAACCGGTTTATAATACATATAATGGCATATGTAAGGTAGTATTTGTATATGGAGTTTTAATCTCAACTCTAATATTGAATATTAAACATTTAGATGATTTAAAAAGAGATACACGATCAGAATTTACATCAATATATTGCCGTTACACCTCATGCGACTTAAACCCGGCAGTTCATGATGTTACTGAACCGTGATAGATAAATATATAACCAGACTCGTAGCAGAGATGACAAAACTATATAATGTTGTCCCTACTCACCATTACGTTCTTCTGAATGTACTTCACAACGGAACAACTTACGTAGTATAATTTTCTAACTTTCATACGTCGTAGCCGATTACATGAATTGCAGGTAATATCTTCATTTAATTCATTTATTATTCTTGCTTATTTATGATGTTCGACTATTTGTAGATCCCTACAACTCAGTTTGTTTTGTATCAGATTGTATGTATTGAATTAAGGTTATATTTTCTTTTATGCTTTCCAATGAATGATTGCGTTTCCTCGGTGAAAGAAAAAACTCCATCTATCTTCCACTCTTTTGAAAAAGTGAACGATGGCATTTTCTCTGCCACTAGTTGAGCCTCGTATCCCTCTGCGGATGAACAAAACTCCATCTACCTTCCACTCTTTTGAAAAAGTGAACGATGGCATTTTCTCTGCCACTAGTTGAGTCTCGTATCCCTATGCGGATGAACAAAACTCCATCGATCTTCCACTCTTTTGAATGAATGAACGATGGCATTTTCTCTGCAACTAGTTGAGCTTCGTATCCCTCTGCGGTTGGATGTACTTTTGTATGTTCGCTATTTTCTGAAATTCATGAACAGTTAGTTAGTAATATATTCGAATGAGTTTGTTTATTCCGTACTTTTTAATTGTGACAGCAAATAGAAACTAACTTGAACATTATATCGGGACTATTTTTTATTACTGATGTTCACACTAACATAAATGGTTGTGTGGTTGTGTATTGTTGAGAAATGAGGATCCTGACGTGGGTTTGTTTTTGATAACCACTATTATATTAGCCAAAATCATTGGGAAATCATAAAAGAAAAAGATTATTTCTATTTCTAGAAGTTTATGCTTTCAAGTTAATGAATGAGTAACATAGGTGAAACACAGATGATATTTGTGTTTATTAGTGTAAGAATGGAATTTATTGAGTGACCAGCGAAATAATTGTTTTCTTCACTAATGGAAATACACATTTTATAAAGCTTGGTTTAGTTTACAACGATTGCGAAGCAAGTTTTAACAACTTATATTAATCACTCTCGTTGGCGGAGATGAAAGCGTAAATGTAGCATTCGTGTTGGAGGAAACCGAAGAACCCGGAGAAAACCCACCTATCCGATCTGGCGACATTTTGGTAATCATGAGATAAACTAAAATCCTAGCTTACACTAATGAGCACACATACTCTGTTTTATGATGTTTTGCTAATGTGTATAAGTTTATCCAATTTACTAATGTTTATTGTCCTTACACTGAGCTATATGACAGCCACTTAGTAATACAAAATGGTTCCGGTATAATTTGCAAGTTACTTTCTGTCTGCTGTCATCATTGAAAACTAAACTAAATTAAACAAATATACCAGTTTATTATTAATTATTCATAATAGCTAATATACAAAAGTACAGACAACCGCTGAAGCATACGAAGCACAAGCAATGGAAAATAAAATGACATATTCTATCGTTTCAAAACAGTGAACACTGATAGCATTTTCGTCAATGAGACAACTCTATCGAAGCACATGAACACTACTATATGTGTCTTAGTACAATGTATGTGGGTGGTGGTGTTGGTAGTGTTGGTGGTATAGTTGGGGCATACATATTGTCATAGACAGACGTTTACATTCTTGTTCGCAATGCCTTGTAGATTATTCTGTTGTTCATAGTTGTGTGATGGTAGTACTCCTTGTATACCCGTATTTGCGTGTTGTGCTATGCAGAAGTGTGGAGGCGGAAAAGGAGGCGGGGTATAAAGTAGCTGCCTTGCCTGACTCAACTTTTGTATTACAATGTACTATTCCAGATGATCATTGTCTTGAGCATTGTAACTAGTTTG
Source organism: Archivesica marissinica (assembly GCA_014843695.1). Taxonomy (NCBI): domain Eukaryota; kingdom Metazoa; phylum Mollusca; class Bivalvia; order Venerida; family Vesicomyidae; genus Archivesica; species Archivesica marissinica. The sequence continues at coordinate 10,574,113 of CM026391.1, forward strand.
CATATTTGCTGATCTGTTTTGTTGTTTACTTGTACATCGTTCTCATTGCTGGGGGGGGGTAGTTCTGCTGTTGACATGGGTGGGTGAGGTATGTTCATTTTGACCTTGCTCCAGTGTCCCGATTGATTCGTGAGTACTGCCTTTCTTCTTCTTCCCCATATGTACTTGTATGCATGTATATACTATTATGCTACTATTTTACCAGTCCTCCCGTGTTTGTTATAACTTATGCAATATTAATATCTTTGTTTTGATTTATTTTTCACCAGATTGAAAATGTCCGTTTCCCGCCAAGTATCAATTGACATTCACATCCATTGCACTATTACAACCTCTTCTCTCTCATGACGATGAATCCACAAGCAATAAAGTCTCAAGAGCGATTAGACATAACAACTTGTTTTGCAATCCAGCTAACATAAATGGGTGTAAACTTAAATATTTTCAGATCTCAGTCTAGCTGCTTATATGAATCATGGGTATACTTTGGTGCATTTTACTCTATGGTGGAGTACTTGTTAGCTGTGAAGAAGTTGGTAAGTGTACATACATATCCACTGTTTAAAGTTAAGCTACGTGGATTCCTAGGAACTAACTTAATTCTGGAGAGTGTGCTGTGATCTGGAAGTTATTAGCTTGCATTAACACTGCAAATGAGATTAATTGAAACATTTAATACATGGCAAATAACTAATAAGCTAAAGACATACAAACTAATGGATATATTCCCTCATATAAACCATAACCCTAATCACATTGAACTCACATGAGTCAAATCACAACGCAAGTTCTATACTTAATTACTGTCCTAACGCAATTGCTCTACTTATTTACTGTCCTAACGCAATGTCTCTACTTAATTACTGTCCTAAAGCAATTTCGCTACTGAATTACTGTCCTAGCGCAATTTCTCTACCTAATTACTGTCGCAATTTCGCTACTGAATTACTGTCCTAACGCAATTTCTCTACTTAATTACTGTCCTAACGCAATTTCTCTACTGAATTACTGTCCTAGCGCAATTTCTCTACTTAATTACTGTCCTAACGCAATTTCGCTACTTAATTACTGTCTGTATTTAAGGTGGACTCCACTGTGTAGATATTGCCTTCGACGGATTGTAGATATAGCGACTTGGAAATCTACTACTGTACAGTATAGTGGAGCAAACACTGTAAACATGAAAACACAGCATGAGTGAAAGCACAATATACTAGCTTATACACATTTCTGTTACCTCAAGTTCTTATTATTTGTTCAATTTAGTTTAATCACTCTCGAAACCTCATAGCTGATGTAATTCATAGCCATGAATGATAGAAGCAAAGTGGATTTTAAGTGTCTTGTCTGTTTTGGTGGTGGGCTCGAACTCACTTCAGGTGCGGACCAAAATATGTCCGTTAGTTTGGCTTGTAATAATTGCGTGTAATCATATGGTACTTGGAATATCATGAATAATCGATATAATGTCAATATTTGCAGGTGTAAATCTCATCAGCGGTATCAAGAACTCGGTCACCACCAGTCAATCTAGCATATTCAATAACAAACCTTTTTACTATTCTGCAAACGCAATAGATGGAAAGGATAGTCAATTTATAGATACGTGTGGTTGCTGCGGTGTTACTAATGGAGCCACACTTTCATGGTGGCAGATTAATCTGGGAAACAAGTACCTTATAGATGCATTGGAAGTATTTGGTCGCGAGACAGGTATGCTATATTACCTCTGCACTTACACCATTGGAATGTTCTCTGTAATATAACATCTGTAATAGCGGTTTGTCGTCTGTTCTCTACTTCCTAATCATTTACACGTGCATTCAGTGAGTCCGTATCTTAGCAATCCCTCACATATATACATGTTGGATTAGAGGGGTAATGTCCTAGAATGAATGAAGAACTCAAATTAGAATGCAATCATATTTTACTCATGTTTAATGCGCACTCATATATCTTCCATTTGCGTCGGGGACATGCATCGGAGAGCACTGAGTCAGATATGTTCCACCTAATGCTGGACATTTGATTGACTATTAGTCATGCTATTAGTCATTTATTAATGCTGTGGAAGTATTTGGTCGCAAGACAAGTATGCTATATTACCTCTGCACTTACACAATTGGAATTTAAAAACAGTTTAAACTTTATTTATTTTGCAACGATTGCGAACAAGCTTTAACAACTTATATTAATTACTCTCGTTGGTGCGGATGAAAGCGTATATGTGGTCATTCGTGTGGGAGGAAACCGGAGTACCCGGGGAAATTCTACCTGTCCGATCTAGCGACCTCCGTACCATCTCACATACTTCACGGTCCGAGAATCGAACCCGGGTTGCATCGGTGAGAAGCGAGCGCGCTTAACCACTGCGCTAATCAGAATTAACTAATGCAGTTTTGTCATATAACATCTTTAATTGAGATCTATTTTATGTTCTCTACTTCTTAATCCTCTTCTGAAAGTTTAGCTTACTCAACCCACGTACTAAGCTATTTTAAATAAATTGTGTATTTGTCGTATCACATTGATGCATTTAAGGTAGGGATGTTGATTTTGTATTCGCTTGATATGACATTGATTTTATATATTCTATTTGGCAGGAGAGCCGTGGCAGTTACAAGCTGCTGTTATCTATGCTGGCAATGCATCCTTGGCTGGCAACAATACTAATGGAGTAGTGGTGTATACAATACCCACAATCATCAACGACAACTCCCACTTCATCACATACTTACAACCTGCTATCATCGCACAGTATTTCATTATAACACTTCAACAAGAGACCCTCACGATTTGTGAGTTTAAATTATATGAAAAATGTAAGTATCGCAAATGCTTAGCTAGTGTATTTTATCTATACATTTGTACATATCTTTATCGCCCAAGTTAACAAAATAATAGCCATACTATATAGCGCAGGACCGGTCTACAGACAATGGTGGTATATATGAGGTATGGTGATAGCAGAGACATGGAAAGCAATATAAGTAGACATCAGTGAGATATGTGAATCTATGCACATGTCGGAATATAAGAAATACATGGAATATACTCATATACAATTCTAGATATGTGAATCTATGCACATGTCGGAATATAAGAAATACATGGAATATACTCATATACAATTCTAGATATGTGAATCTATGCACATGTCGGAATATAAGAAATACATGGAATATACTCATATACAAGTCTAGATATTTGAATGTCATATGCCTGTTCAGAAAATACGAAATGGCACTGTATGCGAATGCCCCGTTTTATTGATGGACAAATACCCTGGATACCCCTCCTAGCAGTATTTCAGAAACTGACATGTACCTGGGTAGAACCCCCACCGTATGCGAGCAAAGCTGTATAGGTTCCCCAGGTGAAAGAACACCACCATTGGGAGTTGAACATAAAGCGGCGAGAGGTAAGTGATTTGAAGTCAACGACCGTAACCGGTCTGTCACGGATGCCCAATGATTAATACATATTTTTCAAGTTCATTCTGTCTAAAGTTAGATTTATGTACTGCATCACGTTGGTAATATTGGTTTTGTAACGGGTCAATATCAGTTACTTTGACCCATGCAGATACATAACATTACCTGTACTTTGATTTGTATTGAATGTATATATGAAATACCGATACATATATACACATATATATTAAATGCATTTGTATGAATTGCTACTGATTGTCTACAATATTGCACACTATATGCAGTTTGTGATGTGTGAAGATTTGGAGCAGGGTGTGCACATCAATGTCACTGTTCAGACCAGCAGTCTTGTAACTCTGTGACAGGAATATGTCAGACGCCAGGGTGCTTGGATGGTTGGCAAGGACTAGCGTGTGATCAAAGTACGTTGTTTTAGTTACATACAAGTATAACCAATGATGCTTTTAAATTACAACGTAGTTATAAACGCTTTCATTAAATGAGATACTTATATCATACTATGTGTTAATTAAAACGGGGAATCAACACAGTAGAATAAGTACTTTCTGGGTTTCCTTATTAGTTCACTTAGTTTTCTAGCTAACTGTGGACGGTTAATGCCACGCTATATTGTCCCCACATGTGCCCCTGCTGTATTTGTAACTCCGTACGTAAGTTGCGTTCACCTCGCCATACCGGATAATTTCTCCCGCTAATGGTAGTACTAATACTACTTATTTATTGCAACACTCTATTAGATTGTGAACATGGCACGTTGGTGTCACGTCATTGCTCATGTGCCTGTCACTGTATTGACGATGCTTTCTGAGTGTAATATGACCCAGGATGGCATTGGCGGCTTATTTTGCAATATTGGTTTGCTTGTTTGCTTGCTTAGTCGCACTGGTAGCTTAGATCGTGTGATGAATTTCGACCTATTATCGGTGGACGTAGTATGTAAATACAACAATATAAGGGAGTTTGATAACAATTGTATTAATGCACATCAGCTTATCTAGTCGTAATAACGATTACGACAAACTGTAGACATGTATGACAGCCCCAGTTCCGGTAAACCGAGGGAAACAACCTAGGCAAGACCGTTACATAATCTTCACACATTTACGTCATCCTTTCAAACCGGCGTCAAGTATTGCAGTTTCCATGGAGTTTCGTACAGGATTGTCTAAACAATATGTACGCTTTCTTTTTTGACTTAGTATATATTTCCAATGATGGTGTACACTATACGTAGGGGATAATATTTATTTTATTTTAATCTTCCCATGCTTTACCTATTTATTTTAAATGGTTTAGTATACATTACAAGATTTGTTTAACATTCACAACCGACATAATTTCGATTGATTTAGCTCTTATTATTTGAAAATACTTTACACGTAATAAATGACTCAATGTTTTGAGTAATAACACTGAATAATGTAACGTTTGTTCTCTATGCCAGAAGTGAGGATTGGGCAGCACTTTTATATATGATATGATTGTGATTAAATACGTGTGTTTAAATCCCAGTTCTGTTCTGTTCTGCTGTCTTTCAGTACCGGTGTGTAATTGAATAAGAAGGGGGCTATCTATCTTCATTTTGAGGAGTACTGATACTATTGCTTGGAATTGTAAACTTATTTAACTGATAGCGGTAGATAACTTCTACTTATATACTGTCTTCTACTATTCGCGAGAAAAAGTGCTGTGTATATTCCCTAGTACAGCAACACTCATGGACACCAAGACGGATCTGTAGTCCAGTGGTAACACGCTGGAATTGTAATCCAGGGATCGCAGGTTCGACCCCCGTCTAACCCTAATAAAATTAACCGTGTTTCAGAAATGAGTTTAAACCAAGTTCTCGTGTCGGTGCTGTTCACCGTGCACGTAACAGAACCAGGGCAGACGCTACAATGGGCCTCTCTCTGTATCATTGCACTATCCTCCAAATATCTGAAAAGACTAATCTCTTCAGGAGGCGTCGCTCATATAGGCAACTGGTAGCGACGATAAATAAACGTAAAACACACATACTCCTGGACACATTCTGAATGCTCAGGTGACAATATCGACCAGTAAACAAGGGAGTCGTTGCACTTATCCTGAAACATGCTAACGATTAATATCAATGCATGTATAATACTATTCTGCTGTTGCGACTTTCTATTAGTGTGTGGTCATGGCACCTTTGGATATAATTGTTCAAGTGAATGCTACTGCAAGGATGCTGCTGACTGTGAGCACAAGGAAGGATTATGTTCAGATGGATGTGCACCGGGATGGCGAGGACAATCCTGTGACATAGGTACACATATGTGATATTTATTATTTTAACATAGCGTGATATAAATAAAGGATAACGACCAAGTTCGTTGTATACTCCGGTTGTACATGTATTGATCAAACATTCATTATACGTTTACAGAACTTCAAATTAATCATTTCGATTTCCTTGGACTTGGTATAGCCCCATAGCTCTGATGAATAGTTCAGTATAGATCCAACAAATGCATCAAATACTGTCATAATAGTTTCGGTTTTATATCAATCTTTTTGCAATTAAATAATGATGTGTTCAGGGCTTTTAAAGCTTTACCATGTACATGTTCCTGGTTCAAAGCAAAGCAATCCTAACTGTGCTATTGCAACTAATGTATGTAACATTCTTGAATAAAAATTATTGTTTAAACTAAAGCAAAGTTGCTGGTAAAATTTAATACAGTTCCAAAATAAATAAAGTCATTGACAACCTAGATATTATGGCCAGTGTAGCCCCAATCCTCGTTTGGTAACAAGCTGCCTCTTTTGCGAAAAACGACAATCTGAATTTTGGAGTGGTTGTTAACATTTAATCCACATGTATCACAATAAGTTTTCAGGGTTTTAAATGCTGTTGTAGTTCATCAAGTGTTTTAGCTAATATGGTTATTGCAATTATTTACTATGGTTATATCTACGAACAGGCATCAATATTCACAATGTACTGATTGATGCAAGAGGAACACTATTGTCATCCATTTTATAACAGGCATCAATATTCACAAAGTACTCCTTGATGCAAGAGGAACACTATATTGTCATCCAGTTTATAACAGGCATCATTATTCCCAAAGTACTCCTTGATGCAAGAGGAACACTATTGACATCCAGTTTATAACATGCATCACTATTCACAAAGTACTCATTGATGCTAGAGGAACACTATTGACATCCAGTTTATAACAGGCATCACTATTCACAAAGTACTCCTTGATGCAAGAGGAACACTATATTGTCATCCAGTTTATAACAGGCATCAATATTCACAAAGTACTCCTTGATGCAAGAGGAACACTATATTTTCATCCAGTTTATAACAGGCATCACTATTCACAATGTACTCCTTGATGCGTGAGGAACACTATTGACATCCAGTTTATAACAGGCATCACTATTCACAATGTACTCCTTGATGCGAGAGGAACACTATTGACATCCAGTTTATAACAGGCATCACTATTCACAATGTACTACTTGATGCGAGAGGAACACTATTGCCATCCAGTTTATAACAGGCAGCACTATTCACAAAGTACTCCTTGATGCGTGAGGAACACTACTGACATCCAGTTTATAACAGGCATCACTATTCACAATGTACTCCTTGATGCGAACACTATTGAAACCCAGTTTTATCGGACATATTATGCTCAGTTAGTCATGACATATGGTGCCTCCGTAGCCTGAGTGGTTAATGTCGTTGACTTCAAATAACCTGCCCCTCACCACTGTATGTTCGAATCCCACTGGGAAGTGTCGAATTATTTTATGTGAGAAAACTATTCAGCTAGCTTGCGGTAGGTCGGTGGTTCTACCCGGATGCCCGTCAATGTCTTCAATACAACTCGGATTAGCACCCGGGGTCTGCATCGACCAACACTAACTTGAGAGTCGCCGTATGACCTAAGCTGCTAGTGCTACTTTAAACCCCCAAAGCAAACAATAAAGCAAACCGGTTTCTTTGTTAAAGCCGATTTCTTTGTTAAAGCCGATTTCTTTGTTAAAGCCTATTTCTTTGTTAAAGCCGATTTCTTTGTTAAAGCCGGTTTCTTTGTTGAAGTCGCAACATTTAAAATTTACTGTAGTTTACAAAAGTGTCTATACGTGTATTATGTAATGTATAATAGTATGTTTCTTTACTTAATATGTGCAAGAACAGCAACTGAAGTATATGAAATACGAAAAATAAGTAGTCCACGACGGGATTCGACCCCACGACCTCAAAGGACAGATTTATTGTAGTTCGCTCTTTTGCTCACCGCTTATTTAGTTGCGCTTTTTTTGTATTTTAGTTACAAATAATGTAGATATACTTTACCTTTTCTGCTTACAACAGTATATAAATGTACACTAAGCAAATTTAAGTTTCTGTGGCCTAGTGGTTAAGGCGTCCGCCTACGGAGCGGGATATCGAAGGTTCGAATCTTGTCAGGGGTCTGTTCTGATATAGCCGGTTGGTGAGGTGCCAGCTGGTTAAATAATGGTTACTGATTGCCTATCAGCCTGGCATACAAACATAGGATTCGGGAAGTACTGATGTTCATAAAAAAGAGGTGTCTCATAAGTCAGAAATGGCTGGCCCTTTAAATATGGGTGACATTATAATATACAAACACTTCACTTAGTAATAATGCATATATACAAGTACAATGGAACGGGCAACAGCAAGCAACGAGAAATATAATGTGGAGTATACATCTGTATCAATAAACTACCAGAAATCGAATTGGTATGATTCATGCTGGCTCTTGAGGGAATTAAAAAGAAACATAAAAAAATAGGATAGTTCAAGGGAAAGTCGAAAATCATGGTACTTATACTCGTACCATGACTGGGCCTGAGTGATAATGGTAGTTGAGAGTCGCCATATGACCTACAAAGTTTGTGCATATTTAGTCCCCCCCCCAACCCAAACAAATTAATACCATGAAAATACAGCTTAGCATTCAGTTGATTGGGCATGTCATGTGGATTATCGACGCTCATAAATCACATTCTGTTTGCAGCGTTGCTGAAAAGCCCAGATCCACCAACCCCCGTTGGTGTTATTGTTGGCGGTGTTGTTGGAGCTATATTGATGATCGTTATTGCTGTAGTAATAGGACTTTTCTTAATGAGGAGGAGAGCGTAAGACAATCTCAACTATTAATTACAATTATTCACAGCATAACATACTTACAAATGAATACAGACCATGAATCGGACTGTACTCGTAATTTATTGATATATCAATTTGAGTAAATACTGTTTAAAGCAGCATTACATCGTATGAAATAAAAGATATTTGAAAAATTCAATTTTTGCATATGGGTAGCAATGCTGCTACACATTCTAACATTATACTTTGTATGCTTATGTTCATTTGGTAAACAGTGTCTTTTTGCGATAAAACAAACTCGAAACCGAAAGTAGGACTTTCCGAGTCGATCGCTCATGCACTTGTTTACAACCGGAACGCATCGTCCGCACTTGTTTACATTCGGAATGCATCGTCCTCATTTGTCCCATGTTGTCTTTTTTAATTAGATTACTTGATATGTTAATTCATACCTCTGTTAGCTAAGTCTTTTAGGAACATTTCTACATCCCCGCGAGGGGTTCGACATTAGAGGAAGATAGATACATGTTCAAAATATACTGAGTCAAAAAAGAAACGATACCTGGTGTTTATGTGTCTATAATTTCAACATTTATTAAGACAATTCTTTGAAAATTCATAAGATGATAGTCCAACATGTTTGAAAGAGGAGCACAAAAAGCATAATGAGCCTCCGAAACTGTCTGCTGCGTGATGACGTAATTCGTCGGACAGGGGTCTAATGGAGTTTTCACACAGACGTCAATAGTCAATACCGAGTATGGGCACCATTTGCGTCTCTCACTGCAATGCACCGCCGTCGCATCGAACGGAAGAGTGTCTGAATCTCTTGCTGGTCAATATTTGTCCACTCATGATGCAAAACATCCCTCAGTTGGTTTAACGTTACCGGCTGACGTCGTCTGACGCGGCGGTCTAACGTATCCCACAAATGTTCTATGGGTGACAAGTCTGGTGACAAAACAGGCCACCGCAGGGTTTCAATATTGTTCTGCTCCAATAATGTGGTGGAAATCCGAGCAGTATGACACCTGGCGTTGTCCTGTTGGAACAGTGTGACGCTTCTGTTGGCGTTAAAGAACGGCACAACAACTGGCGCAAGGATCTCATCACAGTACCGCTGGGCGTTTAGGTTCCCGTCCACCACTAACAGTTCAGTGCGACTGCCGAAGGTGATACCGCCCCACGCCATAACGCTTCCGCCCCCGAACAGATCGACCTGACGTACACATGCGTCGGCGTAACGTTCACCGCGTCTGCGATATACCCGCTCTCTGCCATCCTCTCGACGCAAACAGAACCGCGATTCATCGCTAAACATCACCGAATTCCACTATAACCGAGTCCAACGAGCACGTTCCGTCGTCCATTCCCGCCGTACGTCACGGTGACGTCGTGTCAGGATGGGTCCAACGTATGGCCGATAGGCAGGAATGCCACGTTCACCGAGCCGGTTCCTAACTGTTTGTGCACTGATGCGAGTGTTGGTCATCCCAGGAGTAACGGCAGCTGTGTGCGTAGCAGGTAGGAACCGGTCACGTAAATGTGACGTCCGAATGTGACGGTCCTGTTCACGCGTCGTCACACGTGGTCGACCAGATCTTGGACGGTCGGCCACCGATCCATGTGTTCGATAACGTCGAAGTAGACGTGTTATCGTGATCCGCGTAACCCCGAGTCGATTTGCGACGTCACGCTGACGTAAACCGCCGTCAATCATGCCAATGGCACGCATTCTCTGATTGCGGTTTAGCCTAGGCATTTTGTTAGAGGTAACAATGGGTATGTAAAGTGTTTTTCCTCGATGATAATGCAATACCAGTACAATAAACCGGTTTTCTGATTTGTACATGTGTAGGAAGTTGTCTTTGTTGAGGAGCACGTGCAAATCGGCAATTCGGCGTTCCAGGATTAGCGGGTGTTTATTTACCTGTGGTTATGGTTGACTGACATTGCAATAAGATACCCGGTACTGATACGTAATAATATATTAAACCTTTCTATGGTTTTATCCGTTTTACGTCATTTTTAGTTTGGTATCGTTTCTTTTTTGACTCACTATATATACGTTGTTTTCTACATCCTCTGTTGTTTCACGCGTGCGCGCTGTGCGTGCTTACATTTTGTGTTGATAAACAAATTCGCGTATACGACGGTTTAAATTTATTGGAATTTTATCGTTTCTGAGCGATTTTTGTAAACACACACATATTAGTATTTATATTCTACACAAAACATCCTTTATTACGATGTAATGCTGCTTTAAACAAGTCTATTAAATATTGTTCGATTATTTACAAAGTACAAAGTCGTGGTATTGCAAATAGCATATGTTTGCTAGTTCAACAAGCGTTACTATTATTGAACACTGGCTTGCATTAGGAGACGGTGATGTAACGACATGGGCAATCTGATGAAAGCTATGTTAGTTAGAATATTTTCTCATTGATATTATCAGTATGTGAATCTTTAAAACGTGGGGAAATTATATACAATAATATATTGCTCTGTTTCAGTGCTACTAGTAAACATGAACGCAACAGTTTTTCACATAGTCACACAGTTGCATTTGCACCAGCTAAAGAAGAACATATAAACGAATGTGTGGATAGTATAGAAGGACATATAAACGAATGCTTGGAAGGTATATACAAATATAATGTTAATAGTATTGCTTACTTATGCAACATTGTTTGTAACATCCAGAATTTACTCTTTTTTGACATACTAAAATTTATAAATGAAAACACAATGGTAGCTGCTCACAATTGTATGTAAGATTGATATCAAATTAATGCTATTTTTTTTCACAGATGGTAAAAGCATCCACTGTAATACTGACGATAAGCAACAGACAGGCATCAGGGTTCATGAGCTCTGGGATTATATTAATACACATAAAGGCAATAAATGTGTTGAACTCTTCAATGAGTTTCAGGTATTCGATTGTATATTAAAATTTTATATACTTAATTACAGCTATTTGGATATGTATTGTAATAAGCTTATGAGCTCTACTCGTTCAAACAACCGTAGTTGGATTGACGAATATGTATTTTTTATTTTGTTTATTTAAGTTTATTTAACGTCGCTACCGATTGCCCGTTTGAGCGACTGGCAGTCTACCTAACAACATCTTGCCTATGCATGCTCCAGTGCTTAACCATGATGAAACGTTGTTGAAATCATCAATTTAATCTCTAGTGGTGAATATCGTCGTTCTGTTTGGTTCAGTGACTTCGTAGTGGAGTAGCTAGAGGTTCTCTGCGCAGAAGAGTACTTGTGGGACAAGGTAATAAATGTCGTGCAAAGTGTGGTTACGCAATGTAGTATACGCGACGGAATGACGTCTATATAGTGTATTATCGATACACACTGCTACGTCTATTTGAAATGGTAGTATAGTTATATCATCATCTTATATTTAGACATTGCCACACGGACTTGTGCATGCACATACGGTAGTATAGTTATAGCATCCTCTTATATTTAGACATTGCCACACGGACTTGTGCATGAACATACGGTAGTATAGTTATAGCATCATCTTATATTTAGACATTGCCACACGGACTTGTGCATGAACATACGGTAGTATAGTTATAGCATCCTCTTATATTTAGACATTGCCACACGGACTTATGCATGAATATAAGGCGGTATAGTTATAGCATCATCTTATATTTAGTCATTGCCACACGGACTTGTACATGCACATACGGTAGTATAGTTATAGCATCATCTTATATTTAGTCATTGCCACACGGACTTGTACATGCACATACGGTAGTATAGTTATAGCATCGTCTTATATTTAGACTTTGCCACACGGACTTGTTCATGAACATACGGTAGTATAGTTATAGCATCATCTTATATTTAGACATTGCCACACGGACTTGTACATGCACATACGGTAGTATAGTTATAGCATCATCTTATATTTAGACATTGCCACACGGACTTGTGTATGAACATACGGTGGCAGCAAACCCAATAAACAAAGGAAAAACAAGATACAAAGAGATGTATGCATGTAAGTATTATAACTGCTAAATAGTTTTGTTATGATTGTGGTGCTCTTTGCCAGAATATTAAATAAATGCTTAATACTACAATTAATAATTAATTCATGCACTAAATGGGATAAAGTACGCTATATATATGTATGTGTTATTAAGAAGTCTTTCTTTCTACGAAATGATGGACATCTTCCGTTACTGTTATAATCCACATATGACAATTTATGTAAATACAAAGCGTACGGTTTTTATATAACTAAATAGCATTTTTCTCTTTGGGCCCATTGTATATTTGTGTACCTACTGGAACTGGATTACAGTTTAATGGTTGAAGTACCATATATAAATTATTCCATGTAATTTGATGTTGTGATTACGCAGTGGATGCGCGTTCGCTTCAGGCGCGAAAGTTCCGGAGTTCGAGCCCCACTGGAGCCGTTACGATTGTGCCCTTAGGCAAGGCATTTAAATTCCACGTTGCCTCTTCTCTCTCCCTCGTGGCGATGGATTCCATCAGGAATGAGGTCTCGTGAATGATTAATATAAGTTGTAAAACTTGTTTCGCAATCGAGCTAAAATAAATTTGTTTAAAAAAAATTGAAATGTTCATATATAGGTATGTGTTGTAAATAAAATGTGTATAAACATGCACATGTGTACGCACGCGGTTCACATGTTTGTATCTTTCGACATTTTGTGTCTAATGTTGTTTAATAGTAGGTTTGGTAGGGGATGAGTCTACGACGCCTACCATACCTATTATGGAGAATAATAAAAGTTATTCCTAATTGGATCCGAAATAAAAACAATAAAAAACCCAAATTGAACTTGATAATTGATAATCATTCAACTTCTCGTTTTTATTTTACATTCAGTAATATAAACTTTTATCAAAGCATAAGAAATAATGGTGTCTTTTCAAGGATTATGAACATGCGTTTGATGCTGTATATCAAGAGGAATTATTGATACAATTAAATAAATCTGGTCTTAAAGCAGCATTACATCATAATAAAGGATGTTTTGGGTAAATTATAAATATTAATATGTGTGTGTTTACAAAAATCGAAATAGTCTCTCAGAAACGATAACATTCCAATAAATTTAAACCGTCGTATACGCGAATTTGTTTATTAACACACGAAATGTAAACACGCACAGCGAGCATGCGTGAAACAACAGAAGATGTAGAAAACAACGTATATATTTTGAACATGAAAAACTATCTATCTATCTTCCTCTAATGTCGAACCCCTCGCGGGGATGTAGAAATGTCCCTAAAAGACTTAGCTAACAGAGGTATGAATCAATATATCAAGTAATTTAATTAAAAATACAACGTGGGACAAATGAGGACGATGCATTCCGAATGTAAACAAGTACGGACGATGCGTTCCAGTTGTAAATAAGTGTGTGACCGATCGACTCGGAAAGTCCTATTTTCGGTTTCGTGTTTGTTTTATCGCAAAATAACGCTGTTTACCAAATGAACATAAACATCCAAAGTATAATGTTAGAATGTGTAGCAGCATTGCTACCCATACGAAAAAATTGAATATTTCAAATATCTTTTATTTCATATGATGTAATGCTCCTTTAATGTATATATATTATATCATAACGTTAAATATTGTGCTCAAACTATATGTTCTCATTAAAATGTGATTGAAAATTAATGTGTTCTCTAACCAAAATTCCGGTTGAACTATATGTCACTATATGTTGTCATGAACGAGGTATGGAAATGTAAGAACTATTTGCATTGGCAATATATCATGACATAGTGTACAGCATATTACCATGTCAAATAAAATAGAGTTGATACATTAAGTTAGCTAAGTACCATTAGTGACTATACGTTAATAAGATTTATAATAAGTTTATAAGCTCTGCTTCCGTTTTGATCCTTTCCTATTCTTTGATTTTGTGTGCATGTATTATTTTGTGAATGTATATAGTGGAATAAATATGTTTAAACCAAGTATATATGTATTTGTTTATTGATTATATCAATCAATTCGGCAAGGAAAATGTTTTATAAAAGCTACTTTTAGCTTCCTACTTGATCCTTTGCATTATGTGTTATGTATGTCGTTGTATGCTATACGTGATATATGTATGTCGTTGTATGCTATACGTGATTTATGTTTTGCTATAAATATTGTTTATACAAACGTGATAATGTGTGGATGTTAGGGAACAAACACTTACCATTACGACAATACTGTAACATAGACATTGAATTGATCGTAAAATCAGGCTCATAATATTCATTGAATGTCACAATAAACGACAATGGACCACTGTGATGTTCATCATATGATATTAACTAGTTTGGTAATATGAGTGAGAGAAGAGTCAATATGGAGGTATGTGTCTTGCCTAATAGGACACCGCCACAATGATTATGATGGGGGTCCGGACTGGTAACATTACTAGGTCAACATCGTCTTCATTGCGCAATGGAGTATGTATATTAAACAAGTATATTATATTCAATATTTAAATTATTTTTTCCAGATGACCACTCACGCGTAATACTAGATGTTGAAGGTGACAAAGAGACGGACTTTATCAATGCCTGTTACATTGATGTATGCTATACTAATATTATGATTCATATTTACATGTCTAGCATTCCGATATTGTCGGTTTGGTCACAGTTGTGTTGTAATACCATGCACTCATTGGTTTATGATCTTTTGTGCAACATATTATATATCTATCTATTATAAAAAAACTACAAACCAATCGTGAAGTATATCTGTTAAGCGATCCGCTAATTGCCGAAATGAAATGAGAAGCATTCCATAGAACTAATGCCGAAGATATGTGTAAATGTTCACAATGCCTGTTCAGCATTGGACATTGGACAATGCATTGACAATGCAGATAATGCAATGTTGACCGAGAAACAAATAATTCTTTGGCAATCATTCTAAATGTTAAAAAGTCGTGATATCGATCTTTTACTTATCCTGTTATTTAAGATGTTATGTATATTTGGTTATTGTTTTAATATGTTGGAACAACATAACCATCGTTTAATTAAGTATTAAATATTTAAGTATTTTTAGATGCCTAGGCATGCAAACATATTTAACCATCACACGAGGTAAGATGTCTCGATATTAACCAACCAGGTCTCTCTGTCATTACAGAGAGGGGTGCTACTTTATACACATTAAGAACAATACCGTGCAATTGACATTACAGCATGACGATCCGATTGTCATCACACTAGCAGCTCATTGACCGGTAATAAACTATATCTAGTTCTTGTGATACAACACATCACTGTTGATAATGCCAATCGATTATGCAGTAGTCATACAATCAGTTGATGGGTAACCTGTCATATATAGCCATACATAGCGCAATATCAGTCTTCCATAACGTATATTTATTGTGCTCATCCCAGTGTAATTTCCAAACCAAACAGCAAATCTCGGCTAGCTATACATGTGACCTGTTATATTTTTTCAGGGTTTCGATAAGATAAGAATGTTCGTGGCATCCCAAGGTAATACATACTCAACATTTGTGTTGTTGTTCAAAGCACAAGCATGTTAACACAGAATTCGACAAATAATACAACTCGTAAAAATACCCACACGGAGAAAGATGTTCCATTTGAATAGCATACATGACGACACATTATATGACATTTATTTATTTACAATTTTACAACAAATACATGGTTCAATGTAGTAATAAAACAACCAGTAGAAACCGAACAAATTTCGAAACAATTACAATACTCTCCTTTAGCCGTGTATGCAAAATGTATATGATTTGTACAGTTTTATGGTAAATACTAGGTATGTTTTACCGATTTATATGTTCATAAATAGTTTGTAATTTAGTAGTAATATATATAATAAATAATATAATATTTAAATAGTTAGTAATGTCTTTGAATCATGATGAAAGTTGTTCTTATTCTACCGTGACACTTTCCCCGTGAATTATTTGAACACTTCTCTTATAATTAATAGGTGTCCAATTATATGCTTCATTGTCTATTATCGTAGCATGTTATTATATCCATTCTTTAGGGGCAACTAAAGACATGATTGATGACTTCTGGAGAATGGTTTGGCAACTGAAGTCTGACAAAATTGTAATGCTCACAAATGTCACCGAAATGGGGAAGGTAATATTCATTAATTAAATACATGTCACTACATACTCACTGTCGCATCATGTATATACTATATGTCGTGGTTGAGTATATGGGTGATCTCAATAACCAATTAGTACTGTTTATACATAGTTTATATTTATCTCATAACAACATCCATATTCACATTCTATAAATATTCGGAACATATCCCAAACGTATCTGTCCCTCCCATCCAGAGACAAAACAGATGAATGAGCTATCGCATGTACATCATGAAGTATGTATGCATTACATCAATACGCTGTGCTACACGACATGATAACCGTAAATCTCTATCTGGTAATATTGGAGGAAGAACATAGGTGGCCCTAAGAGCACACTGTCCAAAACAGATGAATGAGCTATCGCATGTACATCATGAAGTATGTATGCATTAAACCAATACGCTGTGCTACGCGACATGCATGATAACCGTATATCTCTATCTGGTAATACTGTCACTCAAATGGGGACGGTAATATTCATTAATACAAATACATAGCATTTATATAGTGCACAAATTAAACATTATTCTATTGCGCTTCATAATTACAGATGCAATTTTAAACATTTACACATGACAATAATATATGCAAATATAAATAAAAATGTATACATATATAGATATAACTAGGATTCTAGTAATTGGATAAGAATATATTATATCATACTATCTACGCCATTACAGTATATAAGTGAGTGATTGGATTAGCGATAAATGTGGCAATATGAACCATAGACCCAAACACCGCCGTAAGAATGACAACCGTGATGTGGCCAGTACAGTGATTGGGCCGGTACATTGATCAGTCCATCACCACACGACAGAGCTCGAACTCAAAAGAATGCACATACAACACTTCACTCGTCAATCCAATACTTATAAAGTCGATCTTATACTGTCACTATAAATATTTGGAACATATCGCCAACGTATCTGTTCTTCACATACAGAGCCTGTCCGAAACAGATGAATGAGCTATCGCATGTGCATAATGAAGTATGTATCTAACCACTGTGCTATATGACGTGATAACCGTAAATATCCATCTGGTAATATTGGAGGAAGAATATAGGTGTCTCTAAGAGCATTAGTTCAGACATGGGCGGGCATCCTTATATAACCAGCTACATTTCCCAATCCAACTGGACTAGCTTTCTCGATGAATAATCCGACATCCCCATTAGGATTCGAACTACAACTGCGAATGGCCAATCATTTGAAATTAACAATGTCAACATGGCGGTCACGGGGGCCCCATGTGCTTGATAAATGATGCAATAATTCCGTTAAACTAAGATAACTGGCCAACTTATCTTTAATAGGTGGAGCAATAGTTTAATTTAAATGCTTTTATACACTCTTGGAGATTTCAAACCATACTCTATGAAACGAGTTTCCATGTTTCGTTTCATAAATAGTGTATGAAATCACCACTCATGTAAGATCCTGTATATTTGAGATGCAACCCTGATGCACAACTACCCGACCATGGCATTCCCAAGCCAACGCTATCATCGTTTATCTTTATACAGACTAAATAACACCACCTACACCTACAGGAAATAGACTCGGACTATTCTACAATAGCCTTCCTTTTTACACAGTGTTATTTCATAAATAGTGCATGAAATCACCACTCATTACAATTCTTCGTTTCAATTACGTATTCATTATTTACGTATTGTAAGCATGTCATATCATTGTAGATGAAATGCCTACAATACTGGCCTGAGAAAGAGGAGTGTAGCTATGGTAACGTACATATCAAGATTCTGGAAACAGAAACGTTCCCGGACTACAATATCAGACAATTGGAAGTCTCGAAGGTTAGTCCATTACTTGAATTGGATTAGTTACTAGTATCATATTTGGTTGGAGATTATGAAGTTATTCATAAAGTTACTACTTTATAACGTATTATTTGGAATTAGGAAATCATGTTTGTATTGTTGCTGTTTATCGGCGAATAAACCATGAGTTCTGGCGCGCGTAGAAATAGTAATTAACAGGCAGACCGTAGATAATATTATTTCCATTCTAACATGACCCATTAAAGCTATAAACAAATAAACGTGAGTTATTTTGTCTCCTTGTCTGTTGCATGGCTAATGGCTTTACAAATTACCTCCCTGTAAATTACTTTATGTATTCGAGTGGCACTGAAACTCCTTCCACAGCTATCAACACTATAGTTCCTGTATGGACACTACAAATCTTTCCCAATCTCTGCACTCAATTACAATGTCAAATTGTTAAGGGTTGTATAATTGACCGCTATTTGAATTTTTCACATTTTGATATTGGGGTGAAACATTCAACAGCCATAAAATAGACCGGCTGTTGCTGTGGTTTATTGTAGATTTAACAAAGCTAGATTTGTTGTTTGTTTGTAGGAATAAAATATCAAGTCATGTTAGAATTGTAAATAAAATACCGATGCAGTTATCCACGTGTCTTTCAAGAACAACATGGACTAATTTTAATAACAATATATTGTTGAACGAAACATTGGCCTGCATATAGGTGTGACATGTGTTCATACATACATTGATATCATTTCTCGGCTATGTGGTAAGCATGAGATTCATTATTGTCAAGGCATAACTGTACCCTATGTATTTGATATATAATGAATCATTTCCTTAGGGTATATGTGTATTGGATAAATGGTGAATCATTTCCTTATGGTATATGTGTATTGGATAAATGGTGAATCATTTCCTTATGGTATATGTGTATTGGATATATGGTGAATCATTTCCTTGTGGTATATGTGTATTGGATATATAATGAATCATGTCCTTATGGTATATGTGTATTGGCTATATAATGCATCATTTCCTTAGGGTATATGTGTATTGGATATATGGTGAATCATTTCCTTATGGTATATGTGTATTGGATATATACTGAATCATTTCCTTATGCTATATGTGTATTGGATATATGGTGAATCATGTCCTTATGGTATATGTCTATTTGATATATAATGAATCATTTCCTTAGGGTATATGTGTATTGGAAATATAACGAATCATTTCCTTAGGGTATATGTGTATTGGATATATACTGATAATTTCCTTATGGTATATGTGTATTGGATATATGGTGAATCATTTCCTTATGGTATATGTGTATTGGATATATGGTGAATCATTTCCTTATGGTATATGTGTATTGGATATATACTAAATCATTTCCTTATGGTATATGTGTATTGGATATATGGTGAATCATGTCCTTATGGTATATGTGTATTGGATGTTAATTAAAGTATATCTCCAGGATGCAGAGATGCCACGTCGAATCCGGCAGTTTCACTTCAAGTCGTGGCCAGACAAGGATGTTCCCGACAGTACGTGGTGTCTAGTTAGCTTCTGGAGAGCTGTGGAGACCGATGATGTTACAAATGCTGGCCCTATCATAGTACACTGCAGGTATTATTCCTTATTGAGCTTATATAGATACAACTACACACATTGTATGCTTCTGGCCATTCTACTAGTTCAGATACTAACGTAGTTTCGTTAGCAAGAGGTGATATGATGGAATGACATTCCTTATGAGATACGGTTGAATGCTAGTGTTGCTTAATTAAGGTTTGAACAATAATCGTATTGGACATGTTGAATAAGGTTTCTTGTTCATTTGACCAGTTAGATAATCACATTTATCATGTAAGGTAATTTAGCAAATATCAATCTAGCACACATGTACAGTGTAGCATCCGTGTAGATACGCAATGTGATTATGCAATGCTAATATAAATATGTGGATTAACTTCAGTGCCGGTATTGGACGAACTGGTACGTTTATCGCTCTTGATAATATGGTTAAACAAGCTAAGGCAGAGGGCTGTGTCCGACCATTGCAGATAGTAGAAACACTGAGACGACTAAGGTTAATCATGGTTCAAACAAAGGTATGTACTATTTATACAAACTATGAAATCATGTATAACGAAAATCGGCGGTGATTGTTTTGACGTTGAATTACATTTCAAACTAAATATTCCAATAGTTTTGGAGCTAATTTGCACGATAATATTTATACTAAGTGCAGTTGTGCATCTTCTTGATGTACATTTATGGCAATTGTATGCTTATCGGTAAATTTAGATCATGTTTCAGGAACATCGCATTAATTGAGTGTACCGGACGTTTTATATGGAACATATTCGTTTGCATGTCTTAAGACAGCATTTAGACATTTATTGTTTGGCTGATAGATGTAAATAATAATAAAACATATTGGCTATAGATGAATATATTATTAACATGTGTAGCTTAGTCGAGCTATGTCTTATTGAACTACAACAATTCTGATCGTATAGTGTTTTATTTATTAATGAAAACTACACATACAGTATCTATCTAGACAAGTCAATCCTTATTTCCACACATTTATTACTTATGTCCGAAATTAAATCCGTCATAATATGTAACATCAATAACATGATTGTTCAGTTTTCAGTAATAGAACCAAAATGAATCTCTCTCCCCAAGTTCTGTGTATCAAGTTTAATAGTCTGTCCCCACAACATGGCCGCCTACTTTGCTAACAATGTGGAGCCAAATGCGACTAATGAATTGGTGACCAATGAAAACCAGTTTTATATCCGCTTAGGCACACTCAATCTGGTATTTGGACAATGTTGATTACCAGCTCAGCAGCCAATTCCCATGGACGTGTTTGTTTGTACAACTGGTTCGATAGCTAAACTGAGTCTACAATGTATAGCTTCTGTCAAAACCATGTTTATCGAACTCGGGTGCATCAGATAGAACGTGCCGTTATTGCATTCCCACAGGTATACAATCAGCCATGCAGTAATAGCGAATACACCAGGCGACCTAATACCACATGTTTGTGCACTTTTTCACAATATATAAATGATGGGATTAAGCTTCATCAAAACACAATCTAATTAATTGTAATCACCTTGACTAACTATCTTTTAAACAGTCATTATTATACACATGTCATACACTTATATATCAGGACCAGTATGTGTATCTCCATGAGGTACTCGCTGATTCTTTGCTGTTTGGTACACATTTCATCTGGACCAAGCAGTTTGAGAACATGTACAACTTCATGATGCTGAAGGAGAAAGGTGACAGTGACACCAGATTTAAAACCCAGTTTAGTGTAAGTATGAGCACGTGTTGTTATTTAAAATCAACAATGTAAGATGATAGCAGTGCTTAAATCACTAAGCTAGAATGTAATGTAACATGACTTGATATGTTGTTCCTATACATTATAAACAATATAATTATTATAATCAACGGCATTAACCACTCGCCATAGATGCATTGTGTGGACACAATTGTGCGTTGTGATAGTAATATTATTATTAGGCCGTTGATAGAAATATATTGTTCTATTTTGTATATTATAATTCTTACAGCTGATTTTGAAAAGCCTTCAATGCGATCAATCTGAAGCAACAGAGAGTGCTGAATATTCCAACATTGATGCCATATTCTCAGAAAGTAAATGTTTATCTAATGAACAAATTGAAGAACACGTGAGAGTAACGTATACATTCATAACTTTCGCAATGCATACTAATTAAAATAGACTCATTCAGCTTCAAATGAGCGTGCATATTTTATTATCAGCGGTATATTGTTAATAGTAAATAGTCCTGTTAGGAAAATCTAGAGTTTCTTCTGTTTGACTGTATGGTTGTTCTGTTATCCATGCATTTGTATCTTATGTATCTATACTATTTCACTAATTAGCATCTTGGAGTTTTAAACATAAACGTCTTGTAATATCAATCAACATTTTCTTTTGTATTTTTGCTTTTAAGTTCATCACAAGGTTCTCTCTCTCTTTGTCTTTCTCACTTTCTCTTTCTCTCTCCCCTCTCTCTTTTTGTCTTTCTCACTTTCTCTTTCTCTCTCCCCCTCTCTCTCTATAAAATATTTTACAAGGGAATTGACATGTTGTATATCACATCCAACAGGTGACGCCTATAGACCCAAGCTAAAGAAAATGGGATGCCGGTTTGTACAGGAACTTGGTGCAATCTATATTCCGGTAATTTGTTATTTCATGGATAAATGAAGTTGAGGCTGGAGTAGTATAGTGGGCTCTCTATTTGCATATACGACGCACTCTGTACTATTAGCTGATGTTAAGCCATCCAATAACAATTGGGAAATATTATATTAATAAACTTATCTTTTGACAAAAACATTAACTTGTGGTGAATACAATTGTCTTAAGTGTGATTGTTTATCATTAAGCTTAAATTGCAAAGTATCCATCAGTTGTATTCTGCTATATTTGAAATTGAGCGACATATGAATTTATAGCGATTCTTTCGAACTAGTTGTCTTGCGCAAAGCAGCTGAGTAGTTTTATCACATGAAAAAGAATCCGACGTCCCCGGGTGGGATTCGAACTTACAGCGGTGATGGGCAAGTGATTTGAAACCAGTGGCCCCAACGACTAAGTCAATGAGGCCATCACATTTAACAGCATGTTATTGATGTACGATTATAGGACTATAAAGGAAAGAACACATTCTTGCTGGTGAGATCTCCAGACAAGCGTACACATGATGAATTCTGGTCTCTTGTCGACAACAGCAACATAAAAACCATCATCATGTTGACAGAATCATCATCACCATGTTACCAGGTAAATTATCATACACTTTCTGAACAATATAATCTAATAATGAATATGTAAACGTATTGTAGGCAAAAGATGACAATCCTGAAATGTATTAATGTAGTTTATCATACTCTTCAACTCGCCGATTATAATAACTAGATACATGTAGCCTTTCTCTGACACTGTATCTACTATGCGTATTCCTAGTTGGAGCTGTGCTATTCGCTGGATAATAAAGGTCTCCATTCTCTGCTAGCAAGACTCGTTTATTCGTTAGTCATTGTATATATTACTGTTTGTGTAAATAGTATATCTATCCCTGAGTGCCCGAGGGAAGAATGGTACTTCAACCAACACTCTATAAATAAAAAATACTTACTTGAGCTAGATATTTCAGTATTCGCCCCGTTATTGATGTGCTACAAATGTTTACTATTATTAAATAAGTGTTCCCATTCTATACTATTTTGTCTTGCAATCGCTTACATGGGGTTCTGCAGGACCTGTTTTTATGGGCATCACGTGCAGTTTAGGGGCGGTTGTATAGCTTTTACATCTAAGTCAACTTTGCTTAGCATAAGCAATAATCAACCAGGTTCAATGTTTCATTAGAACTGGTGTAGAGTGCGATTGCGGCCATAATTGCGCGTAGTCATTTACGTCCTACAATACGAATATAAATTTTAAGCACATGATTACATTCTGTTGATATGTTAACTGTCACCGTCAAGTAACGTATTTTACAGCTTTATATGAGTACATGCATGCAATCAATGTTAAGGAATTTAGTATTTCATTTATGTTATTCCCTGTTCGCAGAAGTTTCCCGTATACATATTTAACTTGGTACTGAGAATAACAGAATATCAGTATCCACCCCATTGTCATCGATGTGCTATACAGTTAATGTTTACGATTATTAAATACGTGTGTCCCATTCTGTAATATTTTTTCTGGCAATCATCATCGTTTCAGTAAAACTGGGGTGGGTGAATTTCGGCCGAAATTGCGCGGTGTCCTGTGCGTCCTACAATGCGAATATAATTCTTAAGCACATGATTACATTCTGCTTATTAGACATGATTACATTATGTCACCTTTAAGCAATGGTATTTTACAGCTTTATATGATTGCATACACGCAAGCAATGTTAAGGACTTTGGTATCTCATTCATGTTATTCCATGTTCGCAGATTTTCCACTTCCTCTTTGTTTAATATATACTTCAGACGAGCTGTGATCTGGGTGCAAGTGCTGTCGGTGGTAATATATTTAGTGTGAAGAAAATTGAGGAGAAAATCAATTCGGGATTCATACAAAGAAGCTACACATATAAAGAGCCAGATAGAGAGGTAATTCTTATCAAGAAAAAACCCAATTTATAAATTCTATTGCTTGATACATTTCCGATACCACATCAATAGTCGTGTATATCTAACCTAAGTACGTCTCGTAAGTATATAATTTATACAAGTTCAATATCCCGGGTTGGAAGGTATGACACTCTTCTCAGATCTTAAACTGAAGATCCATCGATTGGATTGGTTGATTCTGACATAAGCTTAATAAGCTGAACCAATCAAATGCCCGTTTCTTACTTGATACGACTGAATGCTACGAAAACGAATATATATACAATTTAAAACATATAATATCCGTTTTGTCCACCTCAATGGAGATCATTTTTTATTTTGCTGCTAAATTCGAATCAATGTTTAAAACGTGTCTTTAATTTTATTCAGATTGGACTCTTAGTGTAAAATATTTCATTCAATATACGTTTCATTTCTATTCAGTTTTCACCACCTCTATTGACACCATAATTAGACGTATTTCAGTAGATTATACTTAGCTTATATCAATTCAATGAAGCACGTGTACATATGTTTGTTTACTTGTGTTGTTGAATTTAAATTTATTCGTGATATTACCTGACTTCAATATAATATAAAGACATTCCATAAAATACCAAATTGTAGCAGGAACATTGAATATTTGTTTTATTTATCCACTCTGCTAGAATCTTTAATGTGACACGACCGGCATTAAAAGTGACGAGGTAAACACGTCATATCGAGACATATTTCATGATCTTAGATTACTATGATGACAACATGATTTCAAGTCAGTCACATAATTAAAGCTATATATTAACTGCCATGTAAATATATTACTTCGTTTTAAGTGTTTGTGATTACTGACTCGTGTCATATAGTCAAAAACTCACGGTTGGAAGGAATGCATGTAAATAATTTATACTGCTTATCAATGATCTGAACAATTTTAAATGTAGCAGTGTATATAATGTACTGAGACTTGTCGTAGTTTTGAAATTGATTCATTATTGAATTTGCAATAGATGCAGAATCATTTAATGACATGTTTTAATAATCTCGTAATCCCTAAAATACGTATTCTATTAAATTGTCGACACTGCATCGAATATATTATTTTATGTTTTAAATACCAGGACGAGAACTATCTTCCGGGAGACATCCGGTCGCTCCTGGATTTTATCGAGGCTATTCAGAAATGGCAACCACATTTGTCTGATAATCAACCAATTTTAATCCACTGCGGGTAAGTTTTTAAATAACGATTTTAATCTGTTAAATATTCGCTCCTCGTTGATATAACGGTCATGGGAATATTTCGAGCAACACAAATGATTACTTTTTCATAATAATAAATTATTAATCATTACATTAAAACATTATATCACATAACTTTGCTTGTATTCAGTGTAATACAGCCATCACATGTTTTCTTGTATAACATAGTTTGCGCTGCAGACGGTTCCTATCGCCATTGCATATTGCATTTCAGATTCCCACTAGTGTAATAACTATGCAAAGGAGCACAGAACACATTCACGTGCTCTGTCATAAAAATAAACATGGCGTCTAAAATCCAGTAGTTCTGGAAATCAACATCATCATTAGATCGCTAAGATGCTCGCTTAATATCATAACAAGATTCCAAAACTCGTTTCATAAAATATTGTATGAAATCACAACTCATTCACAAGTAAAAACCTATATATATATTAATCATTACATTATCATTAAGAATAATAGTTGTCTTTCAATTATTTATTGGCGGATTAACATGGTTTGGAGTTCTGACGCGTAGGAATTAACCATACAGATACAGGCCTTAGGCCTAAGTGATTAATATCCGCACAAATAGACAAATCATGTTTGTTTTATTCGACTACAAATAACGCAGATACAAATATAATTTCGATTCTATCATGACCAACATATCTAAAAAGCGCAGAAATAGTTGGTGTTACTTTTTAGAAATGACGTCACAAAACTACAAAATGCTAGTAAAATTACGCCAAGTTTGACACCACCATGTTTTATTGCAGATAATTCCTTCTCTTAAACTATGCTATTTTGTCCTATATGTATGTAAATCTTATCTTGGGAGGACATAACGTTCCAGTTCAGTCCAGCGTTCACATTGATATGCACGATTACACAAGAGCGATAGCAAACTTACAATTCTTCTCCATATAACTTCTTAGTGACGGATGTAGCAGATCTGGAATAATATGTGTGATTCTAAACGAGCTCCAGCGTCTGAATCACGAAGGGGGTCATATCAACATTGTAGAGTCGGTGAAGATGATGAAACAGAGACAACGACAGCTCATCAACAGCTATGTAGGTTTAGCAAATTTAGTTTCATATTAAACAGTTCCAAACAACTACTTATGGAACACGTATATTTCACACAGGTAGTTATCACATGTACATGTATATACTATAGTAGTGCAATATGTTATAGATGAATGCTGTATATATACAAAGTCTCTTGTAACTCTGAATTGAGTGGCAATTTACTTTTTTAATATGTAAAATATATTCTGTATATGCTGTACATTGATGAGACTGAAATAAAGAATAAAATCATAACAACTCATATGTCCAACATCGTGTGGAACACCAAGTCCGTAAACCAGAGTCTATTGTAAAGTGGCATAATTAAATACTATATAGAATATTTTTCAAATCATATGTACTATTTTGCTATCATTTAATTTGCATTATTAAATTGACTAACGGAATGTATTGTCCCGTCAGTGCTTCAGTAAAGCCCAAGAAGAAACAGTTAATATTAATGTTCATGACTTTTTCTCATCTAATTAGAGGCAATATATGTTATTGCTTCTGTTCTGTATTTAGCCACATTTGTAACTCGGTGATAATTATTATGTTTGCCATTACATGTTGTTTATTTTGTCTCTTCTTTCCAGGAACAATACAAGTTCTGCTATGATCTGATCCTCGCTTATATCAAGAACACATACGTATACCAAAACGTATGATATTATTGCAGCTGGAATCTCTGGCAGCTTACCAGTTTACATTGAAAACAAATCTTAGCAACGGAACTTAGATGGGATCACTCGGAAAACAATATTGAATTTATTAATTACTATTCAGCAGATGTTGTGAACTAAATGGTGTATGTATTATGTTCACAAAATGCAACTTACGTGTAGATTGCATGCATATTACCAGCGACTCTAATATCTACGTCTAACATAAATAATGTGATTAAAATATAACAATATTACTAGTACATGTATATATATAATTGTGCAAGTCCTTATAGATAATTTCAATAAGCGAATAACGCTAATGTTATCAGGTGTTTCGTTCGATATCCTATTCATTCATATTAGATGTATTTAAAGTATGGATGGCACCGAATACCCAAATATTCGACTATGTGCTCGAACCTCCAAATATTCGAATACTCTCACAGTAATCGAATATTCGAATACTATCACAGTAATCGAATATTCGAATACTATCACAGTAATCGAATATTCGAATATCTTTTTAACCGAATATTCCAATACCGGAATCGCTATTCGTTGCCATCCCTAATTTAAAGTTAGGGAGTCATTTGTTGATAAATACTTCAATTAGGTATCTGTTTTTTCAACCCCACTAACTTTAAAAGAGCTTATAATAAACTGCGTAAAATTCTCCAAATAAGTTTTGGAAGAATAGAAATCATAATAGAAGTTCCCAACAAGTCTGACACGTGGAAACGGGACTCGAACATGAAATCCATTCAAGTATGCTGAAAATAACTTGCAAAGGAAAATCACTTATTTCCCCATTCATAATCCACTATTAAAAAGAGCCGTCTCTAATGTTGTAAGAACTTGTGGATTGACCCATTTGTGCTTTCTGTGCATATATTGTATGTCGATTCTGTGTCATAATAGAGCAACATAAAAAATATGATTAAACTAAATATATAATAACTTAAGGAACTCTAAGATCAATAGCAATATTTCAAAGTAAAAGCTTTGCTCTATAACTATGTTGACTATGCATCTACTATATAGACTTCAATTGTTTTAGTATACTCAACAAATCCACTGTAATTGATACATGCTTTAATGTATTAACTTTGTTGCTTATCCAAATTTATTTTAGCTCGATTGCGAAACAAGTTATCTCAACATATATATTAATAACTCTCGAGACCTCATTCCTGATAGAATCCATCGCCACGAGGGAGAGAGAAGAGGCAACGTGGAATTTAAATGCCTTGCCTAAGGGCACAATCGTAACGGCTCCAGCGGGGCTCGAACTCCGGACCTTTCGCATCTGAAGCGAACGCGCATCCACTACGCTATCACGACTTCCAATGTATTAACTTTGTTGACGACAGTGCTAATGGCACATATATATATGCGGTGGGTTTAGCCGACATTAGCTTAGTAACATATATTTACTGTGATATGTCCACACCACTAGCTTAGTAACGTATATTTACTGTGAAATATCCAGACCACTAGCTTAGTAACGTATATTTACTGTGATATGTCCACACCACTAGCTTAGTAATGTATATTTACTGTGTTATGTCCACACCACTAGCTTAGTAACGTATATTTACTGTGATTTGTCCACACCACTAGCTTAGTAACATATATTTACTGTGATATGTCCACACCAGTAGCTTAGTAACGTATATTTACTGTGATTTGTCCACACCACTAGCATAGTAACGTATATTTACTGTGATATGTGCACACTACTAGCTTAGTAACGTATATTTACTGTGATATGTGCACACCACTAGCTTAGTAACGTATATTTACTGTGATATGTGCACACCACTAGCTTAGTAACGTATATTTACTGTGATATGTCCACACCACTAGCTTAGTAACGTATATTTACTGTGATATGTCCACACCACTAGCTTAGTAACATATATTTACTGTGATATGTCCACACCACTAGCTTAGTAACGTATATTTACTGTGATATGTCCACACCAGTAGCTTAGTAACGTATATTTACTGTGATATGTCCACACCACTAGCTTAGTAACGTATATTTACTGTGATATATCCACACCAGTAGCTTAGTAACGTATATTTACTGTGATATGTCCACACCAGTAGCTTAGTAACGTATATTTACTGTGATATGTCCACACCACTAGCTTAGTAACGTATATTTACTGTGATATGTCCACACCAGTAGCTTAGTAACGTATATTTACTGTGATATGTCCACACCACTAGCTTAGTAACGTATATTTACTGTGATATATCCACACCAGTAGCTTAGTAACGTATATTTACTGTGATATGTCCACACCACTAGCTTAGTAACGTATATTTACTGTGATATGTGCCCACTACTAGCTTAGTAACGTATATTTACTGTAATATGTGCACACTACTAGCTTAGTAACGTATATTTACTGTGATATGTGCACACTACTAGCTTAGTAACGTATATTTACTGTGATATGTGCACACTACTACATGTCATGCTTATTAGAGTATATGAAATTGATTACGCTACATACATGTAACAGAAACATATAGTTTATATGAACATCAATCTTACTGCTATGATAGTATTAACATTTTAAAAAGATATGTGTATGTTGATATTTATATTAAAATTATAATATATTTAAGACTGAATTCACGCAAGAAATATATTTAAGTTGTGTTGATAATATGAAACATCGAACTGCATTATCTAGATTTCGATGTTCAGTCCATAAATTGGCAATAGAAGAAGGAAGATTTCGAAACATTCAAAGAAATTCAAGAGTGTGCTCAAAATGTAATATGCATCAAGTAGAATCAGAATATCATTTCTTATTAGTTTTTCCTTATTATAATGATATAAGAAATATATATTTACCTTGATATTATTGTCCATAGCCAACCATTAATAAGTTTAGAACACTCATTAATTCAACACCAAAAAGTAAACTTGTCAATTTAGCTAAATATATTTATTCAGCAACAATTAAAAGAAAAGGTATATTAATTAACTAAATGAATGTTACTACTTGTAAAATATTGATGTGTGAGACACTGAATACCAACTATATTGTTAAACAAACAATATATATCGTAAATGTTAATACTATGCTTACTCAAACCTTATATAATATCATGCTTTTCTGTAACTTTGTATGTAACCGCCAAACATGTTTCTTGGCGATGGACATGTACATGTTTATGTCAATAAAATCTTTGACTTGACTTGATTAAAGTAACGTTTTTAAAAGACGGTGACGTCAACAAAGCAGCAACAAGCGGAACAATATGCTACATACATTAGGCTTTCAGAATAATATGTCATACATCCCCACGAGTGGGAGGGTTTCTCCCATCAATTCACGGCCTATTACAACACATATATCCGTCTTATTACTCATCCACCTGGCACCCATGGAAACATTCCTTTTTTGCATAATTATGAAGAAGAAAATGTGTAACGATCAGCTGCACGCTATATTTGTAAAGACTACATAGAGCATATTAGGTTACTGTCTTATAACTTTTAATGTATTAGGCGAGTCGGAGAAAACATACGTTTACAATTAAAATGTATAAGACAGTAACCTAATATTCTATTTATCCTACATTCTGAGTGATCACCCGACACAAAAACAAACAAACTAGCCATGACAGCTTATGCACTTGGTAATATATTGCGCATTGACAATTTCTATTTATATATAAATGATAAATGACATTTCTCTGACAACAGTAGTTTCCAGATGGGTCGCATCGAGTGCTGTAAATTCATCCCAAACAACCTGAAAGTTTGCCTGTACACAACTTTCTTCTTGGGACATTTTCCAAACTCAGCAGACAACACTATGTGACGACAGACGCTTTGTTTATTTACAAACCGTAATCTGGGTCATAAAAGTAGTCCGTCACGAAAGCTTTATTAGGCACTGACTAATTTATTAGGCAGGCCGTTTTTGTACGTTATTTCGCATGAAGGTAGGATAAAAACATATACTAGTGTATATCAAGTGACTAACCCCTGAACTGGCAAACACATGAACATCGACGTATACGAACACACACACCATATACCAAATAGTATACACAAATTACAAGTACTGTCCGATTAACCAGGTCATCACTTGTATACATAACATTCGAAAATCAAAATAATCTCTGTAGTTATTTCGGAACATATGGGTGATACAATACGATTAGGAAATGACATGCATGTTATGTGAGACAATGTTAAAGCACTGAACGTTCAATCCAAAAGTAATACGTTCAACTCTTATGCGTTGCTCATTTGTGTTTGTTGAATGTTTTAAATATTTTTAATTGCACAAACAATTTAAAATAATTATAGAAAAAAAAAATTCAAGTATAATGAAAACATCAGGCAAACATCATAACATTAATGTCAAAAAAGTCTCGCCACACTGTGATTTGAATCATCAAAAATAAAACTATTGTTTCTGTCGGTTTACTACTTTGACCACTCGACCATTCTGTATTGTGGGATACTTTGATATATTTTATATTGTTCAACCAGTGTGTAAAACTCGGCAATGTTTATTTACACCAGCTGTAAGTGGCTGGACTGATTACTCGGACAGTACATAGTGTGTGTGTGCCTACGTGTATTTATCGTCGCGCTACCAGTTGCCAATATAGGCAACGCCTCATGAAGAGATTAGTGATTTTAGATTTTGGAAGATAGTGCAGTGATACAGACAGATACCAATTCCAGAGTCTCATATGGTAGTTTTTGGTAATTTTATGTGTACAGTGTGAAGCACCGACATATGCAATCGGTATACATTCCCATTGAACGGATGTACATAATATTAGAGTCAGACGGGGGATCGAACCTGCGATCCATGGATTCGCAGTCCAACGTGTTAACCACTAGACTACTGACCCGTCTGCTGTAGCCTACTGTTACGATGTGGACTCGGCGAGGCTCTCCGGACATAATCACAGCAACAACAAAGTCTTAATAGTATTTAATTACATATAAGAGCAGACATTATAACCAACACAGAGATGCTAGTTTCAATAGTAATCAACCAGGCTCTCCTTCTGCCAAAGCTGTCCGAGATGGTTTTATAGAGGAGAGCTATACTCTCTGGCCACACTTCGTTTAACTAATCAAATTCATTTAGCTCTTCAATTGTTGACAATTTGGCATGAAATAGCAAATAGACTTGATCACCCGATCCTTCGTTTCCATGACCCTGTGATCCCGTCCGTGTCTACTGTCAGAGAGAGTGCAACACCTCTGCAAATCTTACATTAATTCCGGCACCAGTCAATTCATTGTGTGAACGCTGCTTAGTAAGCACTCTCTACCACCACATGTCTGCCGAAATCCCATATGATGGCAGACATGTATATCAGATGTTCCCAACAAAGGACACACACGCACGCACGCACGCACGCACGCACGCACGCACGCACGCACGCACGCACGCACGCACGCACGCACGCACGCACGCACACACCGTTGTCCTATAATATAATCATACATGTTTAAATAATTAAATTAAGAGAGTCATCAAAACATAAGGTAATTAATGACTACACATGTATATAGGCGCAACCATAAAACACATACAATGCAACGTGTTAACCACTGGACAATTGACCGTTCTGCTGTAGCGTAGTATATGTCTACGACAACCATAAATCACATACAATGCAACGTGTTAACCATTGGACTACTGACCCGTCTGCTGTAGCGTAGTATATGTCTACGACAACCATAAAACACATACAATGCAACGTGTTAACCACTGGACTACTGACCCGTCTGCTGTAGCATAGTATGCGTCTACGACAACCATAAAACACCTACAATGCAATTTGTTAACCACTAGACTACTGACCCGTCTGCTGTAGCATAGTATGCGTCTACGACAACCATAAAACACATACAATGTAACGTGTTAACCACTGGACTACTGACCCGTCTGCTGTAGCATAGTATGCGTCTACGACAACCATAAAATACCTACAATACAACGTGTTAACCACTGGACAATTGACCCGTCTGCTGTAGCGTAGTATGCGTCGACGACAACCATAAAACACATACAATGCAATTTGTTAACCACTAGACTACTGACCCGTCTGCTGTAGCATAGTATGCGTCTACGACAACCATAAAACACATACAATGTAACGTGTTAACCACTGGACTACTGACCCGTCTGCTGTAGAGTAGTATGCGTCGACGACAACCATAACACACCTATAATGCAACGTGTTAACCACTAGACTACTGACCCGTCTGCTGTAGCGTAGTATGCTTCTACGACAACCATACAACACCTATAATGCAACGTGTTAACCACTAGACTACTGATCCGTCTGCTGTAGCGTAGTATGCGTCGACGACAACCATAACACACCTACAATACAACGTGTGAACCACTGGAGTACTGACCGTCTGCTGTAGCGTAGTATGCGTCTACGACAACCATAAAACACATACAATGCAACGTGTTAACCACTAGACTACTGACCCGTCTGCTGTAGCATAGTATGCGTCGACGACAACCATAAAACACCTACAATGCAACGTGTTAACCACTATAATACTGACCATCTGCTGTAGCGTAGTATGCGTCGACTACAACCATAAAACACCTACAATGCAACGTGTTAACAACTAGACTACTGACCGTCTGCTGTAGCGTAGTATGCGTCTACGACAACCATAAAACACCTACAATGCAACGTGTTAACCACTGGACTACTGACCGTCTGCTCTAGCGTAGTATGCGTCTACGACAACCATAAAACACATACAATGCAATGTGTTAACCACTAGACTACTGACCCGTCTGCTGTAGCATAGTATGCATCGACGACAACCATAAAACACCTACAATGCAACGTGTTAACCACTAGACTACTGACCGTCTGCTGTAGCGTAGTATGCGTCTACGACAACCATAAAACACCTACAATGCAACGTGTTAACCACTAGACTATTGACTGTCTGCTCTAGCGTAGTATGCGTCTACGACAACCATAAAACACATACAATGCACCGGAACTACTTCATGCCGCATTCCCAAACTCATTTCCACAAATTCCTATCCACCGTGCTATGTGTCTCTGGAATTGTTTCCTCTCCTATTCACGTTACCATTCATGTAATCTAAGATCTGTTTTTAAACGTTGTATGTTTATTATATCTATTACGTAGAACTGTAGTTAAAAAGCAATAACACATATTTAGTTGACATTAGATAATTGTCCTCATTGCCAAGTAGTTGTTTCTTAAGTCTATTATATTTTCATATCATTTTATGTTGATTAGCACGTGTTAGGTTTCTACGGCTTTGAATCTTTAACACAAGGAAAAACACTACATTCGCCTCATGAAGAGATTAGTCATTTTATATTATTGGAGGATAATGCAACGATACAGACAGAGACCCATTCCAGAGTCTCCTCTGATTCTGTTACGTGTACGGTGTAAAGCACCGACACACGATACCTTGGATTATTTAAAGTCCCATCTGAAAGACTGTTAATTTGATTAGGGTCAGAACCTGCGATCCCTGGATTACGAGTCCAGCGTGTTAACCACTAGACTACAGACCTGTAAGAAATCATTTTATATTCGAAATGTAATATATATAGAAAGCATGTTCCCAACAATTTCTAAATTACCTTAATAGATGTATTCTTTATTTCAATCTCATCGTTGTACAATACATAACATATAGACAACAAATTAGCGTGGCAAAGTACAACATCATTCATTATAAAAGAATTATAAGAGACTAATCGAACTATCACAGTCTACTGACATAGTATTATATTTACATATTACAACCGTGGAGCAGTCGCTAATTGAAGATTAAATACTTAAATATGTTATGTTAATATAAATTGACATTTTTATGATATGCATACAGAGCTTACATAGAAATGAATTTGTGAAATAAATCATGTATGCATGTTAATATATAATTATACTACATATTCATTTAATGCTATGTATATTGTAACATGTGAACATTATGTTATGAAAGAACAAAATAAATTATATTTTTAAAACATGCTCATAATACATACAATTATACAGGCAAACAGAAACGTTTCTTTTTCAAATAATGGTTCCCTTTAGTAACGTAATAAAAAGGATCTTACACTCGTGGTGATTTCATACCAAATGTATAGAAAGTTTGCTATTTAAACTCATGAAAAGGTTCGCTTAATAGCAACATTCCAAAACGAGTGTTCATAACATATGGTATGAAATCACCAATCATGTGGCACGTATGGCTACATTGATATCAGTATGTGCTGTGAATATTTAAACAGATATAAATTCCATAAGAAGGATAGAAAGGTAAGGTTGATTGGATGAGTAGGATGCAGCAGGAAGATATATTAAATGTAATCCTATCAACAGATGTGTTGTGAAGCGTGTTGCATCATTTGAATATACTAATCGGCGGATTACATAACTGTAACATCGCGTGTGTGTTTTACGTTTATTTACCGTCGCTACCGGTTGCCCATAAGAATGACACTTACTGACGAGATTAGTCATTTTAGAACTTTGGAAGGTAGTGCAATGATACAGACAGAGACCCATTCCAGAGTCTCCTATGATTCTTTTACATGCACGGTGTAAAGCACCGACACGAGACCTTGGTTTAAAGTCTCATCTGAAAGACTGTTAATTTTATTATGGTCAGATGGGGGAAAGAACCTGCGATCCCTGGATTACTAGTCCAGTGTTTTAACCACTGGACTACAGACCCGTCTGTGTGTAAAATGGCATACACAGCCTGCATGGAGTCTTAATTTACTACAACCGCACAACAGTTTAGCAATATATAATAGTTCGGGTAAAATTTTCAAGTTAGTTCTGTCCTCTGTCAACATTGAAAACAACATATAAAATAAATTCAGGTAGGGAGAAGGACTATATAAGTTTTCTTTCGTTCTAATCCCTTCCAGTCTACTGCTGTTAATTTATATGTAAAATGTTAATTCTATTATGTACATTTAAAATACTGAAATAAATAATGTAGCGGTGGTAGCGGCGTTAAATAAACTTAAATAAAACTATAAACCCGGTAGTTCATGATGATACTATGACAGATATATCAATAACCAGACACGTAGCAAACTATATAATGTTGTCCCTAACGATGTATTTACTTCGTAACGAAACAACTTACGTATCATGGTTTTCTACCTTCCATTCTTCTTAGGTGATTACATACATGTATTACAGGTAATACTTTTAAATTGAATTTAATTTAAATTCATTTATTATTAGTCTTATTTATTGTATGACGTTCAACTGTTTAATACTATATTATGGTTAAAGTTATAGATTATTTGAATCGTTACCCTTATTCGAAGTAAAGGTTTATCAGTATGGAAATAACACCGATAAACAAAGTAAAACAACAAATAAATTGCCTATGTAATACATAGTAAAAAGTTATTTATTTATTTTTTATTATTATATTTCCAATCTTTCCTTTCTTCTGATACCACATCCACTGTGAAGAGGTATTCAAATGACAATCAACACCAATGTGAGTAGATTGTCACATTCCAATGACCTCATCACTTTATAGTAAATTCATACGTCATTCATGGGCATAATTTATAAAGTGCATCAAAAGCATAAGTAAGGTGAGACAATAACTCTACGACCTAAGTTACAGTTAAGGAAATTACACCCTCGGTTTTCGAGGGGAGGGGGCGTTTACTAATGTTGCTAGAACGTATTTCCCAGCCCAATTTGCATTTCGTCATATATAGTGAATGTTTACCCTATATGTGCTATGTCACTAAATATGATTAAACCTAGAAAATTTCATTCTATGTATCTACAGTTGACATTAGGTATTGAATGTGGGATTATTTATTTAATTGTCAAATGAAAATGCTTATTAGTAAGTACTATGTACAAGTCTGATACTAAAATGTTGTTCTGTAAGATTACACAACTGGCCACATGTGCAATCAGTCCCGATAATTAATATTTCCCGCGCAAAAATAGAATGGATGTTTTAGGCGCGAACATGATAGCAGACGATATTCATACGACAAATATATATAGTACATGATACATCAATGATGTCGTATATTAAATAGATTAATGTATTTATATAATACATTACTATTTATATATGACAATAATAACATTTCGTGCAAATATTGTTTGTTTTTCATATATTTTGCACAGCCTCCTGATCGTCAATATGACTTTATTATCAGGTAAGCATTAATGTTTCATCTGGAATAGTTTCTTTCTTATCATTTTGAAACATGTTAACAAACAATCATCCCAGGGCGATATCTTTTTTTTGATGAAGACAGAAACTTCGCTAAACGTTATTCATTGTATATATATATACACACTATCATAGATACACATATATAGTACACGTGCAAAAATGCACACATTTAATTACAATGTTATACAGCTATAGTATATTTTCAAAATTGTATAAAAACGTCTTATAAGCCAGATTGTTTTAAAACAACAACAACAACAACAACAACAATCCACCATCCAGCTTACAAAGAAACGAAACATGAAGCGTGGATATTAGGATATATTTAATGCAAAGCACACATCTAGGAAAAATATTATTAGAATATTCTAATAAGCAAATTATAGTCCTTTATGAAATTTCCTAAGTAACAGTGTTAGCCTTTTCCTTTCTTTCAGATAAAAATTTAAACTCGTGCAAAAATAACTTTCTAATGTCAAGATCTATCGTTCTATTTTCGCTTTGGTAGTAAGATTTATATAATCAGAATATGACCAAATTTGGTATAATATTAACGTTATTATAACTTTCTGATTCCATTTGATATCCAGTCACGATATTGTATAGAGTATTCATATTCTTATTGATTCCACACATTGCAAATATATTGTGTATATATGCCCATACATTTCTGATCAATATACAGTTTACGAAAGTGTTCAGAGTACTCAAGAACTCCACACCTATTGTTCTTCTTATTTCACTGTATTTGATTTGTATTGGATATTAACATTGTTTTATGTTTTATGCTAATAAAATATTTGTATTGTTGTACTTGTATTGCAACTTAGTTCAATCGCTCTGATGATCTAATTACTTATGAAATGCATCACCATGAATGATAGAGAAGACTCTGGGGCAAGGTAGATTTTAAGTTTTGGTAAGTGTCTGTTTTGGTCGTGGGTTCGAATTCAATGTCAATATTTGCAGGTGTAAATCTTATCAGCCGTCTCAAGGACTCGGTTACCACAAGTCAATCCAGCCTATTCAAGAACATATCAGATTACGATTCTTCAAGCGCAATAGATGGAATTGAGAGTCAACTGATAGATACTTGTGGTTGCTGCAGTATTACTGGTGGAGACACACCTTCATGGTGGCATATTAATCTGGGAAACAAGTACCTTATAGATGCTGTGGACGTATTTGGTCGCGAGACAGGTATGCTATATAACCTCTGCACTTACACCATTGTAATGTTCTCTGTAATATAACATATGTAATAGCGGTGTGTCGTCTGTTCTATAATTTACACGTGAATTCATTGAGTCCGTATCACAGTAATCCCTCACATATATACATGTCGGATTAGAGGGGTAATGTCCTAGAGTGAATGAAGAACTCAATTAGAATGCAATCATATTTTACTCATGTTCATGTTATATGCGTACTTATGAATCTGTTGTTTGGTTCTGGTTCATGTTTTCGGGTTTTCCATGTCGATATATAGTCTCGATTAGGGCCTTCTGATATCAGCGGTCGCAGAGGCGAATGGGAACGATTCAGAATATTTAGTGGCATGGTCAATGAAATTCAAGATATACTGGTTCCCATTAATAGTTGTTTTCATGGGTCCCACGAAATCAGCGGATATGAATCTGAATGGTAGGGATATAATGGGCAGTGGTTTCAATGGGGCTACAGTGGACTTCTGTCCCTTAACAGCTCTCTGGCACGGCCCACAGCTATGTCAGAATCGTTTAGCATCCGCTCGGATTCCTGGCCAAAAGAAGCGAAGCTTAATGCGCTTCAGGGTTTTACTAGGTCCCAGGTGTCCCGTACTTAAACTATCATGTGCGAGTCCGTCATATGATTCCTGAATCCTCGTGGAACTACCACCTGGTCATATATTTTCCAGGGTCGAACCTTGGATGGGTCCTGAGGTTGTTCTCTCCTCATAAGTAAGTGGGGTTCGGGCTGGATATAATATCCTTGTCTCATGGGTTTTCCTTCATGTGCCATTTCCCATTGTGGCAATAATGTCGGGTCATTTTTCTGTTCTTGCAATAATTTATCAGGGCTCAAGTCGTCAAGAGATGGACTATCTTGGGGAGTCTCCATACTGGCTTTCTCAGAGGGGGAATTGATTTCAATAGTATTCCGGAAAGGTAATACATATTCATCAGTATCGGGCGTGTTTTCTAAGTCTAGTATAGATGCGACGGTTTCATCAAAGGGGATCGTTTTCTTATTGGAGCGTGTCACAACACCACATGTAATTAAATCAGCGACAGGGGCATTATCACAGTCGCTACCTATTATCAGATCAACCCCTTTGGAGCATCTATATGTCGATATAGCCACGTTCAATGTGCCTTGGTATATTGGACAGTTAACGCTGATCTTGGCTATGGGATAATTACAGGGTATATAATTGACACCTCTAATGCTGAAGCCGGAAGTACTGGGCCGCACGGCGCATTCTAATAAACCACGGTACTACGCACAAACGCAAAATGAATCACAATGACAGAAAGAGTAAACCGAGATGGTGCTGGACCAGTGAAGACCCGCCAGGCAGGTACAGTGCCGGGTTCCATACCTCGAAGGAACCCATCCCTAGCTACTGGAGGTCACCCTAAACCGCCCTGTGGAGCCAGGGGACGGCGAAGGACAGCTACTGGCCGAAACGTGAAGCAGAAACCTCTTGTGCTCATGCAGTGGAATGCTGAAGGAGTCTTTAACAAAAAGACTGAACTGGAGCAAGTACTACAGGACAAAGAGGTAAGTGTTTGCTGCA
This sequence comes from Archivesica marissinica, assembly GCA_014843695.1. Classification (NCBI taxonomy): domain Eukaryota; kingdom Metazoa; phylum Mollusca; class Bivalvia; order Venerida; family Vesicomyidae; genus Archivesica; species Archivesica marissinica. The sequence goes on from CM026391.1 coordinate 10,614,888, forward strand.
TACAGGAAACACACCTGAACAAAGACAAGACGTTCAAAGTACGAGGCTACTAGTGCCTCCGAGTAGACCGACAAGACAGACACAAGGGTGGTGTGCTCACTCTAGTCCGGAACAACATCAATGCGAGCGAAGTGAAAACCTACCTTGAAGGAGCGGAATACCAGGAGTTCAAGATCAAGACCAAATCATCTGAGTTGAGCCTCGTCAACTACTACTGCCCAAATGACAAAGCCCTTGCCCTTGACACTATTGAAATCTCAAACAGTCGATACATGGTTGTTGGTGATTTCAATAGTCATTCCCAGAGTTAGGGATATGCACAGTCTGATAGGCGTGGGGATGAAGTGGAGGACTGGCAGGATGAGCACAACTTGATCCTTGTCAACCAGCCCTATGATGTACCAACCTTCTACTCTAGGCGATGGCACACTACTACCTCTCCAGATCTAGCATTCTGCACAGAGGACATCCAGAAAGGTACGGTTAGAGAAGTTGGCGATCAACTTGGTGGAAGTGACCACAAACCAGTGTTCCTCACAATCAGCAGTGAAGTGATACAGACAGACCATCCCTACCCTAGATGGAACTACAAGAAAGCCAAGTGGAGTCTCTTTGCTATTCTGTCCAATTCTCTTACTCGAGGCATACAGGTACAAGGAAGAGATGTTAACAACGTGGTGAAAGAGTTCAACAGCTGCATACTCAAAGCTGCCCATGAAACCATCCCTAGAGGTGCGAGAAGAGAATACAAGCCCTACTGGACCAATCAGGTGCAGACCCTCCAAGATGAACTCACTGAAGCAAGGAACAGGGCAGAAGAACAGCCATCACAAGAAAACCATGAACAACTTCAGAAAGCAAAGGCACAGTTTCAAAAATCTTAACTGGAAGCTACACGACGAAGTTGGAGGGAGAAAACTGCTGCCCTGAACCTTGAGAAGGACGGGAGGAAGTTGTGGAGGCTCACGAAACAGCTAAATGATGAAGAAAATAGCAGACAGAAAATCACGTTGGATGAGGATGGGAAACTGTTGACCGGCAAAGAGACTGCATACTGTCTCGCCAAAGCCTACCAGAAAGAGGGCAACATCAAAGTCACACGCCAACAGCAAAGAGAGGCACGGAAAGAACAGAAGGATAGAAGTAAAAGACATACGGAACAAGACTCCATGAAACTTCCACTTACATACCAGGAACTGTACACAGCGCTCAGACAACTGAAGAAGAGGAAGTCACCAGAACCAGATGGAATCTCCAATGAGATGCTAACACATCTTGGATGCTCAGCCATGCTGAAACTTCTTGACATCTTCAATCTTAGCTGGGAAGAAGGCATAGTTCCGCGGATCTGGAAGGAGGCCACCGTTATCCCAATCTACAAGAACGGCAAGGATAGAAAGAAAGCTTCCAGCTATCGCCCTATTAGTCTCACTAGCTGTGTGGTCAAGACAATGGAGAGAATAGTTAACAAGAGACTCATGTGGCACCTTGAGACAGAAAACCTCCTATCCAAGGAACAAGCAGGATTCCGACAGTTCAGATGCACAGAGGACCAGGCAACATACCGCGCTCAGGAAGTTGAGGATACATTCCAAGACCGGAAGGTAGTTTTTGCAACCTGGATAGACCTCCAGAAGGCATTTGACAAAGTCTGGACTGATGGGCTGCTGGTCAAGATGCAACGATGTGGAATTGCCGACAAGATGCTCCGATGGACCAAATCCTTCCTACACAATCGCAGAGCCAGAGTACTTGTTGACAACCAGAAGAGCAAGAAATTCCTCATCCGACACGGTGTTCCTCAAGGAGGAGTGATCTCGCCTACGCTGTTCCTCATCTTCATCGATGACTTGCTTGCAGAGCTGCCATATGGTATCAAAGCAGCACTCTATGCTGACGACTTGGTCATGTGGTGTGTTGAATAATATGCAACGACGCCCACATACAGAATGCAGATGGCCGCACACAAGATCACAGCATGGGCAGAAGACTGGTGCATCTCTATTAATAAGGAGAAGTCGTCAACCACACTCTTCACACTTTCCACCAAACAGAAAGCTGGAACCATCAAAGTCGGTGGAACTGCCTTGAAGACGGACAACGACCCAACATAATTGGGGGTAACATTTGACAGACGGCAGACATGGAAGCCACATATCCAGAAAGCAGAGGCCAAAGCCAAGCGCAAGCTTGCCACCCTTCGCAAGCTTGCTGGCAAAACATGGGCTGCTAATGATCACATCTTGAAGACTATTTACAAATGTGTGGTCAGGCCTCACCTGGAATATGGATCCACCGCCTGGACAACATCAGCCAAGACCAACCAACAGACACTTGACAAGGTTCAGAACAAGGCTCTCAGGCTGATCACAGGTGCAATGAAGAGCACTCCAATCAAGGCCTTGGAGAAAATTACTTCCATCCATCCACTGCAAGAACGTCGCGACACAAGAATTCTTCTACAGACAGAGAAGTTTCGATGTCAGGAAGAACAACCGATGAAGCAGAGAGTTGAGGCACTAACGAAGAATCGTCTAAAGCGCAGCAGTTTCATTCACCAGTCCAAGAAGCTTGCTCGAAAGCACACCAGCCATCTCCCAGCCAAGACATTGCCTCCAACGCCATTTCTATCCAAGCCATGGTTGACTAGCGATGAATCCAAGGTTACCATCTGCAGTACAATCCCATACATGACATCCAGAGATATACAACATAATGACGTCAAACGTGCCCTCACACTAGCACACATCGACAAGAGTTATCCTGGAGAAGCATGGATACAAGTCTACACAGATGGTTCAGCCACAAAAGCAGTAGCAAACGGAGGAGCAGGAGTGTATTTCCGACACCCAGATGGACACACACAGTCAGTTGCTCTACCTACTGGAGTACACTGCAGCAACTATGGGGCAGAAGTACAGGCCCTTGAAACAGCAGCATCTCTAGTACACAACACTGTGGAGTGTGCCCAGTTTGTCTGACTGATGCGCTCTCAGTTCTGGATGTCCTGTCTAACAACAAAGAACCCCACCTGATGGAAGCCCTTCGAACAGTCAGCGTAACAAAAAGAACTGTCCTCCTGTGGGTACCTGCACACATAGGCATCCCTGGCAATGAAGCCGCTGACCAGCTTGCCAAGCAAGGTTCTACCGAGGGCAACCAGACAAAGATTTGACTTACAAGGAGAAATGCACCATAATCAAATCTGCATCAAAGCCAACAGTCGAGAAAGATGACTACCACCTTCTCACCAGACAGGAGCAAGTAACGATATTCCGGCTTAGAACAGGGCATAACCGCCTGAACTTCCATATGTGTCGGAAGCTTGGACTAGCTCCATCAACTGCCTGCAGCTGCAACGTAGGGGACCAGACTGCAGAACACATCCTCCAGGAGTGTCCCAATCTTCACGTGCTGAGGAAAACAATCTGCCCAACAGATACTTCTCTCCAGACGAAGTTACATGGCTGCCGGGAGGATCTGAGGAGGACGGCCCATTTCGTGTTTGCATTTCCATGTGATTCGCGAACGACAAGAAGAAGAAGAAGATAATTGACACCTCTAATGGTCACGTGTTCACCTGTGTATTCCAACTGATTAGCCGTTTGCTCGGTAACAAACTAATCGTCGCACCCGTGTCTCTTAAATACGTCACGTATGCTGTGTTATTGTTTATTCTAGCTTGCCCTGTATATTTGACGAGTAATGGATTTACCCTTTCTTTATACTCAGATGAGTTAATCGGTTCGTTTGTTATAAAAGCAGAGCTATGATTAGCGTTTGACATGTTGCGCCCGTTCGCGAGACTTCTAGTATCCCTGTACCTAGATGAATTTGGATCTGCCCAACACTCGTTACGTGCGTGGCAATTTCGCCGACAATAACTACAATATTTTTCTACACGGGGATTTCTGTGTGTAGCTTGGGAATTATCAATCCTCATACTTATCCTATACATGAGTGTGGGGGTGTATGGCCTTGGGGCTGAAGGTCGGTGTTCCGTATATCTGGGTTTCATACTCGGATTCGAATTAATCCGCGTTCTGGGCGCCAATCTGCGATGTAGATTATATTCATCGGCCAATGCAATACATTCCTGGAGAGTGGATGCTCTTTTATCCAGAATGAACAAATTAAGTTCATCACTTAGCTGGGAATCGAACCTATATCTCAAGAGCAGCTCGACCCAGTTGACTTCGCTCGGATCATTGTTCTCCGTCCATAGTGTCATTTGCTCCCTTAATTCCATAATGAATTCGGAATAGGTCTGCTGAGGTTTCTTTACCCAAGAGAAGAAATTGTTTCTATATACAGTGGGTGAGAGTTGATATTCATCCAAGATGGCGGCCTTGAGGGTATCGTAATTATTAGCATCTTGGACAGGAAGCGTGGCATATATATTTCTGGCCTTGTCAGATAACTTGTCTATAATATGCCCCACCCAAGTTTGTTTGGAGATCTGGCTAGCTTCAAACAGTCTCTCACATGTTGAGAAGAATTTATCTGGCCTCATGGTAGGGTTCCAATTAGGAACAGATTATGTTGGTCTTAGAGGGTCTATTATCTCTAGGGAAGGTGTTATTTTGCTGAGATTCCTGATCCCTCTGGATTTCTCTCAGGTGAATCTCCATATTAATCTTGTCTCTATTCAACCTGTCTTCTCTGTCCATCTCTCTTTGTTTCTCTTCTCTTTCTCTCTCTGTCTCATACATTTCACCCTGGCGTTCCAGGCTTGCTTGATTAAAGTAGGGGAGTCTCATTAACTTATCCCATATCTCATCACCTGTGGTCTGGAAGTCGGGGCGAACCGGTCCCTCAATTTCCTTATTAGCACGCCTAGTCGTACCAACAGCTTAGGTCATTGGCGAAACTCCAGTGTTTTATTTGTTTGTTTTGGGGGGTTCTTAGCGTCGCACCAACAGCTTAGGTCATTGTTATTATCATTTTTGGTGGAGGAAGATCTCGGATGCCCCTCCGAACAGTAGTTCATACACGGACGGACACACGGGTAGAACCACCGACTTACCGTAATCCAGCTGGATAGCTTCCTCACTTATTTTATAATAATAATTCGACACCCCAAGTGCGTTTCGAACCAACAGCGACGGGGGAGGTGCTATATGAACTGTTTGTGACATATTGAGCCAGTCCGATTCAGGAAAGGTGATTTTGCTATTTGCAAATAAAAAAGTACCCTCTGTGCCCCATCAATGGTATTGCCAATGATACATACATGACCTGTTATACAGTGTGGCTTGTAACCTGAATAACTATATTTACCTTGTCTTGGAAGAATATTACGGGGAGGTAAATCTGACGGCACCTCATTTCACGGGAGTCGATCACTGTAACTGATGGGCTTAGTTTATTTGACTGATATTTTGTTATTATATGCAGTGTTGTTAAGCTTTTCAACCTAAAACAATAACATTATTTTAAAAAAGCACACAATATGTATTGTGTCATATCTAACAAAGAAATCCTCATCTATTCTCCTTTAAATAACGTTTAGTAGGAACAATGTATATCAGAGTTTATGTACACATTGTATATTGTTGTTTGTATACATGTATATTGTTGTTTGTATACATGTATATTGTTGTTTGTATACATGTATATTGTTGTTTGTATACATGTATATTGTTGTTTGCATACATGTATATTTGTAACTTGTGTACTTAAAAGAATAATAAAATACAAAAAAACAATCTTGTCATTTAAAGTTTAAACTTTATTTATTTTACAACGATTGCTAAGCAAGTTCTAACAACGTATATTAATCACTCTCGTTGGTGCGGATGAAAGCGTATATGTGGTCATTCGTGTGGGAGGAAACCGTAGTACCCGGAGAAAACCCATCTGTCCGATCTGGCGACCACCGTACCATCCCAGTGTGATTATGTTGAGGGCCTCATGGTAGATTAAAATGTTAAGTCGTTATTATTATTATTATTATTATTATTATTATTATTATCTATAATTGTACATTTGTCCGTAGAACTGACAATGCGCCCGTTTACAATGTCGAGATTACATACTCTATAACGGAAGTGCCTCTGAATGTACATTTATCCGTACATAATTATTATATCCGTAGATTTGCCTATGCCCCCATTTACAATATACACCTATCCGTACATGTGCCTATGCGCACGTTTACAATGTACATCTACCCGTTTACAATCTACAGTTATCGCTAGATTTGCTTATGTGCCCATTTACAATGTACATCTACCCGTAGATTTGCCTATGCCCCCGTTTACAATGTACACCTATCCGTAGATTTGCCTATGCCCCCGTTTACAATGTACACATATCCGTAGATGTGCGTATGCACCCGTTTACAATGTACACCTCTCCGTATATGTGCCTATGTCCCCGTTTACAATTCAATTCAATTATTCTTTATTAACTCAGATCATTTACATGACATATGAGTATACATGTAATTAATTAACAGAAGTTGTGACACGGATTGATAAATAAATAATAAAGAGCATATGAGAGAGAAGAGTCAATGTACTCCTATCCGTAGATGTGCCTATGCCCCCGTTTACAATGTACACATATCCGTAGATGTGCGTATGCACCCGTTTACAATGTACACCTCTCCGTATATGTGCCTATGTCCCCGTTTACAATTCAATTCAATTATTCTTTATTAACTCAGATCATTTACATGACATATGAGTATACATGTAATTAATTAACAGAAGTTGTGACACGGATTGATAAATAAATAATAAAGAGCATATGAGAGAGAAGAGTCAATGTACTCCTATCCGTAGATGTGCCTATGCCCCCGTTTACAATGTACACTTATCCGTAGATGTGCCTATGCACCCGTTTACAATGTACACCTCTCCGTAGATGTGCCTATGTCCCCGTTTACAATGTACACCTATCCGTAGATGTGCCTATGCACACGTTTGCAGTGTACACCTATCCGTAGATGTGCCTATGCAACCGTTTACAATGTACATATATCCGTAGAATTGCCAATGCACCCGTTTACAGTGTACAATTATCGCTAGATTTGCTTATGTGCCCATTTACAATGTACATATATCGCTAGATTTGCCTATACACCCGTTTACAGTGTACATTTATCCGTAGATTTGCCTATGGCTCTTAGATTAGCGCAGTGGTTAGCGCGCTCGCTTCTCACAAATGAAACCCAGATATATCCATCAGAAGATACATTAAAGTTTCAACCAGAAAGTGTATTCACAATTTGATACTAAAATGCCTACATGTTGACTAATATTAAATTGTTCACACACAAAACACAATGTACCATATGTTCACATATATATAATAAGCCTTATTATAAAATGTATAGCCAAGATCGGATAAAACAATAAAGTAAATACAAATGAATGAAATCAATTTTATTCAATTAAACTGCAAATATTCATTGCAAATGAAGCGTGTAATTATGATAATGTCTCAAGTAAATTTACGCTTGTAATACATCATTAGAAGAACATGATACATTTATGCACTATTTACATAGAAAGGTATCATCAACCGAGCAAAATGCTTCGACATAACCGAAGTTTGACTTAATGAAATTCGATATAAACGGAGCCAGTTATATGTAAAATGATAGTGCCTGATATGGGACTTTGATCCGACTTCGAGATAACCGGATAATTCGACATAACCGACATTGACATAACGGATGTAGTTTGTACATTGTTTACCTAGAAACGTATCAACAACCAAGCAATATATTTTGACATAGCCGATGTTTGACTAAACGAAATTCGATATAAACGGAGCCAGTTATATGTAAACTGATAGTGCCTGAAATGGGACTTTGATCTGAGATGACGGGAGAATTCGACATAACCGACATTGATATAACTGATGTAGACTGTACATTGTGTACATAGAAACGTATCAACCGAGCAAAATACTTCGACATAACCGGCGAATTAGACATAACCGACATTGACATAACGGATGTAGACTGTATATTGTTTACATAGAAACGTATCAACAATCGAGCAAAATACTTCGATATAACCGGTGAATTCGACATAACCGACATTGACATAACGGATGTAGAATGTACATTGTGTACATAGAAACGTATCAACCGAGCAAAATACTTCGACATAACCGGCGAATTAGACATAACCGACATTGACATAACGGATGTAGACTGTACATTGTTTACATAGAAACGTATCAACAATCGAGCAAAATACTTCGATATAACCGGTGAATTCGATATAACCGACATTGACATAACGGATGTAGACTGTACATTGTGTACATAGAAACGTATCAACCGAGAAAAATACTTCGACATAACCGGCGAATTAGACATAACCGACATTGACATAAAGGATGTAGACTGTACATTGTTTACATAGAAACGTATCAACAATCGAGCAATATACTTCGAAATAACCGAAGTTTGACTCAACAACCTTTGGGTGATAGTATCCACATAAAGTAAAAACGATTGTCGAAAATAATCATTTTAAATCGACACTACATCGGTGAAAACGCAAATGTCTGCAGAATGTAATTTGCTATATGGTATAATTTTTTTCCAAATATTTGCCTAAAAAACTGAGTATTTCAACAAATAAACAAACGTTGTATACGCGGTTTGTTGATATAACAAAATAATGTTAAATATGATCGAAATTCGTGGGTAATACAACACGTTTATCCTGAACGCGGATGACCATTATATGAAATCCTAATTTATTGTTTGAATGTTTGTATACCACAAACACACTGTTTATTGATTCAATATAAGTGTTCGAATGTATTCAGACGAATTTGTAGTAGCAATGCATTTATATGTGAACAAATGCATTTTATTTGCTTTTTGCAATGTAATGTCGCTTTAAGCAGTCATGCATAAGCCGTAATGGATATACTTTGCATACATGTACTTCCCCTACGCTGATCATGTGACCTGAGGCATGCGATTTATCGCTTATTCATTCAACTGTGACATGATGTTCAATGTTTAAAAAAAAATGTTTATTCAAACCAATATAGCATACATTACTTGTACCGTATTGATATATACTGTTAACCTGGGAACAGCCGTCGATATATATTTGCCCGGTCAGTCAAATAAATATAATTTAACACCGAGACTAGTAACTGGGCCGTATCGAGCTTCTGATCATATCAACGCATGGATACACTATACTCGTGTAATTATTGGCTCACATTAATCCTATGTACGTGAAATTATATGTTTGCAATGTAAATGAGTCTCCGGGAGCATTCGGCGATTTCCGATTGAATTCCGATAGAATTACGTTTCTATATTTAGCGATATTATCTTGTAGAGAAGAGTTGTCGTTTTTCCAATCTACATTAATGAGGGTGTAAGTAGATGGCGCTACGATCGGAAATCAAGTTTCCCCAGGCTGTCATTTTGCCGTTGTAGAAGTTAAACATTGAAAAATCGACAGACTGGCATACAGGCTAATATAATGTGTGTAACATGACATTATCGGATCTGTAGTCCAGTGGTTAACACACTGGACCAGTAATCCAGGGGTCGCAGGTTCGATCCCTCCTCTGACAATAATACAATTAACAATTGCTCATATGGGACTTTAAACCGAGGTCTCGTGTCGGTGCTGTACACCGTGCTAGTAAAAGAATCAGAGGATATTCTGGAATGGGTTTCTGTCTGTATCATTGCACTACCCTCCAACAATCTAAAATGACTAATCTATTCGGAGACATCACTCATATGGGCAACCGGTAGCGAGGATAAATAAACGTAAAACACACACATTGTTTACTAAAGTTGTATTATTGTATGTAGAATATTGCTCTCCTACTGGAGGAAAATAAGTATAGGTTATAAGCTATATGCTACATATTTTATTTAAAACACACATTTATATAGCATGATCCTACACATTTATATTGTTAATTTCGTACATTTACGAATAGGATTTAATATATACTCTGGCCTTTTGAAAGCAGTCCAATATTAATAATAATGGACTCCAAGTACAAAGGTATTACGTCACGACAGTGTTTTAAAAATATATATAGCAATAAATATTAAGCAGTTGAACATTATATATAAGCACGGCTCAACAATCAATTTAAAATAAAATGTTACCTGTAAGAAACGTAATCAGCTATGACGTATGAAAGTTAGAAAACCATACCAGTTGTTCCGTAAATACATCGGAGAGTAATGTCGGGTAGGGACAATATTTGTCAAGTTTTCTTCTATATGCTTGTTAACATGTTCTCTGTCATGCTTCAGCAACATCATGAACTACCGGGTTCAAGTCATGCGTCGTGAAATATATTATTGTAAATTTTGATCGAGTCTCTTTGTTAAATAATTTAAATGTTTAATATTCAATTAAGTCTGAATGTAAAAAGACTTGTATACACATGCTGACATCCAGATATTTAATCCCGTTACATGTATTCAACGATTGTAAAGCAATACAATGCATCGTTTGATTGGTTTACAATTCATAAACTTTCCATTATAGTCATCTCATCCATTCATCAATCCAGGGATCGCAGGTTCGATCCCCTATCTGATGTGTGTGTGTTTTCCGTTTATACATCGTCGCTACCGGTTGCCCATATCAGCAACTACTCATCATTTTAGATTTTTGGAGGATAGTGCAATGATACAGACAGAGACCCATTCCAGAAACTCATCTGGTTAATGTACGTGCACGGTGTAAAGCACCGACACGAGACCTCGGTTTAAAGTCCCATCTGAAAGACTGTTATCGGAAGAATGTAGTACCAATGCTATTTATACGTAAACTATATGTTCACAACATATCTCACAACAGATCGGTGTCCGTGGTAACGAGAGGACGCCATGTATACAAGACCAATATCCTTCATCCTACTGACCAATGCCACTCTTATACTTCGTAACTGAGATCTCTGCGGCCGAGTGGTTAATGTTGTTGACTTCAATTCACTTGCCCCTCACCTATGTACGTTCGAATCCCACTGGGTTTTCGAATCTAATCATTTGTGGAAGCTTTCCAACTGGTTTGTGTACTGCGTGTGGTTCTACACAGGAGTCCGTCCGTGCCTGAAAGATTGGGGAATCCCGGGTCGCACCCGGATATTCCTCCACAGTAATAGCTGGATAGTGGCCATATCACATACGCTCTTGTTGCGACTATGTACCCTCAAAACAGGCAAACATACAATCATTAATTTCAACAGTGATTTGGAGACTGTTTCACAACACTGGTCATATCGTCTGAATATCTTCATGCATCATCTGCGCTATTAATGTGCTTCTCAGTTAGAAGTGGATTTATCTTAATATTAATAACAACTAACATTTGGGCATAGTCATGTTTTATTATATCAAGTTGTAAAAGCGGACCATATTGTACTTGTCATAATGTTTTAATATGATTTGCAACACTTCCTCGGTAGATCTTTATAAGTAAACCTGACTTGATAGTGTGTTTCTATATACACGGAACAAATCTACCATTGTTAAATCTTCAATAAGCAATGCTACAGCCGGTCTATTGTATGGTTGTGTTTAGCATGTAACCTGATATATAAAATAAAATAAAATGATCTCTCTACCTGCCTGCTCACCCGCCCATCAGGAGTGAGGTCTCGAGAGTGATTAATATAAAGTTGTATAAACTTGTTTCGCAATTGAACAAAAATAAATTTGGCATAAACTAATTGTTGAACAAATTGCCTCTCTGTGAATCTGATGAATGGATGCTTAATACAGGACGCTAATGCATATGTCATGTGGCTCGGTTTATCGCAAGCAAATGTTTAATTTGTCAATAGCTGTTCCATCTACGTAGATGACTGATGCTCCGTGTCCGTTCATATCTGAGTGAGAAAGATGGAACAGTTAGCATACATAGCATTACAGTACCGTTCAATTTCTTCAGAAGCCGACATAATAGATATATCAAGTTTGAACAGTCAGCATACATAACATTACAGTAACGTACAGTCTACATTAACCGACATAATAGATATGTCAAGTTTGAACAGTCAGCATACATAACATTACAGTACCGTACAGTCTACAGAAGCCGACATAATATATATATCAAGTTTGAACAGTCAGCATGCATAACATTACAGTACCGTACAGCCTACAGAAGCCGACATAATAGATATATCAAGTTTGAGCAGTCAGCTTACATAACATTACAGTACCGTACATCCTACAGAAGCCGACATAATAGATATATTAAGTTTGAACAGTCAGCATGCATAACATTACAGTACCGTTCAAGTCTAAAGACGCCGACATAACATATATATCAAGTTTGAACAGTCAGCATGCATAACATTACAGTACCGTACAATCTACAGACGCCGACATAATAGATATATCAAGTTTGAACAGTCAGCTTACATAACATTACAGTACCATTCAAGTCTACATAAACCGACATAATAGATATATAAAGTTTGAACAGTCAGCATGCATAACATTACAGTACCGTTCAAGTCTACATAAGCCGACATAATAGATATATCAAGTTTGAACAGTCAGCATACATAACATTACAATACCGTTCATGTCTACAGATGCCGACATAATATATATGTCAAGTTTGAACAGTCAGTATACATAACATTACAGTACCGTACAGTATACAGACGCCGACATAATAGATATGTCAAGTTTGAACAGTCAGTATACATAACATTACAGTACCGTACAGTATACAGACGCCGACATAATAGATATGTTAAGTTTGAACAGTCAGCATGCATAACATTACAGTACCGTTGAAGTCTACAGAAACCGACATAATAGATATATCAAGTTTGAACAGTCAGCATGCATAACATTACAGTACCGTACAGTCTACAGAAACCGACATAATATATATATCAAGTTTGAACAGTCAGCATGCATAATATTACAGTACCGTACAGTCTACAGACGCCGACATAATAGATATATCAAGTGTTATATATGACAATATATATATTTCCTCTGATACAAACTCGAACTATAAGATATTTTCGACTAAGGGAAGTAACAGAGCAAACGCAGTCTATTAAGCAACGCATACAGAAATGCCCCCTGCCACCAAGAGTTTGATAAAATGAAAGTGGTTCTTAGAGTACCAGTCGGAAGCGTAAGAAATATATTAATACAAGATAATGTTATAAGAAACGTTCACAATACAAGAGGTAGCTACTATTTAGGTCAGTCTTGATCTGATCGTGACATTATATTGCTTGTTTTTCAATTCAGTTTTGTATACACATTTTTGCTTCAAATAATAATTAAGCTGAAATTAGCAACTGTTTCTTGGCTTTAGAATGTAATTAACTAATAGCAACATGTGCTTTTATACTGTGATACTATTTGTTGCAATATGTCCTTTATAATTCTATTCAGAATATGCACTGTTTGTATGATTGTTTTAATCTGTGTTTGCATTATACGTGTGCACATGTATGGGATATTAATACAGATGAAATCTAAAATATATCGCTGATTACCGTGTTGTTCTTGTTTTCCCAAACAAATCGTATATTAAACCAGGCTCATAGTCATACTGAGGCACACCGGTGCAGCTGCCTCGGGTAAAATTGTCAAAGCAAACCAAAAATAAATGAAAAATTAAATAAATATAATGCAACAAATATACATTTTCTGTATAAAATGTTGACTGCTAGAGATCTGAAATGTCAGTACACAATTATACGTCTAAACTATTTAAATCAGAACACGCAGGAAATCGCGTCTAAACGCCAAACATTAAACAGGTTATTACAAATCTGAAGTGACTTATATTAAACAGGTTATAACAAATCTGAAGTGACGTAACTATATTAAACATAATTTATCACATAAAGTACGGCGGAGAGTTTAATAAAGCCATGTCATAAATTCGGTAATACACTAGTGTATTAAATATGCAAATGAGGCACATGCGTGGGCGAATCACTTTATTTGTATATTCATACGCGCTGACAAAAAAGTAAATAAAAATATATCGTCTATCAACAACTACAGTCACATCAATCAAAATCAGCACAAAGAAATATCCAAAATCCTGTATTCGTCCAACAGTTCGTCCAGCAGCACTCTACATCCAAATCCTGATAGGCCTGATAAAGCACATTACACAGCATATCCAAACCAGGTCATCACATATTCGTCACCAAGCGTGGCAACTTCTATGAATACCAATTCCAATCTGACCGGTGGATACCAAGGTATGTTGGCTGGCCCAATCCATGGTGGTACTTTTAATGTATACATTAACAACCCTAAAACTGTATCCCCATCTAATCCACCAAGAAAACGTCTAAGAATTATTGAAAGCGATAGCGATTCGCAGTGACATACATTTTTACATCAACTAACGCGCTCTGTGTAACTTTGATTGTGACGTCATTTGCCAAAACATCGTGTACATTTTGTATTTGTTAAAAAAGACTGTTTGAAATTAATTTAAAAGTGTTTAATATTGAATTGTTGCACATGATATGTTATGATAGTTTAAAAACTGTTTACAAAGGAAGAAAATAAAAACATTGAAGTATTTAGTGTCGCACTATTTACTTGGCCCATTAAGTAGAAATCGCAGTACTACTCTGGCTTTCATTTGCTAAAGGGGAAGTGTGTTCAATCGTGACACACTTTTAATGCGTATTTTGTTGATGTGATAAAAAGAATCTTACATTCGTGTCTTTCCATATTGAATTTATTAAACTCGTACTAATATATGGTTGTTTCATACACTGTCGCACCCTCAGACATATGTTGTTGGATAACTATAGCCCATACAGTATCTACTAATATGTGGTTGTTTCATACACTGTCGCACCCTCAGACACATGTTGATGGATAACTATAGCCATATTGTATCTACTAATATGTGGTTGTTTCATACACTGTCGCACCCTCAGACACATGTTGATGGATAACTATAGTCCATATTGTATATACTAATATGTGGTTGTTTTATACACTGTCGCACCCTCTGACAAATGTTGATGGATAACTATAGTCCATATTATATCTACTAATATTGGGTTGTTTCATACACTATCGCACCCTCAGACATATGTTGATGGATAACTATATTCCATATTGTATCTACTAATATGGTTTTGTTTCATACACTGGCGCACCCTCAGACAAGTGTTGATGGATAACTATAGTTCATATTGTATCTACTAATATGGGATTGTTTCATACACTGTCTAACCCTTAGTCGATATATTTTACCTTGTCAGTCAAATAAATATATTTTAACATGGACACTATTAATTGAGCCGTATTGAATTGCTGGTCATATTAACGCCTGGGGAGAAGTGGGGGATTGTAAAATATGAAAAATGAATATGCTTAATCAAATGCCAGAGAACTCCTTATTCAATTTGTCTTCTGAAACGTGTCGACTTGCAGCTGAATAAGCCATATATATCCTATGCGAAAACCCGTTGGTGACGTCATTCACATTTATTTTACGATTATATATTTTTGAAATGTGAAGTAAACTGAAGTCATAACAGGGCTGTCGTTGACTGCGATAGGGAAGCACGTTCTTACAACTGTATGCTTCATACCTGGTGATAGTCATCGCCGAGAGGGTGAGCGGAGACATTGTGGCATATGACTCCCCTAAGGATACCACAACTGTCGAGGAACAAACTGACAACACAACGATTACAAGATATATACCCTATTCATTACGGAGTATATATTCATGCTACCACATACCACTGCATATATTACTTGCCACGTACTGTTACATTTGTTATCAGCATTTGCTGTGCATTAAAACAGATAGAAATTCCATAGGAACGATAAAAAGGTACAGTCTAAATCCGTTATGTCAAAGTCGGTTATGACGAATTATCCGGTTATCTCGAAGTCGGACCAAGTCTCGTTTCAGACACTATCATTTTACATATAACTGGCTCCGTTTATATCGAATTTCGTTAAGTCAAAGTCGAAAGTATTTTGCTTGGTCCCACATAATTCGACATAGCTGATTTGAACTGTAGTTTGATTGGATAAGTAGGATGTTACAGGAATATATTAATTGTAATCTTATCAACAGATGTGATGTAAAGGGTTACATCAGTTGCATACCTGTAACATGCTTAAGTTTATTTAACGTCGCTACCGGTTGCCCAGCATGTTTCCTAGGTAGACTCCAGCGGTTAATCAGTGCTTGGTGGACCAACCTCAATAAGAAACTGCCAATTATTTTCTATAAGCGACATGGTTGCAGTGGTATACAACTCAGCGACCTTAACCACTCGACAACGGAGGCGGACTAATGTAGAATGTCATATGCAAGGACGTCTTTTTACATGGAGGTTTATATCAAGGCTAATAGTGATTATTGAACATTTAGATGATTTAAGAAGACATACACAATCCTTATTTACAGCAATATATTTCAACACAGACGATTTAAACCCCGGTAGTTCATGATGTAACTGATCCGTGATAAATCATAAACAATAGCAGACATGAAAAAACAATATAATGGTGTCAATTCGTCTGAGCTGATTACATACATGCATTACAGGTAATATGTGTGTTTGATTTAAATTCATTTAATAGCTTTGTTTATAAAGTTTATGCTTTCCAATGAATGTCTGACATTTCTTAGTGTAAGAAATATAGTGTATTTTAGATTAATGTAATATTATGTTACACAAATAAATCCTATACGTGAAGTAAATCCCGTAAATGTTAATCCCGGTGAAGTAATTTCAAGTTATGTGCGTTACGTTAGTATAGGTCAGAACGTATGCCTTAACAATACTTGGTACAAAATTGTGTGTGCGAATTATTGGTGCATATAAAGATGATCACATAACTGTGAGTGCGTGCTTGGTCATGTGATATGGTTCGATTTATCGTCAGTTCTATTCTTGGTGTCGATCGTTTCGCTAGCAATTTCGCTATTCAACAATTCAAGATGACGAGTACGGAACTGGAACACATGGTAGAACGCATGGTCCAATGGGTTATACAGACGAACAAATAAGGACTACTGTGGATAGTATCAACGGATTGATAAAACAGATAAGTTCAATGTTCAGTAAATATGTATGACATTCCAAAATTTAAAAGAAAAGCAATGAAGAGCAATTTACGTTAATTTCTAAGTGTTATACAATGCAGCAGAGTTAGAATCTGTCCTAACCTATAGGACTAGGACAACTTAGAAACTGCAAAATAATATATTATTGAAGGATTTGATCCCCCTCACCCCTATGTTGCAAATACAATCAGCAGTGTATTGTACGGCTGGTCAGCTATTTATAGATAAGCATTATATACAGGTAAATGTATACCTGATAGTTTACTAATACAATAGCGACAGGGGATTAAGTAATTATACATGTGTACAGGTTTATTTCCTACGGTTTATTTGATGATAAATGTTTTCAGCTAAAGATATGTTGAAGGAATGACAATTGCTCCGGTTCACTGATTCGGTAGAGTTGGATTGGTGTGTGGCATCAGAGTATGAGACCAACCCTACAGTCAGGAAACATATGATCATGGCCGAATTCAGGGCAAGTCAGAAATGACAATAAATGCGAGAAAGTTAAATGCCACCATATGTAGAAGTAGCATCCAGGGATATTCTTCCTATGTGGACAAGGTGGACGTGGGGAAATCAGATGATGGACCATTGGTGCATAACAATAGGATAAGTACAAGTTCCGTTTCGGTGGTGAACTATTTGTATTTCAGGAAGCAAATACCATGCTTCATGGAGAACTAGAAGTAAGTGTGGGTGTTTATTAACACCTAAATGGTCTCTTGGAATATAGAAATAGAATATGCCAGGATATGGCAAGGATAAGGTAGTTAATCAGGAGTCCTGCGGGGAGAGTGAGTTGTCAATACCAATGGGGAACATAGATTGTAATATTCCATAGTTTTAAAGTGTGTTCAACAATTATTACAAGCTACCATCCAAGGAATCGCCTAATACTATATAAATACGTAAACACAAAACGGACATTGAAAACCCAGCGTTCGCTTCAGTCTAGCTACAATCCCTACTGGATACAACACACCACATGTTGTAAATCCACTTACTATAGCTTATAGCAGATCTGGTAAACCCACGATTTGTGTTGGATCGCAGGCACAAGAGTGCACATGTTTACGGTTATGTTCGGAGTCGTACATATATGTAAATCTTTGTACTTTCATTTTCAAATTCGATTTACAAGGTGCATACCTCATATTGATTGATACATGTATGCTTAAATATCCTGCCATTAATTTATATAGGCTTTAACTGGAAATAATATAGCATTACTAGATATTTCCTATTTAATGTGTTACCTTTTTGCTATTGATAAAGCTGGCCGTATGTTTAACAAAATATCGAGACTCTGGAATCACTGATGATATGTAGGTCATAACGTGTCGTTATTCTTAGATGACGGAATATGCGATTATGTTAATTTTAATGATGCATTATTTTCAAGTTATTTTGAACGAAATAGTTTGCTCAAGTTTGAATGCTCATTAGCATATATAAGACAGCTGTATTTGCTTCCAGACAAAGAATTCAGTATTGTCGGTACATGTTTTTTTGAAATTTCTGAAACAAGAATATTACGATTTAGAGAATTATCGAAGTCAATGCTGTTTCAGATTTCAGGACACCGTCGTGATAAAGAGTGTTTGCGTCAACTATTGGTCATATCAGATAGCTTCAAAGCGTACTAGGTAAAGTAGTAATTTTACGAACATGTGTCCATATATAGTAATAGGGCAAGTTGGAATACACTAGTAAGTGTATATGTTAAGGCAGTTAAGGAACTGCAATATTGGTATGTTAAAACTAGCCTGGGAATAGGCGTTGATATAGTTTGCCTGGTCTGTCAAATAAATATATTTTAACACCGAGGCTATTAATTGGGCCGTATTGAGTTTCTCGTCATGTTTTAACAACATGGAAGGCAAATGGCGAAGTGTCACCGGCTTTCTAGGTTACTGTGGCGCTATGTACACCAGTATTTATATCTTCGTCAATATATTTATAACGTGGGGTTCTTGGGATAGAAACATCCGGCAGGATCTGTAAACAACAGAATAACGTATCAAAGATAAAAGTACCGGTTTATGTGTCAACATTGTATCGTGTTGTTTGTATTGCGATGTGTACTTACACACCAATTATGTTCGTGTAGCTTACCTTTAGGTGTAGAGGTATGTCGTTATGCTACAACTAAAGTTCCATTACATACTATGATTAAGCTTTGTCGGCTTGGGTCCCTTCTTGGTGTGGTCTATGATACAAGCAATCATCTTGTATTATCTACTAGCTTTGCCTCATCCATTTGAAGAGAAACTGTGAGCATATAACATGTATCTGGTATGCCAGGCAGATCATTGTCAGGTATGTCAGCATCACTGATATCAACATGACACATACTATATTTGATTGATGGCCTGCTTTCACAGGAATGGGACGTCCGTGGTGTAATGGATATTGTGCCTTTGTAAACCGATGTGTTGGGAGTTTGAACACCTTCAAAACCAAGGTGGTGTATCCTTAGGCAAAACTCTTATCCAGATTACATCTCTCACTCAATACACAGCTTTGGACTCCATCAGGAATTAACCCATAAGAGTCTATAGTTGTAATAAATTTGTATGAATCAGTTGTAGCACAATATGCATACAATACACAGCAACCGACATTGATTTGCCTAGTTCGATGTTTTAAAATGGAAGCAGTCTGATTATATCAAATTTAATACAGTTTTATCTGTAGACAGAAATGTTAATTATGGAGTCCAACGGGACTCAATATACGGTTCTCTTTTGGTTTATGCTTTAGTTTGTATTAATGATTTACCACTGATCGTTTCATACAATGAGGCATCCATTTATCTGAGTAAAAACCTAGTACTTAAATAGATGTGTACAAAGCATAATAGTTGATGATATAATAGCCTCTAAATAGTGTGAATTGACTGGTTAATGCAACACTAGTCATTGAGACGTAGTCAGGTCATAAGACACCGGAATACTGTGGTTCTTCGTCCACTAATAATAGGTGGATAGTCGCCATATGACCTATACTGTTGGTGCGACCATCAACCCCAAACACAAACAAACAGCTGGTTGTCCACAATTGCTGAAACCCATTGTTCTTGTCCAGGATATGAAAGATTCAGCATGGATAAGCGTGAATACTTATAGTTGATTTGGCGCCACTTCTTGTATCTTGTCATTTAGTATAGTAGCGAATACATGATATCTTGGAGTCCAAATTGTGGTTTGAGGCGAAGTTCAAATACTGATCTGTTTGAGTCGATTTACTGTATATATAACAACACATTAGATCCGTTGTATTCTACGTGTATGTACGTAGCAAATAATGTGTAACATCATCATTCCTCTTCTTGTAAGTGACACCAATACTCATGTTTTTCGGCGATTGTGCTAAAATGGTCTGAGAAGTATTGGATGTGGCACTAATTCAGTTTCGATATGTAACTGGTAGCATTGCATCCGTAGCGAATTGAAATGATTGACCGCTTCCATAGCCTACCTATCGAACTAATATATATGAATGATATCAATCTGCCACGAGAGGAGATACAGGAAGAACACATTTGACATATTGGGTTGACATCCAGCTCTTGTCTCATGTGAAATAGAGTGTCACATTCCAGTTTCTTTCTAGTGATATTCGACACTGCGCCCATCAGTAGTGCTTGAAACCCATGCAAATAATTATACCGTAGTACACACCTAGCTGAAACTCTAATAATAGTACACACAATCGTAGCAGCAAGAACGCCAATATCGATGGATAGCTATAATGCTGACGTGTATATGACGATGGGCAGCTATAATGCTGACGTGTATATGACGATGGACAGCTATAATGCTGACGTGTATATGACGATGGGCAGCTATAATGCTGACGTGTATATGACGATGGACAGCTATAATGCTGACGTGCATAATTATACTGGCACTATAAACTGACGTGTATATGACGAGCACAGCTATAATGCTACGTGTATATGACGATGGACAGGTATAATGCTGACGTGTATATGACGATGGACAGCTATAATGCTGACGTGTATATGTCAATGGACAGCTATAATGCTGACGTGTATATGACGATGGACAGGTATAATGCTGACGTGTATATGACGATGCACAGCTATAATGCTGACGTGTCTAGTACGATGGGTAGCTATAATGCTGACGTGTATATGACGATGGACAGGTATAATGCTGACGTGCATAGAACGATGTACAGCTATAATGCTGACGTGTATAGGACGATGGACAGCTATAATGCTGACGTGTATATAACGATGGACAGGTATAATGCTGATGTGTATATGACGATGGACAGCTATAATGATGACGTGTATATGACGACAGACAGCTATAATGCTGATGTATATATGACGATGGTCAGCTAAAATGCCGATGTCTATATGACGATGAACAGCTATTATACTGACGTGCATATGACGATGGACAGCTATAATGCGGACGTGTATATGACGATGGACAGCTATAATGCTGACGTATATATAACGATTACTACATTTGTAGATCAATAACCCATATATATACTGAGCTACGCGTTCTTTAAGAATGAAGCGCGGAAGGATTGTTATTATGACATATTATAATATATGATAAATTGATATAATATGAGTATTTTCTGTTACATGCAATTTCGGACTCCAGTATTATATGTTGCTATATATACATGTCTGCTTACATGTCTTTGTTGCATTATAAATTACATGGATGACAGTAATTGCATAAATGTATAGCTTAAACGTTATAATAACACTATAAACCGGTTACACTTTCGTTTATGTAAACGCTTGAGCTTGGCCTCGATGTATCTAAAATAGAAAAAGAAAACGGAATAAGTGTTCATAAAAGATATTACATCATTTACATGTTTATAAATAGTCTCAGTCATATATTAACTGGTAAGAATTAATCTGATTCATATAACTGGCAAGACAAAGCTAGTATAAATAGAGCAAATTGTAAATTTATTTTCTGATATATGGCAATACTAGATATTGACCCAACATATAAGCAAAGTGTGTGTTGATCATAGTGTCACCCCTATTACCGACCAATGGTGCAACTTTTTTATGGTAGGCAATCGGTAACCATTATTTAACTAGCTTGCAGGCTCACCAACCGGCCATATCAGAACGAACTATGACGAAGATCGAAGCGTCGACTTCCCACTTCTTATTCGGACGCCTTAACCACAATACCACGGAGACATAAGCGTATGCAATATTGACATACACTGTGTGTTGGAAGTGGCACAAATGGCTTATGCCATGCATTGACTCTCTAGCTGTTATTGGTGGATGCAGACACCGGGTTCCCTTCCGAGCAGTATGGCATGTACGGACTGTACCCGGTAGAACAATCGACCTACCGCAAGCCAGCTCGATATCTTCCTCACATGCAATAATTCGACATCCCAGTGGGATTCCAACATACAGAAGTGACATTCAAATGATATGAATTCAATAACCGTAACCACTTTGCCACGGAGGCCACTTAATTGACATAAATAGGTCATGTGCTATGGTCAATATGGGTTAAACACAAGTTTCTATTATTATGCATCTTATTTGTGCCAGTTGAAAACGTTAATAGTTCTTCTAATCGATATTACAGTGTTTGTTTTCAACATATTGTTTTGAATCTAGTACATCCTAGAAGCCAATACCCATTAACAAGGAAAAACAACTAATTTACCTAAGGTTGTATTCACAATTTATATTTAGTTCCCATATATAAGAAAATAACTTAACAATTTCCTCTAGTGCCTCAGCCAACCAACTTAGGTAGTTCAAAATCACAACCATTACTTTGTATTGACCGAATGAGATAGTGATTGCTTGTACTGTAACCGCGTTTGGCATTGTCCTGGCATTGACTAGGATATCAAACTGCAAGTATGTGTCTACGTTTCTAGGTCACATGTAAGATTATATAGTTTTACATAATAATTTCATGAACAGTCTCTTGTTACGAATATTTTGTATATATTGTTATATATTACAATATTATGTCACAGATAGCTTATAGATTGAATAATTGACCCATTCATTGTACTGTATATGCTACGTAACTAAGTCGAGACATTTACATCATTTATAGCACGTATGACAAAGTACCTTGACGATCATCCAGTGTATCGTAAACAGGGACTTCCGATGGTGCACTAGAATGAGCTGGTCTCGTGTATTCATTCTTGCTTTCAGTTCTAAAATATGAATAAAACATATTTCGCATGTCTAAACAATGGTGTTGTTACTATTTGTTTATAGCAATAGTTCATATAAGTCGTGTTTATATCAATATTACATGTAATTCGTATTTATGGCAATATGGCATGTGATTAGTATGTTTGACAATATCGCATGTGATTCGTGTTCATGACAATATTACATGTAAGTTGTGTCTATAATAATATCACATGTAAGTGGTGTCTATCACAATATCCTATGCTTACTTAAAACATATTTAAAGTACTTAGTGTACGACGCATATAGGTTTGTTTTAATTATATTCGTGCTCAATTGTATATGTTATTGAATACTTAGTTCACCTTTTACTAGTTCTATATTTCCACACTATGATACCAATGGATACTGCACACGCCAAAGATACAGCAACTCCAACAGAAGCGCCTATGATTACAGATGTCACGTTGATATTACTGCCAGTTTCGTTCTCTCCAGTATCACACGTACCCTTCTGCTCGGTGTTTCCAATGCCAATGCGTTCTGAATAAGAAACATAGCAATACATATTATGTCGTCCTATGTAGTGTGCAATGTTCTACATTTATTTTCTGAGAACGTGTTAGTATTTATTTTATAAGTTCTTACAAGTTATTAGTTAAATCGCTCAGGAGACAACATTCCTTGTGGAATCCATCCCCACGTGGGAGAGAAGATGCAATGTGAAATATAAGTATCTTGCTTAAGGGCATACTCGTATCGGCTACAGTAGGATGTTTGATGTGACTGTGCACTTGGTGGCTTCATGTATCTCAAATGTGTTTCCTTGATGTATCTGCAACTATGCCAACACATATTTGGAATGATTGCAATGAAATGAAATCCAGTGGGGAACTGGAAATTCCATTTAATTAGGCCTACATTTTCTACTTGGATGATATGTCAAACTTTGTACATAAAAAGTCATCATGTCGCTGTGCACGTTCCGCGACCATTCTTTTGTTTATTATTTCGGATATGAATTCGTGGTTTAGACTTTAGTATTACTGAGATATACCTACCCCCTTCTAACAGTGTAATTTCACACAACGTTAGTACACCTGGTCTCCGAATTGTTACATATCTTGTTAGAGTGTCGGGCAGCGTGATGATATACGTATTATCGACAGGGATACTGTTATTATCAATGTGTACAGCTGGAAGGTTGTGATCTGTGTTATTACTGAGATACATCTGAAATCCTTGCAGTGTCTGATAGATAATTTCTGTAATTAAACAAATCCTGTTTTAATTATGCCAATGAAAGCGAAATACACACATGGTAATGCATATTAAATTGATTCACAGGTGTGCATATGTCAATTGTATTCTCATAAGTGTTCATGCAAGTGTGGACAGGTTAGTGAATTATAGATAATGTTGCTTTTTATTACTTTTCAATACAATTAGCGAATTATTGTCATGTTACATTGTACCTTGATTACTTCCGTAAATTGTCACTGCCTTGATAGGAAAAATGCTTCCTAAATCAAGTCTCCACCAGGACATTTCAGCATTCGTTGTTACACTACAGCACTGGCATTTAGTTGGATCCGGACCTTCTCGACCATCTATGGCAAGATCAGAGGACCAGTTATGAGCTACGGAAGACATCTGTGTTGTCACCTTTCCGTATAGGAGGCGGATGAGATTTGTATCTGCATATAAAAGTAAAGAAATGTACATACGTAATTGAATAGAAAGGTTACATAAATGATGGAATAAAGTCTAAGACATGAACCGTAAAATTTAAGTAAATACTAGATTTCTAGTCAAAGATGTTTATTGGTTAAAGTAAGATTACTTCATCGCCAATGATGCCCGAAACTCAATTGATTGATAATGGCTGTAACAGAAAGCATGAAATAATAAATAACAAATTGCAAATTAATAAATAATATAATTGTAGTGTGTGCTTTATGAGTAGTAGTAGGCATTGATATCGATGTAGTGCATCAAATAGTTTTCAAGACATGTAAATGTGCATATATGGAAAGTGGTTTTCAATTTTAGCACAATATCCAAATAATAGGAAAATATGGACATTATGAATTGAACAATATCCAAACAAGATAAGCAACTGGATATTAAATATAGGATATTATACTGGTGGTGATTTCCTACTATATTTTATAAAAACGAGTTTCATACAACATATGGAATGAAATGAGAACGAGTGTAAATCATTTTTAAAAACGTTTATTTATGAGCCTTATTAGATTAAGCTGCATCCGTACGCCGTAGTAAATAGTCCCTGATAATCCTTCACGCAAATTAATCTACACAATATGTTAATCACTATATTCCACTAGTGCATATGTAGTATTGTATTGATATAAGCAGTGATTTTCAACAAATGAACACAAACTACATGTATATGTCGAATGTGTATTGCAAGCTGTCATGCCGCGTCCAATAAGAATCATTCCATGTTTTATTACAGTGTGTTGATATAAGGAAATGTGTAATGACTTTACAACTCTGAATACAGAAAATGTTATGTGACAAAAATGGTTTTATCTGAGTTAGAGTAAGAAACTATGGGAAATAAGCTAACAATAGTATAGTAGAGTCGAGTCGTATAGCGTTGCAAAAGGCTGAGACGTGGCAGCAATGTCGATATGCAACCCTGAATACAACATTACTCAGCCGACCGAGTAGAGGCAGATATAGCTGTACGAGATGATAATGTCGATAAGCAACCCGGAATACAACATTACGCAGCCGACCAAGTAGAGGCAGATATAGCTGTACGAGATGATAATGTCGATAAGCAACCCGGAATACAACATTACGCAGCCGACCAAGTAGAGGCAGATATAGCTGTACGAGATGATAATGTCGATATACAACCAGGAATATAACAGTACCACCCGAACGAGTAGAGGCAGATATAGCTGTACGAAATGATAATGTCGATATGCAACCCGGAATATAACAGTACTCAGCCGACCGAGTAGAGGCAGATATAGCTGTACGAGATGATAATGTCGATAAGCAACCCGGAATATAACAGTACTCAGCCGACCGAGTAGATGCAGATATAGCTGTACGAGTTGATAATGTCGATAAACAACCCGGAATATAACCGAGTAGAGGCATATATAGCTGTACGAGATGATAATCTCGATAAGCAACCCGGAATATAACAGTACTCAGCCGACCGAGTAGAGGCAGATATAGCTGTACGAGTTGATAATGTCGATAAAAAACCCGGAATATAACCGAGTATAGGAAGATATAGCTGTACAAGATGATAATGTCGATATGCAACCCGGACTACAACAGTACTCAGCCGACCGAGTAGAGGCAGATATAGCTGTACGAGATGATAATGTCGATATGCAACCCGGAATACAACAGTACTCAGCCGACCGAGTAGAGGCAGATATGGTTGTACGAGATGATAATGTCTTTATAATGCTACTGTCTTGCCAGAAGCTGTCAGGAAAGTAAACGTTGTTAATGAGCAAACACCTACTCATCCTTAAACATAGATTATCGACAATGAAAATGCTTGTTCCTATTGTTTCAGTCAGGACAATTTTATAATCTGTGCTATACAATAACAAACATATACGACATAGAAGGATAAACACATTGCATCTATTGAGGTCGTCCTGTAGTGCCACGGCAATCTTTCACTGAGAACACTCTATCCTTCATTGGAAAACATAAAAAAACATATACTGCGATGATTGTATTTAAATCGCTTGCCTATATTAACTGGGGTGTCGAAATATGTCATGCGATGAAGCTGTTGGGCTGTTTCACCTTGTGACAAGTTGTCTACTCGACTGCCAACCCGAACCTGATATGCTGCTCGGTGGGTAAGCAGTATTTTGCTCCTCCATCAATAATAATTAGAGAGTCGTCACATTACCGTAGCGACGGCAAAGCCCAAAAGCAAACACACACATGAAGACAGCAAAGCACGATAATCATTACCATTCAGGCTGTATATTGTACTTTGTCGTATGTTCCATTGATGGTGTCACAATGTAATAACTATGCAATATAGTAAATTAAAGCACATATGTGTACCTATGTCACAAGACTGTCCTTGTCATCCCGGTGCACATCTATCTGAACAGAATCCTGTCTGGAGATCACACCCAGCATCATACTTGCAGTGACAACCACGTAAGCAATTAAATCCAAAGGTGCCGTGATCACAAACTAATAAAGTGTAGATATTAGCAGTATACAAGTCACAGTTCGTTCTAACAACACGTTTCAGGATTAGTATAACGAATGTCTGGTTTACTTGTTCATAGTGCACATGACTATTCCGTGTGTGTGTATCAATGTAGGGATATATATATATATATATATATATGACGAGTATGTCCTACATTGGTGCTACACTTGTGCCGGAATACACACACACATATATATACTGGCTGCTTAAGCCAGGTTTGATTGTAGTCAGAAACACGTTTATATATACATATCACTCTTTCTCGAGTAGATCAGATTACAGTAAACGTAATTATAGCAATTATCTGCAGCTCAGTATCGATTCGATCACAATTTACAATTCCAGGCATTATTACCATTATTCATCATAAGGAAGAAAACTACATCATCATCAGCCTTATTATTAAATTACATCACATTATTGAAATACAGTAGAACAGAGCAGCACAATACCTAATCTTCTTTCGATGTAGGCATATGTACATACAGTCATACAGGTGTTATTGGTCACCTCCATTAAGCAACAAACCTGTATTAATCAGCCAGTTTCCAGATTCATTAAGCAGTCACATGTACTAAGCAACCACTTTCTGAGATTCCTTTGACTGGCTGCTTAAAACAGGTTTGTTTGTAGTCAGAAACACGTTTATATAAATTATACATGTATAATCATACTCAAATAAAATATACAAGATATATGACAAACTTTACATTATAGTATTTACTTTAACAACTGATATCATTCAGCATATTATTTATTACATGTAAAACAGCTTCAACTTCAAATAGCATAAATCAGTTGTCGGTTGTTCGTTGTCTAACACAAATAAATCTGTACTGATGCGTCTTGATTATTCAGAATGTATCCAGGAGTGTTGCTATGGTAAACAATAATATTACATTAAGCTAAAGCACAGGTTGTATGTATGTCATATAAGTGTCCTCTTTAGCTACATGTTTCACGATAACCATAGCGACTATATGATTTACTGGTTTATTATTCAGACTGTATTTATGAGTGCTACTATAGTAAACAATAATATTACAGTAAGTTAAAGCACACATATTTACCTGTGTCACACGATTGTCCTCGCCATCCCGGTGCACATCCATCTGAACAGAATCCTGTCGTGTGCTCACAGTCAGCATCATCCTTGCAGTGACATTCACTTGAACAATTATATCCAAAGGTACCGTGACCACAAACTATATGGAGAGTAACAAGAATAGTATTATACATTTGTACATTGGAAAGTTTTGTTTAGCTGCATCAGGATCAGAACAACGACTCTCTTGTTTACTAGTTGATAGTCTCACTTGTATATTCAAGTTGCCGTATAGAAGTAAATATAAACAGCACTTTATCTCGAGTATAGTAGAAGACAGTAAACATAATATGCATAGCAATTATCTACATTTCAATGTCCGTTACATCAATCTACAATTCCAAGCATAAATACCATTATTCGTCATAAGGAAGAAAATTGCATAGTTATCCGCCTTATTATTCTATTACATATTACACACCGATATTGGACTGCGGCAGAAGAACAAAACTGATGTTTCTTTCGACACATGCATAAGTACGTAACCAGAAATACGTTAATATAAACATTTAAAATCATATTCAAGCATGCACTGTAACAGCCGCTAGAATAGTAGAAGACATTATAAGATAAACATTCACTATATATGACGAAATGTAGATTGGGTTGGGCAAGTTCTAGAAACGTTACCCTTCACCTATAATAGTATATGAATAGTTGACACACATTCCATCTGCAGCAATGTACATTTACAATAAGATAATATTTGAGTAAACGTGTTAACCACTGGACTATTTGTCAGTCTTGTACTGACATTATATGACTCATATACTATATCCACCGATACTATCTAACAAACAAACAAACACAAACAAAACATAACTGCAAAACAAGACGGCCCATGTCTTGGGTTATATTGTCCTGCACATTCAGCATCATCAATGTAGTGATACACACGTGATCAATGCAGTGGCACGCACATGATCAATACAGTGACACCCATCCACGTGAGCAATTATTTCCAATGGTGCCGTGTCCACAACCTAATAGGAATGTTGCAACACAATAGTAGTGTTGGTACTACCGTTAGCGTGACCGTGGCCATACGGATATACAAATACAGCATGGACAGTGACCACACGGAGTAACAAATACAGCATGGACAGTGACCACACGGAGTTACAAATACAGCATGGACAGTGACCACACGGAGTAACAAATACAGCATGGACAGTGACCACACGGAGTAACAAATACAGCATGGACATTGACCACACGGAGCTACAAATACAGCATGGACAGTGACCACACGGAGTTACACATACACTATTAACCGTGACCTCATGGAGTTACAATCACAGCATGGACAGTGACCACAAGGAGTAACAAATACGCATGGACCGCTACCACAAGGAGTTACAAATACAGCATGGACAGTGACCACAAGGAGTTACAAACACAGCATGGACAGTGACCACACGGAGCAACAAATACAGCATGGACCGATACCACAAGCAGTAACAAATACAGCATGGACCATGGCCACACGGAGTAACAAATACAGCATGGACCGTGACCACACGGAGTAACAAATACAGCAAGGACCGTGACCACATGGAATTACACATACAGCAAGGACCGTAACCACATGGAGTTACACATACAGCAAGGACCGTAACCACATGGAGTTACACATACAGAAAGGACCGTGAAATGATAGAGCTATCCAGTTATTCACTTGGGTTAGGTGTGTCTGAAATACTGTTCGGATATACTCTGGCGTCTTCCATCACCACTAATATATAAAGAGTCGTCGCATGACTTCATCACCAGTGCGAATGTAAACCCCAGGAACAATGAAAAATGCGACGGCATAAACAAACAAATATTTGCACATATTTGTACTTGTGTCACACAATTGTCCTCGCCATCCCGGTGCACATCCATCTGAACAGTTTGCTTCCTTGGGCTCACAGTCAGCATCATCCTTGCAGTAGCATTCACTTGAGCAATTATATCCAAAGGTGCCGTGACCACAAACTAATAGAACGTTGCAACAGAAGAATTATAGTACAATACATATATCTGCATCAGGATAA
>CM026391.1:10646539-10685496 GCA_014843695.1 Archivesica marissinica
TATTGTTATGCACCAATGTTCCAACATCTGATTTCCCCACGTCCACCTTGTCCACATAGGAAGCATATCCCTGGACGCTCCTTCTGAATATGGTGGCATTTAACTTTCTCGCATTTCTGACTTGCCCTGACTTCGGCCATGAGTATACGTTTCCTGACTGTAGGGTTGGTCTCATACTATGATGTAACACACCAATCCAACTCAAATTGTCATTCCTTCAGCATATCTTTAGCTGAAAACATTTATCATTAAATAAACCGTAGGAAATAAACCTGTACACATGTATACATACTTAATCCCCTGTCGCTATTGTATTTGTAAACTAGCAGGTATACATTTACCTGTATATAACACTTATCTATAAATATCTGACCAGCCGTACACTACACTGCTGATTGTATTTGAAACATAGGGGTGGGGATCAAATCCTTCAATAATATATTATTTTGCAGTTTCTAAGTTGTCCTATATGTTAGGGCTGATTCTAACTCTGCTGCATTGTATATCACCTAGCAATGAACGTAAATTACTCTTCATTACTTTTCTTTTTAATTTCGGAATGTCATACATATTTACTGAACATTGAACTTATCTGTTTTATCAATCCGTTGATACTATCCACAGTAGTCCTTATTTGTTCGTCTGCATTGGACCATGCGTTCTACCATGTGTTCCAGTTCCGTACTCGTCATCTTGAAGTGTTGAATAGCGAACTTGCTAGCGAAACGATCGACACCAAGCATAGAACTGACAATCAATTGAACCATATCACATGACCAAGCACGCACTCACACTCATGTGATCATCTATATATGCACCAATAATTCGCGCACACAAGTTTGTGCAAAGTATTGTTAAGACATACGTTGTGAGCTATACTAACGTAACGCACATAACTTGAAATTACTTCACCGGGATTAGCATTTACGGGATTTACTTCATGTATAGGATTTACTTGTGTAACATAATATTACATTAATCTAAAACACACTATATTTATTTCACTAAGAAACGTCAAACATTCATTGGAAAATATAAACTTTATGAAAATATAACCATCATTCAATACACATACTATTGTAAATACTACATCCTTCATTTAGTATTAAACAGTCATAAATAAACAAAGCTATTAAATGAAGTTAAATGAAAAACATATTACCTCTAATGCATGTATATAATCAGCTCATGTCTGCTATTGTTAAATATTTATCACGGATCAGTAACATCATGAACTACCGGGGTTTAAATCGTCTGTGTTGAAATATATTGCTCTCAATAAGGATTGTGTATGTCTTCTTAAATCAGCTAAATGTTCAATAATCACTAT
Organism: Archivesica marissinica; assembly: GCA_014843695.1. Classification (NCBI taxonomy): domain Eukaryota; kingdom Metazoa; phylum Mollusca; class Bivalvia; order Venerida; family Vesicomyidae; genus Archivesica; species Archivesica marissinica. Next base: position 10,647,870 of record CM026391.1, read on the forward strand.
TAGCCTTGATATAAACCTCCATGTAAAAAGACGTCCTTGCATATGACATTCTACATAAGTCCGCCTCCGTTGTCGAGTGGTTATGGTCGCTGAGTTGTATACCACTGCAACCAATTGTAAAGGGTTCGAGCCCCGCTCAGACCATGTCGCTTATATAAAACAATTAGCAGTTTCTTACGGAGGTTGGTCCACCAAGCACTGATTAACCACTAGAGTCTACCTAGGAAACCTGCTGGGCAACCGGTAGCGACGTTAAATAAACTTGAGCATGTTACAGGTATGCAACTGATGTAACCCTTTACATCACATCTGTTGATAAGATTACAATTAATATATTCCTGTAATATCCTACTTATCCAATCAAACTACAGTCCAAATCCGCTATGTCGAATTCCGTGGGACAGAGCAAAATACTTCGACATAACCGAAGTTTGACGGAGCCAGTGATATGTAAAATGATAGTGTCTGAAACGGGACTAGGTCATACTTCGAGATAACAGGATAATTCGACATAACCGACTTTGACATATCGGATGTAGACTGTACCTTTTTATAGTTCTCATGGAATTTATATCTGTTTTAATTCACAGCTGTGGTAACATGAATATATACTCCGTAATGAATACGGTATATTTCTTGTAATTGTTGTGTTGTAAGTTTGGTTCTCGTCAGTTGTGGTATCATTAGGGAAGTCATATGCCACAATGTCTGCTCTCACCATCAAGGCGATGGCTATCTTCAGGAATGAAGCCTCGAGAGCATACAGTTGAAAGAACGTGTTTTCCTATCGGAGTCAACGACAGCTATTTACTTCATATTTCAAAAAATATATAATCGTAAAATAAGTGTGAAGACATCACCAATGAGTACTCTAGCATTTGATTAAGCATATTTATTGTTCATATTTTAAAATACAGATTATGTGCATAATGGTTATGACATACAAATATGTTTTACATAATTATTGATCTCTGTATTACAAGACCAAGCTGTGATATGTAGAATACACTGATGCAAAAATAAAGAATTGTGTACTATTTTGATTCAAGATTATATGTCCTTAAATTGTTAAAATAAACTGTAAAGCATGGTTGCAACTTTTGAATCGATAGACATAAATATATAGTTGTCAATATGCTTATGTGGTTTTGAATATCGATCAAATTACCTGATTGATATATGCCACAGATATGTATTTCTTAAACAGAACAGCGCAGAAGATATCGCAAACAAGCAAAATGTAGAACGTGGCAAAACAGTTGATTTAAGTCAGGTTGGTGCTAGCCGAACAACAACTTGCTCGGCTTTCTAGTAATGTATGGCGACGTAAATGCAGGCTTATATGAAACATGGAGGTTAAATAGGATTGATATATACTTTATTTCAAAATGCAGTACGCTAGAGGTTTATGTGAAAATACAACAAGCATAACCATGGATATAATACAATGACACAATAAGATAAGAGAGTAACACCTATGAACTTATACAAAGAACAACATATTAATATTCATAATAGTTGATGATATAATAGCATCTAAATATGGTGAAATACCATGTTCATGCTAGTCATTGGGACATAGTTTGGTCACAGAACACAGGTAGGCTGGGTTCTTCTTCCACCAATTATAACTGGAGAATCGCCATATGACCTAAACTATTAGTGCAACTATAAACCACCAAACAAAACGAACAAACAGCTGTTTATCCCATATTATTGAAACCCACTGTTTTTGTTCAGGATTTGAAAGATACAGCATTGATAATTGAGAATTCGCACAGTTGATTTGGCGTCACTTCTTGTGTCCTGTCATTTGAGATGGTAACCAATACATGGCGTCTTGGGGTCCAAATTGTGGTTTGAGGCGAAGTTCAAATACTGATCTGTTTGAGTCGATTTCCTGTATACATAGCAACACATTATATCCGTTGTCTTCTACGTGTATGTACGTAGCAAATAATGTGTAACATCATCATTCCTCTTCTTGTATGTGACACCAATACTCGTGTTTTCGGCGATTGTGCTAAAATGGTCTGAAAAGTATTGGATGTGGCACTAATTCAGTTTCGATATGTAATTGTAGTATTGCATCCGTAGGGAATTGAAATTATTTACCGCTTTCATAGCCTACCTATCGAACTGCTCTATGTGCATAATATCAATCTGCCACGAGATGAGATACAGGAAGAACACATTTGACATATTGGGTTGACATCCAGCTCTTGTCTCATGTAAAATGAGTGTCACATTCCAGTTTCGTTCTAGTGATATTGGACACTGCGCCGGCCAATATTGCTTGAAACCCATGCAAATATATCGTAGTACAAACCTAGCTGAAACTCTATTACTTGTATGTAACCTGATTATTTACACTACTTACACCAAGTTGTATGTAACCTGATCATTTACACTACTTACACCAACTTGTATTTAAACTGACCATTTACACTACTTACAAAAACTTGTATGTAACCTGACCATTTACAATTACAAACGCCTGTGTCTGTTAGTTGTGGGGGAACACCCAGGGTTCAACAAATAATATGAACTTGAGCTAACAGACATGTGTATAAGCTAGTATGTTGTGCTTTCACTCATGCTGTGTTTTCATGTTTACAGTGTTTGCTCCACTATACTGTACAGTAGTGGATTTCCAAGTCGCTATGTCTACAATCCGTCGAAGAGAATATATACACAGTGGAGTCCACGTGAAACACAGACAGCAATTAAGTAGAACAATTGCGCTAGGACAGTAATTAAATAGAGAAATTGCGCTAGGACAGTGATTAAGCAGAGAAATTGCATTAGGACAGTGATTAAATAGAAAAATTGCGCTAGGACAGTATTTAAGTAGAGAAATTGCGCTAGGACAGTAATTAAGTAGTGTAATTGCGGTAGGGCAGTAATTAATTAGAGACATTGCGTTAGGACAGTAACTAAGTAGCGAAATTGCGCTAGGACAGTAATTAAGTAGAGAAATTGTATTAGGACAGTAATTAAGTAGAGTAATTGCGTTAGGACAGTAATTAAGTAGAGAAATTGTGTTAGGACAGTAATTAAGTAGAGTAATTGCGTTAGGACAGTAATTAAGTAGAGCAATTGCGTTAGGACAGAACTTAAGTAGAGAAATTGCTTTAGGACAGTAATTAAGTAGCGAAATTGCGTTAGGACAGTAATTAAGTAGATCAATTGCGTTAAGACAGTAATTAAGTAGAGAAATTGCGTTAGGACAGTAATTAAGTAGCGAAATTGCGTTATGACTAAGTAAGTAGCGAACTTGCGTTAGGACAGTAATTAAGTAGAGCAATTGCGTTAGGACAGTAATTAAGTAGCGAAATTGCGTTAGGACAGTGATTAAGTAGAGCAATTGCGTTGTGATTTGACTCATGAGAGTTCAATGTGATTAGGGTTATGATTTATATGAGAGAATATGTCCATAGTTATTTGCCATGTATTAAATGTTTCAATTAATCTCATTTGCAGTATTAATGCAAGCTCATAACTTCCAGATCACAGCACACTCTCCAGAATTAAGTTAGTTCCTAGGAATCCACGTAGGACACAAACTTAACTTTAAACAGTGGATATGTATGTACACTTACCAACTTCTTCACAACTCACAAGTACTCCACCATAGAGTAAAATGCACCAAAATATACCCATGATTCATATAATCAGCTCCACTGAGATCTGAAAATAATTAAGTTTACACCCATTTATGTTAGCTGGATTGCAAAACAAGTTGTTATGTCTAATCTCTCTCGAGACCTCATTGCTTGTGGAATTCATCGTCACGAGAGAGAGAGAAAATGTTGTAATTTCTCTCTAATGCTCAGTCCGCAAAATCTCGGGAAATATTATTAACAACCAACCATTTTTGTTGATAATAATATTATCACATCTCTTCAGTCTTGTTTTGTTCCTAACTCCTCTCCTGTCTATCGCTATCCTTCATCTGTCACACATTCTGCCAAGCACTGGACGAAAGAAAGGAACTTCGTGCTGTATTATGTGATATATATATAAAGTGTAATATAGGGGTCTAATACACAATTTCAGGATCCACTCTAGAATGGTTTAATGACTATTATATGCGATCGAACGTTTTCCTATCTGGGTCAAGTTCAGATATACTATATATCAATGCAGGTGTACCTCGAGGATCATTAATTGGTCCTTTAATTTTAGTAGTATATAATAATGATATTGCACTGAATATCAATTACACAATTCATTCTTTTGCTAATGATACTTCTCTTTATCTTATTGTTGATGGTCCTACTACTACAGATGCAGCCATCAGCTCCGATCTCCAAACTATACGTGACTGGGCTGACACATTGTTAGTCACGTTCAATCCATACGAATCAATTACTATATCAAGAACATGTTGCAGACGTCATCAGTCTCCTCTTTGCATGGATGGAAAGCAAAGCGCAGAAGCTAAAACACACACACACATCTTAGAGTCACATTTTCTCAAATACGGGTCATGGCACCATCACATTGACACATTGTAACAAAATGAAAGTGATCATATTAACTACTGTGTAGTTGGGGCCTCTATCAATGGAGTTACGAACATTATGTCGTACCATTGCATCATTTAGTATGTGATGTTATCCTAAAATTGGGATGAATGTATATATACCCGAAAAGGAACATTGGTATATTATTATATATCACCTATATGGGAAAGTCCCGTTTAATTGATATAAATCCGACTATTATTAAGCGAGTTGGCTTTATTTTGTTAGGATCACTCTTCCCTTTATCAGTGTAATTAATCTCCAGGGCCTGATAAGAATGCATTGCATATTGCCTGTCGATTATCTAAGCGGATGCAAGCATGAAAAGATCGTGCTCGTATTTACTTGTGATTGTATAAACCGACAAAAGCACACAGGAGAGACAGTACTCCCAGGACATCTTAGAGTGTAGGTCGTTACATTCTTGTACATACGACAGATTGGGTATGTAACATATTATATTGTTTGTTATATTAATTGTCATCCAGAGGTTTATTGAATCTGGACACGTCGTCTAAAGGCAACTATTCCAGTACTACCAGTACATTGTTGTATACAATTATTATCCAATGTGGTTCTAGTGATTTACACTGAGCAGTATCTAAAGTACATATTCGTCTATAAGAGATACATACATAATAATTAACTACTGTTGACTAAATAGTTGGATATATTGCTGGGACAGAGTTGTTATATGCTGTTGTCTGAAATGGGTGTCATGTACGCTCAAAGTGCGGGATCTGAGTAATAGGTGACGGAACTCTTTCGATCGATTATGTATATATTTTAGACCATGAAGGTCATGAGTGGTTCTCCTTCTGTATATGTTTTAGGCCGTGAAGGTCATGAGTGGTTCTCCGTCTGTATATGTTTTAGACCATGAAGGTCATGAGTGGTTCTCCTTCTGTATATGTTTTAGACCGTGAAGGTCATGAGTGCTTCTCCGTCTGTATATGTTTTAGACCATGAAGGTCATGAGTGGTTCTCCTTCTGTATATGTTTTAGACCGCGAAGGTCATGAGTGGTTCTCAGTATGTGTATAGTTAGACCATATGCGGTCATGATTGATACTGAGTCGTTGTATATTTAGACCATGAAGGTCACCATGTGTACCGATTACATATGGAAAGATAGACGTATGTGTATATAGTATATAAGGATAAGGGTAACTCTTGTCCTGTATGTGGTACAACAATAGTATGATACAAGTTTATAATACGGGCTGATTTGGGTCTCTAGTACACGTAGCACGGTGGTATGATATTTGTTATTGTTGTAGTCGCTTCACGCCTGAATCAGGAGCCGTGGGATGAGTAGCTCAGGGTATCCTGTTCGGCTAGAGTTTAGAAGAGCTGGGGCACGTGCCGACTGGGAGAGTCTGCCGGCGTAAGCTGGTGGCCTCCATAGACTGGAGCGTGCCAGCGGGTCTCGGGTGCGAGGCAGCATCGGGTCCGTCGTCAGTGGACAAGGTCCTCAGGACACAGGAAGTTCATCATTATACACATGTGCATTGTAAATCTAGTGAACAATCACTGTGATGGCAATACTTGCCAGTATTTTAACTTAGGTGCATTATAGCTTAAATTTATAAGTGCATTATAACACTGTGGTGGCCATTCATGCCAGCGTACATTTATAAGTGCATCATAGCACAGTGAGGGCAATACTTCCCACTCTCTTCAAGTAGAAGGTGTATTATAGCCTACACTGAGAGCCGAGGCAGTGGGCATATGAACTGTCAGAAGAAGTTAACGGCGTTACAGGCCGCATCTAGAACAACATTTTGAAGTTCAGCCACCATCAGTGAAAGGTGCAACTACGGACACACTTACGCTTCAGATCATTGAGTATTGTTGGAAGTGCTAACGTTTATGTGTATTAAATGTTGTAAATTTGCGAAGTCTTTGTGCATACAATTCATCCTGGTATCCGTGACCCTGAGAGAAGCTGTCCCTCGTGTCATTATGTGACACTCATGAAACAGAAAGCCTGGCAGAGAATCAACATTATGCGAAATTTAAAGTTCATCCTTCATAGAAAGTCTCTTGAAACTATATACACGTTCTTTATCATATCAATTTTAGAATATGCAGATATTATGAGACAATAATGTTTAATACATAGCGAATAAATAGAACTGGAACAAATACAGCTTGAAGTCGCAATAATAATATCAGGCGCTACAAAACTAGTGTCATGTTCACACATTTATATAAGATAGTCGTGGTAGCACGTTCGCTTCAGGTGAGAAAGGCCCGTAGTTCGCGCCCAGCTGTAGCCGTTAAGAACTGGCTCAACACCAACATATATGTCTGATCTAGTGTCTGCAAATGTTGGAGGTGTTAGTACATACAGTTTAAGGAACGCACACACTACCAGAAATATACATTGCAATTCTCATTTCTTCTCTAAATGTTCTCCTCTAAACTATTGCTGAATGGAATCAACTACCAGCTGAAATAAGGAATGCAATGTCTCTTGGAATATTCAAGAGGAAACTTAATACTGGTCTGCTCACAATTCCAGCCTATTACTACCATTGTATACGATGAACTACTTACACACACGGCCGAGGACCTATTGCAGCTCACTAAAGGCACATTCGTAGATTTGCATATGCCCCCTTTATAATGTACACCTATACGTAGATTAGCCTATGTGCCCGTTAACAATGTACACATATCCATAGATTTGCCTATACGCCCGTTTACAATGTACACCTATCCATAGATTTGCCTATACGCCCGTTTACAATGTACACCTATCCGTAGATTTGCCAATGCGCCCGCTTACAATTTACACCTATCCATAGGTTTGCATATGCGCCCGTTTACAGTGTACACATATCCGTAGATTTGCCAATGCGCCCGTTTACAATGTACATAATTGTATCCGTCGATTTGCCTATGTGCCCACTTACAATGTACACCTATCCGTAGATTTGCCTATGCGCACGTTTACAATGTACATCTATACGAAGATTTGCCTATGCACCCGTTTACAGTGTACATTTATAGTTAGATTTGCTTATGTGCCCATTTTACACTGTACATATATCCGTAGATTTGCCTATGCACCCGTTTACAGTGTACATATATCCGTAGAGTTTCCTATGGATGTCCGATTAGCGCAGTGGTTAGCGCGCTCGCTTCTCACAAATGAAACCCAGCTATATCCATCAGAAGATACATTAAAGTTTCAATCAGAAAGTGTATTCACAATTTGATACTAAAATGCCTACATGTTGACTAATATTAAATTGTTCACACAAAAACCACAATGCACCAAATGTTCACATATATATAATAAGCCTTATTCTAACACGACCCAGCTAATAACATACATACGTGTAGGGTAAAATCTACCTCGGGTTATTCTGCGATGTACCTACCTTGAACTATGCTGCGCGCGCACCGTGTTTTGGCTATTCCATTTATACAATGCGTGCAAAGTTTTATAAATGAACGTCACGTGATGTTTGTAAATACAACCGTGGGAATTCTCGGAAGTGAGCTATTTTTAGAATCAGATAATAGCTTGTCCGTCTTGTTTTTCTGTTAAGTAACGTTTCAGTTACTATTCTGTACAGTTTTATTTGACAAAATAAATAAAAGTATTGATCAGTTACACTAGATTGATATTTTCCATAAAAAATAACGTCATCACCCCTTATGCGGAAGGAAATTTCGAAAGCCAAATGCACGGCGTTTGAAGGAAATACTCCTTTCTCGTCTAAAATTATAAGTAAGTCGTGTTAGAATCGAAATGATAAGTATCAACCGTTGTATATCGCAGAATAACCCTCGTTTGTCGTTCTTATGAGTAGAAATATATCACGAAGGCCGACACGGTTGATAATTATTATTTCTTAATTATAAAATGTATAGCCAAGATCGGATAAAACAATAAAGTAAATACAAATTAATGAAATCAATTTTATTCAATTAAACTGAAAAATTCCATTGCAAATGAAGCGTGTAATTATGATAATGTCTCAAGTAAATTTACGCTTGTAATACATCATTAGGAGAACATGATACATTTATGCACTGTTTACGTAGAAACGTATGAACAACCGAGCAAAATACTTCGACATAGCCGATGTTTGACTTAACGACATTCGATATAAACGAAGCCAGTTATATGTAAAATGATATTGCCTGAAATGGGACTTTGAGATGACCGGAGAATTCGACATAACCGACATTGACATAACGGATGTAGACTGTATATTGTTTACATAGAAACGTATCAACAATCGAGCAATATATTCGACATAACCGATGCTTCACTTAACACAATTAGATATAAACTAAGCCAGTTATATGTAGAATGATAGTGTCTGAAACGAGACTTTGATCCGACTTCGAGATAACCGGCTAATTCGACATAACCGACATTGCCATAGCGGATGTAGACTATACATTGTTTACATATTCACGTATCAACAATCGAGCAATATACTTCGAAATAACCGAGTTTAGTATTGACTCCAATGACACCCAGGAGCGCGGATGACCGTTATATGAAATCTTAATTTATTGTTTGAAAGTTTGTATACCACAAAAACACTGTGTATTGATTCAATGTTAATGTTCGAATATTTTCAGAAGAATTTGTAGTAGCAATGCATTTATATGTGAAAACATGCATTTTATTTGCTTTTTGCAATGTAATGTCGCTTTAAGCATTCATGCATAAGCCGTAATGGATATACTTTGTATTCATGTACTTCACCTGAGCTGATCATGTGACCTGAAGCATGTGATGTATCGCTTATTCATTCAACTGTGACATGATGTTCAATGTTTAAAAAAAATGTTTATTCAAACCAATATAGCATACATTACTTGTACCGTATTGATATATACGATATATATTTGCCTGGTCAGTCAAATAAATATATTTTAACATCGAGACTATTAACTGGGCCGTATTGAGCTTCTGATCATATCAAAGCATGGATAAACTTGGGGTATTGTCCGTGTAATTATTGGCTCACATTAATCCTATGTACGTGAAATTATATGTTTGCAATGTAAATGTGTTTCCGGGAGCATTCGTGTATATTCGGAAATGATCGTGTACAATTGTGACTGTTCGGCGATTTCCGATAGAATTCCGTTTCTATATTTAGCGATATTATCTTGTAGAGAAGAGTTGTCGTTCTTCCAATCTACATTAATGAGTGTGTAAGTAGATGGCGCTACGATCGGAAATCAAGTTTCCCCAGGCTGCCGTTGTAGAAGTTAAACAGTGCAAAATCGACAGACTGGCACCCAGGCTAATATAATGTGTGTAGCATGACATTATCGGATATGTAGGTCAGTGGTTAACACACTGGACCAGTAATCCAGGGGTCGCAGGTTCGATCCCCCGTCTGACAATAATAAAATTAACAGTGTCTCAATTCGGACTTTAAACCGAGGTTTCGTGTCGGTGCTGTACACCGTGCTAGTAAAAGAATCAGAGGATATTCTTGAATGGGTTTCTGTCTGTATCATTGCACTACCCTCCAACAATCTAAAATGACTAATCTATTCGGAGACAACACTCATATGGGCAACCGGTAGCGACGATAAATAAACGTAAAACACACACATTGTTTACTAATGTTGTATTATTGTATGTAGAATATTGCTCTCCTACTGGAGAAAATAAGTATAGGATATAAGGTATATGCTACACATTTTACTTAAAACACACATTTATATAGCAAGATCCTACAAATTTAAATTGTTAATTTCGTACATTTACGAATAGGATGTAATATATACTCTGGCCTTTTGAAAGCAGTCCAATATTAATAATAATGGACTCCAAGTACAAAGGTATTACGTCACGACAGTGTTTTAAATATATATATGGCAATAATTATTAAGCAGTTAACCATTATATATAAGCACGACTTAAAAATCAATTTAAAATAAAATGTTACCTGTAAGAAACGTAATCAGCTAAGACGTATGAAAGTTAGAAAAACCATACCAGTTGTTCCGTAAATACATCGGAGAGTAATGTCGGGTACTTGTCAAGTTTTCATCTATTGTCTTGTTAACATGTTCTCTGTCATGCTTCAGCAACACCATGAACTACCGGGTTCAAATTATGCATCGTGAAGTATATTATTGTAAATATTGACCGAGTCTCTTTTTAAATAATTTAAATGTTTAATATTCAATTAAGTCTGAATGTAAAAAGACTTGTCTACACATGCTGATATCCAGGTATTTAATCCCGTTACATGTATTCAACGATTGTAAAGCAATACAATGCATCGTTTGATTGGTTTACAATTCATATAACTTCCCATTATAGTCATCTCATGCACTCATCAATCCAGGGATCGCAGGTTCGATACCCCATCTGATGTTTGTGTGTTTACCGCTTATTCATCGTCGCTACCGGTTGCCCATATCAGCAACGCCTCCTCATTTTAGATTTTTGGAGGATAGTGCAATGATACAGACAGAGACCCATTCCAGAAACTCATCTGGTTAATGTACGTGCACGGTGTAAAGCACCGACACGAGACCTCGGTTTAAAGTCCCATCTGAAAGACTGTTATCGGAAGAATGTAGTACCAATGCTATTTATACGTAAACTATATGTTCCCAGCATATTTCACAACAGCTCGGTGTCCGTGGTAAGGAGAGGACGCCATGCATACAAGACCAACATCCTTCATCTTACTGACCAATGCCACTCTTATTCTTCGTAACGGAGGTCTCTGCGGCCGAGTGGTTAATGTTGTTGACTTCAATTCACTTGCCCCTCACCTATGTAGGTTCGAATCCCACTGGGGTTTCGAATCTAATCGTGCCTGAAAGATTGGGGAACCCCGGGTCGCACCTGGATATTCCTCCACAGTAATAGCTGGATAATTGCCATATCGCATACGCTCTTGTTGCGACTATGTACACTTAAAACAGACAAACAAACAATCAATAATGTCAACGGTGATTTGGAGACTGTTTCACAACACTGGTCATATCGTCTGAATATCTTCCTGCTTCAGCTGCGCTATTAAAGTGCTTCTTGTGGAATTATCTTAATATTAATAACAACTAACATTTGGGCATAACAACTAACATTTGGGCATAACAACTAACATTTGGGCATAGCCATATTTTATTATATCAAGTTGCAAAAAGTGGACCATATTATACTTGTCCTAATAATATTTGCAACACTTCCTCGTTAGATCTTTATAAGTAAACCTGACTTGATAGTGTGTTTCTATATACAAGGAACAAATCTACCATTGTTAAATCTTCAATAAACAAAGGCTACAGCCGGTCTATTGTATGGCTGTTGTCCCTACTCAACTATATATGAATACAATCACCACGGAAGTAAGTCGAAGTAAATATCGTGACGTACTTTTTTTGCTATGATTGATTTGTAGTGTTAATAACCAGTCATACAGGACATATAATGCTGATAGTTGGCTGACGATTTTCAGCGCCACTTGAATACAGAATGTATTTTACAGGGAGGTATTTTGTAAAGCCATCAGCGCAATAACAGACAAGTAGGCATACTGACACACACATTGCATTGTGGTCATCTTTGAAAATGCAAATGTAAAATCATTGCTACAACCACAATTAAGCCTCCTTTTTTGTACTAATCATGTTGTGTTGTGCATGTAACCTGATATATAAATAAAATGGCCTGTCTGCCTGCCTGCTCACCTGCCCATAAGGAATGAGGTCTCGAGAGTGATTAATATAAGTTGTATAAACTTGTTTCGCAATTGAACTAAAATAAATTTGCATGAAGTAATTGTTGAACAAATTGCCTCACTGTGAATCTGATGAATGGATGCTTAATACAGGACGCTAATGCATATGTCATGCGCCTTGGTTTATCGCAAGCAAATGTTTAATTTGTCAATAGCTTTTCCATCTACGTAGATGACTGATGCTCCTTGTCCGTTCATATATGAGAGAGAAAGATGGAACAGTCAGCATACATTACATTACAGTACCGTTCAAGTCTACAGAAGCCGACATAATAGATATATCAAGTTTGAACAGTCAGCATACATGACATTACAGTACCGTTCAAGTCTACAGAAACCGACATAATATATATATCAAGTTTGAACAGTCAGCATACATGACAGTACAGTACAGTTCAAGTCTACAGAAACCGACATAATAGAAATATCAAGTTTGAACATTCAGCATAACATGACAGTACCGTTCAAGTCTACAGAAGCCGACATAATATATATATCAAGTTTGAACAGTCAGCATACATAACATTACAGTACCGTTCATGTCTACAGAAGCCGACATAATAGATATATCAAGCTTGAACAGTCAGCATACATAGCATTACAGTACCGTTCAAGTCTACAGAATCCGACATAATAGATATGTCAAATTTGAACAGTCAGCATGCATAACATTACAGTACCGTTCAAGTCTACAGAAGCCGACATAATCGATATGTCAAGTTTGAACAGTCAGCATACATAACATTACAGTATCGTTCAAGTCTACATATACCGACATAATAGATATATCAAGTGTTATATATGACTATATATATATTTCTTCTGAAACAAACTCGAACTATAAGATATTTTCGACTAAGGGAAGTAACCGAGCAAACGCAGTCTATTATGCAACGCATACAGAAATGCCCCCTGCCACGAAGAGTTGGATATACTGAAAGTTGTTCTTAGCGTACAAGTCGGAAGCGTAAGAAATATATTAATACAGGATAATGTTATAAGAAACGTTCACAATACAAGAGGTAGCTACTAATTAGGTCAGTCTTGATCTGATCGTGACATTATATTGCTTGTTTTTCAATTCAGTTTTTTGCTTCAAATAATAATTAAGCTGAAATTAGCAACTGTATTTTGGCTTTAGAATGTAATTAACTAATAGCAACATGTGCTTTTATACTATGATACGATTTGTTGCAATAATTATGTCCTTTATAATTATATTCAGAATATGCACTGTTTGTATGATTGTTTAAATCTGTGTTTGCATTATACGTGTGCACATGTATGGGATATTAATACAGATGAAATCTAAAATATATCGCTGATTACTGTGTTCTTCTTGTTTTCCCAAACAAATCGTATATTAAACCAGGCCCATAGTCATACTGAGGCACACCGAGGCAGCTGTCTCGGGTAAAATTGCCAAAGCAAGCAAAAAATGAAATATTAAATTAATAAAATGCAACAAATATACATTTTCTGTATAAAATGTTGACTGCTAGAGATCTGAAATGTCAGTACACAATTATACGTCTAAACTATTTAAATCAGAACACGCAGGAAATCGCGTCTAAACGCCAAACATTAAACAGGTTATTACAAATCTGAAGTGACTTATATTAAACAGGTTATAACAAATCTGAAGTGACGTAACTATATTAAACATATTTTATCACATAAACTACGGCGGAGAGTTTAATAAAGCCATGTCATAAATTCGGTAATACACTAGTGTATTAAATATGCAAATGAGGCACATGCGTGGGCGAATCACTTTATGTGTATATTCATACGCGCTGACAAAAAAGTAAATAAAAATATATCGTCTATCAACAACTACAGTCACATCAATCAAAATCAGCACAAAGAAATATCCAAAATCCTGTATTCGTTCAACAGTTCATCCAACAGCACTGTATATCCAAATCCTGATATGTCTGATAAAGCACATTACACAGCATATCCAAACCAGGTCAACACATATTCATCACCAAGCCTGGCAACTTCTATGAATACCAATTCCATCTCCAATATTAATCTGACCGGTGGATTCCAAATTATGTTGGCTGGCCCAATACATGGTGGTACTTTTAATGTATACATTAACAACCCAAAACTGTATCCCCATCTAATCCACCAAGAAAACGTCTTAGAATCATTGAAAGCGATAGCGATTCGCAGTGACATACATTTTTACATCAACTGGCGCGCGCTGTGTAACTTTGATTATGACGTCATTTGCCAAAACCTCGTGTACATTTTGTATTTGTTTAAAAAAGACTGTTTGAAATTAATTTAAAAGTGTTTAATATTGAATTGTTGCACATGATATGCTATGATAGTTTAAAAACTGTTTACAAAGGAAGAAAATAAAAACATTGAAGTATTTAGTGTCGCACTATTTACTTGGCCCATTAAGTAGAAACCGCAGTACTACTCTGGCTTTCATTTGCTAAAGGGGAAGTGTGTTCAATCGTGACACACTTTTACTGCGTATTTTGTTGATGTGATAAAAAGAATCTTACATTCGTGTCTTTCCATATTGAAATTATTAAACTTGTACTAATATATGGTTGTTTCATACACTGTTGCACCCTCAGACACATGTTGATGGCTAGCAATAGCCCATATTGTATCTACTAATATGGTTTTGTTTCATACACTGGCGCACCCTCAGACAAATGTTGATGGATAACTATAGCCCATACAGTATCTACTAATATTGGGTTGTTTCATACACTGTCACACCCTCAGACAAATTTTAATGGGTAACTATAGTTCATATTGTATCTACTAATATGGTGTTATTTCATACACTGTCGAACCCTCAGAGAACTGTTGTTGGGTAACTATAGTCTATATTGTATCTACTAATATGGGGTTGTTTCATACACTGTATAACCCTTAGTCGATATATTTTACCTGGTCAGTCAAATAAATATATTTTAACACCGACACTATTAATTGGGCCGTATTGAATTGCTGGTCATATTAACGCCTGGGGAGAAGTGGGGGATTGTAAAATATGAAATATGAATATGCTTAATCAAATGCCAGAGAACTCCTTATTCAATTTGTCTTCTGAAACGTGTCGACTTGCTGCTGAATAAGCCATATATATCCTATGTGAAAACCCGTTGGTGACGTCATTCACACTTATTTTACGATTATATATTTTTGAAATGTGAAGTAAACTGAAGTCATAACAGGGCTGTCGTTGACTGCGATAGGGAAGCACGTTCTTACAACTGTATGCTATCGATGCTTCATTCCTGGAGATAGTCATCGCCGAGAGGGTGAGAGGAGACATTGTGACATATAACTCCCCTAAGGATACCACTACTGTCGAGGAACAAACTGACAACACAACGATTACAAGAAATATACCCTATTCATTACGGAGTATATATTCATGTTACCACATACCACTGCATATATTACTTGCCACGTACTCATACATTTGTTATCAGCATGTGCTGTGCATTAAAACAGATAGAAATTCCATAGGAACGATAAAAAGGTACAGTCTAAATCCGTTATGTCAAAGTCGGTTATGACGAATTATCTTGTTTTCTCGAAGTCGGACCAAGTCCCGTTTCAGACACTATCATTCTACATATAACTGGCTCCGTTTATATCGAACTTCGTTAAGTCAAAGTTCGAAGTATTTTGCTTGGTCCCACATAATTCGACATAGCTGATTTGAACTGTAGTTTGATTGGATAAGTAGGATGTTACAGGAATATATTAAATCGTATCAACAGATGTGACGTAAAGGGTTACATACCTGTAACATGCTTAAGTTTATTTAACGTCGCTACCGGTTGCCCAGCATGTTTCCTAGGTAGACTCCAGCGGTTAATCAGTGCTTGGTGGACCAACCTCCGTAAGAAACTGCCAATTGTTTTATATAAGCGACATGGTCTGAGCGGGGCTCGAACCCTTTACAATTGGTTGCAGTGGTATACAACTCAGCGACCTTAACCACTCGACAACAGAGGCGGACTTATGTATAATGTCATATGCAAGTACGTCTTTTTACATGGAGGTTTATATCAAGGCTAATAGTGATTATTGAACATTTAGATGATTTAAAAAGACATACACAATCCTTATTGAGAGCAATATATTTCAACACAGATGATTTAAACCCCGGTAGTTCATGATGTTACTGATCCGTGATAAATCTTTAACAATAGCAGACATGATAAAACAATATAATGGTGTCAATTCTTCTTAGCTGATTATATGCATGCATTACAGGTAATATGTTTTTCATTTCAATTCATTTAATATGTTTGTTTATTTATGACTGTTTAATACTAAATGAAGGATGTAGTTCTTACAATAGTATGTGTATTGAATGATGGTTATATTTTCATAAAGTTTATACTTTCCAATGAATGTCTGACGTTTCTTAGTGAAATAAATATAGTGTGTTTTAGATTAATGTAATATTATGTTACACAAGTAAATCCTATACATGAAGTAAATCCCGTAAATGT
Source organism: Archivesica marissinica (assembly GCA_014843695.1). Classification (NCBI taxonomy): domain Eukaryota; kingdom Metazoa; phylum Mollusca; class Bivalvia; order Venerida; family Vesicomyidae; genus Archivesica; species Archivesica marissinica. The sequence goes on from CM026391.1 coordinate 10,664,651, forward strand.
TAATCCCGGTGAAGTAATTTCAAGTTATGTACGTTACGTTAGTATAGCTCAGAACGTATGTCTTAACAATACTTGACATAAGCTTGTGTGCGCGAATTATTGGTGCATATAAAGATGATCACATAACTGTGACCATTGTTGTTAATAAATACAAACTCTTTGAACACATATATTCGCTTGTCATGTTTGCCCCTATTTGAAGCAGTGAGTTGAAAACGTTGTAACACCTTCAGTTAGTTTGTAACGTAGCATATGTAGTACAGTGTAGTATAGTTTTAGTTATTTCCCTTGGACCAATAGTTATAATAAGTGACACGTACATTTGACCTGACACATGACAATATTTAAGCACGTGCTCTTTACTAACCAATCACTGCATGCATATGAGACATCCGCCATTTTCACAAAACATAAACAAGACGCCATTAATTATGTGCTACAAATAAACCATATTATGTAGGAATATATATATATACCTTCAGGTAACTATTGCTACTCTTTTTGACTACCATCCCGATAATATATTATCCATGTACATTGACTGATAACCTGTTAGTTTTTGAGATGCAACCCTGATGCACAACTACCCGACCATGGCATTCCCAAGCAAACGCTATCATCGTTTATCTTTATACAGACTAAATAACACCACCTACACCTACAGGAAATAGACCCAGACTATTCTACAATAGCCTTCCTTTTTACACAGTGTTATTTCTATGATTCCCGCCAGTGTAGGCTATGTAATGCTTGAGTAGTAAGTGAGCCGCAGTTTATTTGCGAAATCAGAAGATGACAAATGAAAAACACAAACACAGATTTGTGGTAATGTCATATAATTGAACATTAAATGACGGTATTGATCCTTAACTCGCATTATCATTCTGAATGCAGAGAATAAATTTAAGATCAATAAATGTGAAATACTTTGCAACTTTTAACTACTTATAAAGCTTAGTACTCTATAATAAACATCTCTTACATGAAAGATGAGCAAAGGTGGGCAGCTAATTCCGCCCACCAAAGCAGAATGAAAACACTTCTATCATAGATAGAACATACATACCAAAGCAAAATGAAAACAATTTTAACATAGATCTATTAAACATCTGCAGATGTTTCAACATGCACAATTGCACTACGTACCTGTAGTAACAGTATTGGGAAAACCCTTGGACTTTGGAGGGGTGGGAGGCGGAAAATAAACGCTGAATATTTCAGTGCGCGTCTTTCTCGTCCGGGAATAAAATGGTAGCTGATAAAATCTGTAGCTGCACTATCCCGTACCGGGAACGTGCGCTCCTCCATGTCCAAACCCAATCTCTTCAGGGTTGCATCCCAAATCGGTTTAGCTGCGCTAAATTACTTTTGAGATGCAACCCTGATGCACAACTACCCGACCATGGCATTCCCAAGCAAACGCTATCATCGTTTATCTTTATACAGACTAAATAACACCACCTACACCTACAGGAAATAGACCCAGACTATTCTACAATAGCCTTCCTTTTTACAGTGTTATTTCTATTATTCCCGCCAGTGTAGGCTATGTAATGCTTGAGTAGTAAGTGAGCCGCAGTTTATTTGCGAAATCAGAAGATGACAAATGAAAAACACAAACACAGATTTGTGGTAATGTCATATAATTGAACATTAAATGACGGTATTGATCCTTAACTCGCATTATCATTCTGAATGCAGAGAATAAATTTAAGATCAATAAATGTGAAATACTTTGCAACTTTTAACTACTTATAAAGCTTAGTACTCTATAATAAACATCTCTTACATGAAAGATGAGCAAAGGTGGGCAGCTAATTCCGCCACAGCAACTTGTTTGTGCTCACAGAGCAAATCAACCAAGTTGCACCCCACCCAAGGCACAGACTACTCAAGCAATAACCAAAAAAACATACAATTGTGAAACATAATTTTTAACACTTGCAAGTGATATAAATCCAACACTTATTATAATTATATACATGTCCATCATATGAAAGTTTAATGCAGGACCAGCCTTATACTGACATCCCACTATAAGTGATTCAACCATGTGCAGTATTAAATGTACATAAAGTAACTCCACATCAGCACAAATATAAGAGTTATATAGGTATCTCAGAGCATAAATCCAGTCCATCCGTACATAAGTGCATCACAACCAGCCTTATACTGACATTGCCCGCAAATACATACAGACCAACCAGACAAATACTCCAAACAATTGTAAGTCTGTACGCCTCAAGTTTTTTGGACCAATCTTGGGAGCCTTATATAATGCTGCAATGCGTTAGAGTTCCAACGCCCCATCTTCTTAATTTCATCATCAGAATACCCCTGCAAAGCAGCATATGTAGCCGCTCCAATGCGGAACGAATGTGACTTGTACAATGTTGGAGAATAACCAAGAAACACAATGACATTTTTAAGGTGAGCATTGAAAAATGAATAACAGGCATTCCATTCACTGATTGAAAGAAAGGCCCTGACCTAGAACCCCTGCTCAATTGATAAGCCTGCACCGCTTGTACGGGACATACAACAGCATTTGCCTGGTGTATCGGAAGGAACAAAGTAACTGGTCGTTTACTGTGTTTAAATTTCCGTAATGTGATCTCCACACCTTGGCATATGTTGTTAATTTCAATGACGCGAACATCTTGCTGTTGCAGCACATGTTCCGCCTGGCACTTTGACTTAGCTGCTATTTCCCCAATACGAAGAAAGCCAAAGAAAGCCAATATGCACATTGCCTTAAACAGCACACGCTCGGAATGTAGCAAGATAGTGCGCTGTAAGGCTTTTACAATTTCCAACAGTGTATCATAAGTTATTGGTAAACGTGTATCTGGTAAGCAGGTTGTTAAATTTGTTACACCCTTCAGAAATTGTTTCACCAAGAATGAATTCCTAAAATCTAAGTGGCCAAACAACTTGTGCAGGTATGATAAGGCTGAAGCCTGTGATGCAACAGTTGACAAACAATACCCTTTCATGTACAAATGAGCAAGATAATTAACAATCCTTTTGTCAGAAATTGGAAACTGCACTAGCAAGCTATTACTACTACAAAATTCGACATATTGTTGCCAATAATGAAAGTAAGCCTCTTTAGTTCTGTCACTAATACCATGGCTGACTATGAACTTAGCATCCATGCTCAAATCTTCATCAATTCCCTTGGCACAGGAACTGGCATCTTTGCGAGATGAGGGTCCAACGCAAATGCCTCCTGAAATTTGAACCGGGAGAGACTGTCAGCTAGCGTGTTTAATCGACCACTCAAATGTTTACAACGGAACAAGATGTTATGCTTCATGGCACATAGAACCAAACGTCGTACGAGTTTCATCATAATAGGGTCCTTAGAAGTGAGCTTGTTTAGTACATGGACTGTAGCTTCATTATCCGATACAAATACAATTTTGTGGTTAGATATTTTTGCGCCCCACATCTCTAATGCTAATATGATAGGAAAAAGCTCCATGATATTTATGTGAAAAGCCTTAAATTCTAACGGCCATTCTTCAGCAAACCATTGCGAACCCAGTACGCCCGCAAAACCCCTAGTTGATGCTGCATCAGTGTACAAATGAAGTGTATCGGCTTGCATCCAGTCATCATGCAAAAACATGCACCTGCCATTAAAACTACCCATAAAGACCTGCCACATCACAAGGTCAGCCCTGGAATTATTATTCAACCTGATCAAATGAGACGGACAAGAAACACCAAGTGTCAAATCATACAACCGACGCAGAAATGTTCTGCCTGGTACAACGCATACAGTTGCAAAATTCAACAGACCCAACAATGATTGCAACTGTTTTAGGGTGACTTTCTTTCGGTTATGTACTATATCTAACTCACATCTGATTTTCTCGATTTTCTCCTGGGGTAACCTAGTGATCATGGCGATAGAATTAACCTCTATACCATATATAGTCAAACAAGTGCTAGGCGATGTAGTTTTTTCCTGTTTGATAGGCACACCGATGTCTGCACAAATATTCAAAAATGTAGATAATGACTTTTGACAGAGACTACTACCTGCTGGGCCCACAAAGAAAAAATCATCCAAGATGTGACTCATAGTTGCACCATATTTGCATTCCATTACCCATTGTAGGGCAGTCGAAAAACGTTCGAAAGTCTGACACGAAATACTAAGCCCCATTGCCAAACAAGCATCCTTATAATAATGTAGGACCCCCATAGAGTTCTTCCAAGCAAACCCAAGCAAATGTCGATCATCTTTGTGTATGGGAACTATACGAAAAGCATTTGCAATATCAGTTTTTGCCATCAGACAAGCCCTGCCATTTTGTTTAACTTTGTGCACAACTGTATCAATGCTATCATATGACACTTGAGTATTCTCTTTTGCGATGACACTATTAACCGACTTATTTTTGGGAAATGATAAATCGTGTATTAAGCGAAACGACCCAGACTCTTTTTTTGGAACCAACGCTAATGGAGAACATACAAAATTATGCGGTTTATAAACATATGGGCCTAATATTCTCCCAGCTTCAACTTCATGCCTAATTTTGTTATCAACAATATCCCTATGCTCCAAAGCAGACACATGGTTTCTGCATATGGACCGAGTCGGTTCTCCTAAATAAGGTATGCGAAAACCATATGAAAACCCGTCAATTAGAAATTGAATTTCTCCTTGATCATAGCCCTCCAAGTATGATTGTAGGATATTACTTTTTACTGGGGTAGGTAGAGGAACGAAAGGAATCATTTTGTACATTTGCCATTGCACTACCGGCAGGTCTAGTACTAGGAGAAGCTCCCGAGGTGGCAGGCATATTACTAGCAACCCCTTTTAACTTGAAACATTTACTTGCTGGATGCTTCCCAGCACAATGGCTACAAATGTGTGGGTAACCACAATTACGTACCGAGCATCCATACGGCTTATTATATCTAAAGCAGTGTTTTGATTTTTGGGATGTCAGTGTGCCTGGTGCTGATGAATACACTGCAACAGACGTAACCGTAGCGGCCTGTAGCCAGAGCTCAGAGTGGATTTGCCCCCATGGCAGTGGCTGAGACCGACGGTGTGCCCGGAATGTCCGGTCATAATAATTAAAGGCCGCCACCCCATAGACCCTCTCCAAGTCCCGGATTCTGTTGCAATAAACTAGAAGGCCAGATAACTCATGTGGCCTCTTCTGACAATAAATGTCAATAAATGTCAGAAATGCCGTTACCCAATGTGATATGTTTAACTGTTTCACATCCTGTTTTGGCTTCACAGATATGTGCTGGCCTGAAGAAAAGTGCACAGACACTTCTTCAGTCTTAGGCATATATCCGGGCAGAAGTTGCCCAAGTTCAACAAATTCATCAGCCCAGATGGCTGCTTTCGTCTTGTCTGCAACCATCGCCCCGAGCGACATGTTATAAGTACACATGGTTTGTACGTTAGGCACGCCTGGTGCAGTTATACCTTTATCTGGTGTCTCTACTTGAAATAGAGCAGAGTGTATAGTTGAAGATATTGTTCCTGCACCGCATGTTGTTGTGGCAGGAAATGACATTGGAACACTGGCAGGCTGTTCAACAGCAGGCATACCGACAGCAACGTTTGTAGACACTGGTGAGCTGACTGGGGAACTCTCACTTGCTTGTGGTGGTGGCAAAATGCCACGTTGTTCTAACGTGTCTATGACAGCCTGCACTATCTCAGTGTGGTTAATGTTATTGTTAGATCTGGCCGACTGTTCATCTGTACCTCCAGCAAGCTGTTTAGTTTTCACTGGTAGTTTGGCACGAGAACTAACAGACAGTTTTGGTATTTTCCCAGATGGTTTTGAACCGGAACTAGGCGTCTGTCTATTGTTGGTTGGTTTGGCACCAGAACCCTTTCGTTTTGGCATGGTGAACAATTGACCGTTACTACCCTCAATACGCAACCACTACTGAAATAAAATTCCAAACATGAACAAATACCCGATATACATAACATGTACAACAAAACCTTCCTGTAATGGACAGGACACAACCATCCTGTAATGGACAACGTCTATTATTTATTTACGTATGTGAATAGTAATATAGCATCAACCATCCTGTAATGGACAAAGTCTATTTATTTACGTATGTGAATAGTAATATAACATCAATTATCCTGTAATGGACAAAGTCTGTTTATTTACATAATAATATTATGTGAATAGAAATATAACATCAATCGCATATCAAAATGTAGACGGGCTACCACGCCCAGTAAAAATACGGGCTACCACGCCCAGTAAAATATAAGGGCTACCACGCCCAGTAAAAATAAGGGCTACCACGCCCAGTAAAAATAAGGGCTACCACGCCCAGTAAATATAAGGGCTACCACGCCCAGTAAAATAAGGGCTACCACGCCCAGTAAATATAAGGGCTACCACGCCCAGTAAATATAAGGGCTACCACGCCCAGTACAATAAGGGCTACCACGCCCAGTAAAATAAGGGCTACCACGCCCAGTAAAATAACGCGTTACAATGCCCTGCAAAGCCACGGCTACCACGCAGCGTTAAACAAGGGCTATGATGTAGATAAATGGCTAGCTATCTGTATAGCGAGAGGTAACACAGCCCTGTAGATAGGTGTAGTTAGGGCTACCAGGCTCCTTACCTGTCGACAGAAACACACAAAATTTATTAATACATTATAGTAGCTATATCCTAATACAAAAGCTCTTAGCACTGGGCCTATGGTTACAGGCAGTAAGATTCAGTCTGGCCAGCATTCTCCAATTTAGTATATACATCACAGACAACATTGGGTCTAGTGGATTTAAAATCTGCAACGGAAGCCACTGTATCCAGACAAATACTATTTCTTACCTTACTTCTTAACCGATAGACCTGACCAATGACTACAGCGGATAATACTATCCCGAACACTACGCATGTACTTCCTATTTCCAGTACTGTCCGACAAATGGATCCCATCTCTACAGTAAATATTCTCAGCGCAATGCCACATGCCCCGATGTTTCCAGAAGAATATTCCCTCTCTGTGGCATACCATCTCCTCAACAGCTACATTCGCTTTGATGACATTGTCATTGTACGAGGTATATGGCAACCGCCTTCTCGGTAAGATTTGGGAGATAATAACCTTCCCTACACCCAAACCGAGTTTCAAATACTCGGCAAAAGCAACAAGATCCCTAGCAAATACATCAGGCTGATATCTCTGATCACATAGGTCATTTGACCCGATCTCCAAAAAAGCTACATCCCGGTTACGGAGCTCGGAATCTTTACAGTGTAGGCGTCGGCTCTGTGCGAGCTTTAGCCCGCCAATCCCAAACAATTGCACATTGTATAGCTCTCCAGACAACCCCAAATTGGATACAGCTGGGTCAGCTAGTATATAACTCTCCAACCGGTGCACGAAACTGTGACCAAATACAACCACCGCTAGCACCATAATTTAAAAGAACTAGGCCCACGCCTGACATCCAGGGGTGCAGAAATCTCAGCCTTGCAGATTTTTGCTGCAGCTATGCAAACTGGTGCAATCAAATTATGTACTTTTAGCAACAAATAGTAATCACTGCAACAGTAACGGCAGGATCCGTGAAAATAACAATAAATGCAATAAAATATACTCCACCAGCTCCTTTATTGAAGGTGCAAAAAGTAAATTAAACGCTGAATATTTCAGTGCGCGTCTTTCTCGTCCGGGAATAAAATGGTAGCTGATAAAATCTGTAGCTGCACTATCCCGTACCGGGAACGTGCGCTCCTCCATGTCCAAACCCAATCTCTTCAGGGTTGCATCCCAAATCGGTTTAGCTGCGCTAAATTACTTTTGAGAAATATCGATCAGATGTAAAGAGTTGATTTTCATTGTCTAACTAAAACTACACCATCGTATAATGTATTTCTTAAATTCGTCAATGCAATTGTCGTCATTATATATGTCTGATGATATGGTATAGCTTATGTGATTATTAATTATGTGATGTATATAAGTATGAAACTGTATATTTGTATATATTGGTTGCAGATAGAGGGATAGATAGAGACAGAGAGAGAAACGATGGAACAGGCTCGGAATGCTTGGAGGATTGCGAGGAATAAAGTGCAGTAGACATTAATAAAAGAGTTTCCTCTTTCTTTGTCGATCTCGACCCCCACACCCTTAGTGCTCGCCGGCGGTCTGCGACACGTGGTTGGTCATGTGATATGGTTCGATTGATCGTCAGTTCTATGCTTGGTGTCGATCGTTTCGCTAGTAATTTCGCTATTCAACAATTCAAGATGACGAGTACAGAACTGGAACACATGTTAGAACGCATGGTCCAATGGGTTATACAGACGAATAAATAAGGACTACTGTGGATAGTATCAACGGATTGATAAAACAGATAAGTTCAATGTTCAGTAAATATGTATGACATTCCGAAATTTAAAAGAAAAGTAACGAAGAGCAAGTTACGTTAATTTCTAAGTGATATACAATGCAGCAGAGATAAAATCTGTCATAACCTATAGGACAACTTAGAAACTGCAAAATAATATATTATTGAAGGATTTCATCCCCACCCCTATGTTTCAAATACAATCAGCAGTGTAGTGTACGGCTGGTCAGATATGTATAGATAAGTGTTATATACAGGTACATGTATACCTGCTAGTTTACTAATACATTAGCGACAGGGGATTAAGTATTTATACATGTGTACAGGTTTATTTCCTATGGTGTATATGATGATAAATGTTTTCAGCTAAAGATATGCTGAATAAATGAAAATTTGAGTTGGATTGGTGTGCGGCATCAGAGTATGAGACCAACCCTACAGTCTGGAAACGTATAATCATGGCCGAAGTCAGGGCAAGTCAGACATGCGAGAAAGTTAAATGCCACCATATTCAGAAGTAGCGTCCAGGGATATGCTTCCTATGTGGACAAGGTGGACGCGGGGAAGTCAGATGTTGGACCATTGGTGCATAACAATAGGATAAATACAAGTTCCGTTTCGGGGGTGAACTATTTGTATTTCAGGAAGCAAATACCCTGCTTCATGGAGAACTAGAAGTAAGGTTGGGTGCTTATTAACACCTAAATGGTCTCTTGGAATATAGAAATGGAATAGGCCAGGATAAGGCAAGGATAAGGTATTTAACCAGGAGTCCTGCGAGGAGAGTGAGTCGTCAATACCAATGGAGAAAATAGATTGTAATATTTCATAGTTTTAAAGTGTGTTCAACAATTATTACAATCTACCATCCAAGGACTCGCCTAATACTATATAAATACGTAAACACAAAACGGACAATGAAAACCCAGCGTTCCCTTCAGTCTAGCTACAATCCTTACTGGATAAAACACACCACATGCTGTACATCCACTTACTATAGCTTATAGCAGATCTGGTGAACCCAAGATTTGTGTTGGATCGCAGGCACATAACTCCAAGAGTGCACATGTTTACGGTTAAGTTCGGAGGAGTACTTTGTACTATCATTTTCAAATTCGTTTTACAAGGTGCATACCTCATATTGATACATGCATTCTTAAATATCATGCCATTAATTTATCTAGGCTTTAACTGGAACTAATAAAGCATTACTAGAGATTTCCTATTTAATGTGTTACCTTTTTGCTATTGATAAAGCTGGCCGTATGTTTAACAATATACCGAGACTCCGGAATCACTGGTGATATGTAGGTCATAACATGCCGTTATTCAAAGATGACTGAATATGCGATTATGGCCATTTTGATGATGCATTATTTTCAAGTTATTTTGAACGAACTAGTTTGCTCAAATTTGAATGCTCGTTAGCATAAGACATATCCATCTGCTTCCCGACAAAGAATTTAAAGAATTTAATATTGTCGGGACAGGGTTTTTTTTAATTTCCGAAACAAGAATATTACGTTTTAGAGAATTACCGAAGTCAATGCTGTTTCAGATTTCAGGACAACGTCGTGATAAATAGTTTTTGAGTCGGCTATTGGTAATATCAGATAGCTTCAAAGCGTACTAGGCAAAGTAGTAGTGTTACGAACTAGATATTTGCAAACATGTGTCCATATATATTAATAGGGCAAGTTGGAATACACTAGTAAGTGTATATTTTAAGGCAGTTATGGAACTGCAATATTGGTATGTTAAACTAGCCTGGGAAAAGGCGTTGATATATGTTGCCTGGTCTGTCAAATAAATATATTTTAACACCGAGGCTATTAATTGGGCCATATTGAGTTTCTCGTCATGTTTTAACAACATGAAAGGCAAATGACGAAGTGTCACCGGCTTTCTAGGTTACTGTGGCGCTATGTACATCAGTATATTTATCTTCGTCAACATATTTATAAGGTGGGGTTATTGGGATAGAAACATCCGGTAGGATCTGTAAATAACAGAATAACGTATCAAAGATAAAAGTATCGGTTTATGTGTCAACATTGTATCGTGTCGTTTGTATTGAGATGTGCACTTACACACACATTACGTTCGTGTAGCTTACCTTTAGGTGTAGAGATCTGTCGTTATGGTACAACTAAAGTTCCATTACATACTATAATTAAGCTTAGTCGGTTTTAAATGTTGTTTTAATGCATTATTGTGATACATTTATTACAAACCGATTTCGAAGTACAGGTCTTGAAGGATAAGTAAAGTAAGCGGTATAGTGTGTAGCTCATTAAAGTTTTATCTACGCATACGAATAGTTTATTCAGCATTAAACACATTTAACAATGTTTATAGCTATACAATTAACCGACATAATTATGTAATACAGTGTGAACACAAGTTTTTATCAGTTTTTTAATACAGTAATAAGTTATCTAATGGATAATGCCATTAGTTTAATTGGATCAAGTAGTTATGATGCTTGCATGTATATTTTAGACTCCAAAAAGAGAAAACGATAACTACTTTGATAATTGTCATGACAATATATACGATGAACCAGACCGCCTCCATTGTCGTGGCTAACGGCGCTGACTTGTATACCATTGTAACATATCATCACTGATGATCACCGGTTCAAGCCCCACTCAGACCGTGTCTGATATGTAACAGTTGGCAGTTTCTTACGGAGGTTTGTGCACCAAGTACTGTTTAACCGCTGGAACCTGCCCGGGAAAGGTGTTTTAGGTAAATATTCCGAAATGGTGCTAACGAAGGCGTATAACAAAAACAAACAAATAGACTATCAACCATATAATATTATGATACATGTGTAATAATGCATGATTAATATGAATTACTAAATGTGTTGAAACTTGCATCTACCACAGTTTATGTTCAAAATAATGTACAATAGTGTGCCGTGTTATTTGAAGGAAAATGTTTTCAATAAAGAAAGATGTTTGGATCTTCGGATTGTTTCAAGTATGGTTACAACCATTTTTGAATCGATAGCCTACTTATATGATTGTCATTCCATATGCATATGTGGTTTTGTATTTCGATCCAATTACCTGATTGGAGAGAGACCGACATAAGTAAAGGGACACCACACATGCTATTTTATACTTTCTTCTCAATACTGTTGACACACCGTATATTATAAACTGATCTGTTTGAGTCGAGTTACTGTATATATAACAACACATTAGATTCGTTGTCTTCTACGTGTATGTACGTAGCAAATAATGTGTAACATCATCATTCCTCTTCTTGTATGTGACACCAATACTCGTGTTTTTCGGCGATTGTGCTATTGGATGTGGCACTAATTCAGTTTCGATATGTAATGGTAGTACTGCATCCGTAGGGAATTGCAATTATTTACCGCCTCTATAGCCTACCTATCGAACTAATATATATGTATGATATAAATCTGCCACGAGAGGAGATACAGGAAGAACACATTTGACATATTGGGTTGACATCCATCTCTTGTCTCATGTGAAATGGAGTGTCACATTCCAGTTTCTTTCTAGTGATATTCGACACTGCGCCCATCAGTAGTGCTTGAAACCCATGCAAATAATTATACCGTAGGACACACCTAGCTCAAACTCTAATAATAGTACACACAATCGTAGCAGCAAGAACGCCAATATCGATGGATAGCTATAATGCTGACGTGTATATGATGATGGACAGCTATAATGCTGACGTGTATATGACGTGGGCAGCTATAATGCTGACGTGTATATGACGATGGACAGCTATAATGCTGACGTGTATATGACGATGGACAGCTATAATGCTGACGTGTATATGATGATGGACAGCTATAATGCTGACGTGTATATGACGATGGATAGCTATAATGCTGACGTGTATATGACGATGGGCAGCTATAATGCTGACGTGTATATGACGATGGACAGCTATAATGCTGACGTGTATATGACTATGGGCAGCTATAATGCTGACGTGTATATGACGATGGACAGCTATAATGCTGACGTGCATATGACGATGGGCAGCTATAATGCTGACGTGTATATGCCGATGGACAGCTATAATGCTGACGTGTATATGACGATGGACAGCTATAATGCTGACGTGTATATGACGATGCACATCTATAATGCTGACGTTTATAGTACGATGGGTAGCTATAATGCTGACGTGTATATGACGATGTACAGGTATAATGCTGATGTGTATATGACGATGGACAGCTATAATGCTGACGTATATATAACGATTGCTACATTTGTAGATCAATAACCCATATATATACTGAGCTACGTGTTCTTTAAGAATGAAGTGCGGAAGGATTGTTATTATGACATATTATAATATATGATAAACTGATATAATATGAGTATTTTCTGTTACATGCAATTTCGGACTCCACTATTATATGTTGCTATAGATACATGTCTGCTTACATGTCTTTGTTGCATTATAAATTACATGGATGACAGTAATTGCATAAATGTATAGCTTAAACGTTATAATAACACTATACACCGGTAACACTTTCGTTTATGAAAACGATTGAGCTTGGCCTCGGTGTATCTAAAATAGAAAAAGAAAACGAAATAAGTGTTCATAAAAGATATTACATCATTTACATGTTTATTATTAGTCTCAGTCATATATTAACTGGTAAGAATTAATCTGATTCATATAACTGGCAAGATGAAGCTAGTTTAATTAGAGCAAATTGTAAATTTATTTTCTGATATATGGCAATACTAGATATTGACCCAACATATAAGTAAAGTGTGTGTGTTTATTATATTGTCACCCTTATTGAAAGGACAAGCAATTACTGACATATGAGACACCTTTTTTATGAACATAAGTACTTCCTGATTCATATGCTAGTAGGCCAGGCGACAGGCTGGTAGGTAATCGGTAACCAGAATTTAACTAGCTGGCGGCTCACAAATCGACCATATCAGAAGGAACCCCAGTCGATGTTCGTACCATCTACTTCCCTCTCTGTAGTCACACGCCTTAAGCAATAGGCCACGGAGACATATAAGCGTATGTACTATATTGACTTTAAATGTGCGTTTTTTCTATTATTGGTGGATGCAGACACCGGGTGCCCTTCCGAGCAGTATTGCATGCACGGACGGTACCCGGGTAGAACAAACGACCTACCACAGTCCACCTGGATAGCTCCCTCACATGAAATAATTCAACATCCCAGTATGATTCGAACATAGAGCGGTGACATGCAAATTATTTGAGTTCAATAACCGTAACCACTTTGCCATGGAGGCCACTTAATTGACATAAATAGGTCATGTGCTATGGTCAATATGGGTTAAACACAAGTTTCTATTATTAAGCATCTTATTGGTGCCAGTTGAAAACTTTAATAGTTCTTCTAATCGATATTACAGTGTTTGTTTTCAACATATTTGTTTTGCCAATGGGTAAGCATCTCGTACACCCTAGAAGCCAATACCCATTAACAAGGAAAAACAACTAATTTACCTAAGGTTGTATTCACAATTTATATTTAGTTCCCATATATAAGAAAATAACTTAACAATTTCCTCTAGTGCCTCAGCCAACCAACTTAGGTAGTTCAAAATCACAACCATTACTTTATATTGACCGAATGAGATAGTGATTGCTTGTACTGTAACCGCGTTTGGCATGTCCTGGCATTGACTAGGGCATCAAACTGCAAGTATGTGTCTACGTTTCTAGGTCACATGTAAGATTATATAGTTTTACATAATAATTTCATGAACAGTCTCTTCAGTATCTTGTATATATTGTTATATATTACAATATTATGTCACAGATAGCCTATATATATATTGATACGTAATTATATCCCGCAGGACTGAATAATTGACCTATTCATTGTACTGTATATGATACGTAGGACAAAGTACCTTGACGATCATCCAGTGCATCGTAATCTGGGACTTCCGATGGTGCACTAGAATGAGCTGGTCTCGTGTATTCATTCTTGCTTTCAGTTCTAAAATATGAATATAACGTATTTCGCATGTCTAAACAATGGTGTTGTTACTATTTGTTTATTATTTGTTACTATTTGTTAATAGTTCATATAAGTCGTGTTTGTATCAATATTACATGTAATTCGTGTTTATGCCAATATCGCATGTGATTAGTGTGCTTGACAATATTACATGTAAGTTGTGTTCATGACAATATTACATGTAAGTTGTGTTTATAATAATATCACATGTAAGTGGTGTCTATCACAATATCGTATACTTACATAAAACATATTTAAAGTACTTAGTGTACGATGCATATAGGTTTGTTTTAATTATATATTCGTGCTCAATTGTATATGTTATTGAATACTTAGTTCACCTTTTACTAGTTCTATATTTCCACACTATGATACCAATGGATACTGCACACGCCAAAGATATAGCAACTCCAACAGAAGTGCCTATGATTGCAGATGTCACGTTGATATTACTGCAAGTTTCGTTCTCTCCAGTTTCGCCCGCACCTTTCTGCTCGGTGTTTCCAATGCCAATGCGTTCTGAATAAGAAACATAGCAATACATATTATGTCGTCCTATGTATTGTGCAATGTTCTACATTTATTTTCTGAGTACGTGTTAGTATTTATTTTATAAGTTCTTACACGTTATTAGTTAAATCGCTCAGGAGACATCATTCCTTGTGGAATCCATCCCCACGTGGGAGAGAAGATGCTATATGGAATTTAAGTATATTGCTTAAGGGCACAATCGTATAGGCTACAGTGGGACGTTTTATGTGACTGTGTACTTGGGGTGGCTCGTGGTTAGAAGCAGCTTTACTACTGATGCCATGATTTACCGTTATTACGTACAAGTACATTTATAAAAGTCTTCATGTATCTCAAATTTGTTTCCTTGATGTATCTGCAAATATGCCAACACATATTTGGAATGATTGCAACGAAATGAAATCCAGTGGGAAACTGGAAATTCCATTTAATTAGGCCTACATTTTCTACTTGGATGATATTTCAAACATTGTACATAAAAAGTCATAATTTCGCTGTGCACGTTCTGTGACCATTCTTTTGTTTATTATTTCGGATATGGATTCTTGGTTTAGTTTTTAGTATAAGTGAGATATACCTACCTCCAAACAGTGTAATTTCACACAACGTTAGTACACCTGGTCTCCGAATTGTTACATATCTTGTTAGAGTGTCGGGCAGCGTGATGATATATGTATTATCGACAGGGATACTCTTAGTATCAATGTATACAGCTGGAGGGTTGAGATCTGTGTTATTACCGAGATACATCTGAAATCCTTGCAGTGGCTGATAAATGCTTTCTGTAATTAAACAAATCCTGTTTTAATTATGTCAATGAAAGCGAAATACACACATGGTAATGCATATTAAATTGATTCACATGTGTGCGCGTATTTCAATTGTATTCTCATAATTGGTCATAAATAATGCTGCTTTTTATTACTTTTCAATAAAATTAGCGAATAATTGTCATAGTACATTGTACCTTGATTACTTCCGTAAATTGTCACTGCCTTGATAGGAAAAATGCTTCCTAAATCAAGTCTCCACCAGGACATTTCAGCATTCATTGTTACACTACAGCACTGACATTTAGATGGATCCGGACCTTCTCGACCATCTATGGCAAGATCAGAGGACCAGTTATGAGCTACGGAAGACATCTGTGTTGTCACCTTTCCGTATACGAGGCGGATGAGATTTGTATCTGAATATAAAAAGTAAAAGAAGTGTACATACGTAATTGAATAGAAAGGGTACATAAATGATAGAATAAAGTCTAAGACATGAACCATACAATTTAAGTAAATACTAGATTTCTAGTCAAAGGTGTTGATTGCTTAAAGTAAGATTACTTCATCGCCAATGATGCCCGAAACTCATTTGATTGCTAATGGCTGTAACAGAAAGCATGAAATAATAAATAACAAATTGCAAATTAATAAATAATATAATTGTAGTGTGTGTTTTTTATGAGTATTGGGGGCATTGATATCGATGTAGTGCATCAAATAGTTTTCAAGACATGTAATGGTGCATTTTATGGAAAGTGGTTTTCAATGTTAGCATGAATGAGAATAGGAAAACATTGACATTATGAAGTGAACAGTATTCAAACAAGATAGGCAACTGGATATTAAATATAGGATATTACACTGGTGGTGATTTCCTACCATATTTTATAAAAACGAGTTTCATAAAATTATATATGGAATGAAATGTGAACGAGTGTAAATCACATTTAAACACGTTTATTTATGAGCCTTATTAGATTAAGCTGCATCCGTACGCCGTAGTAAATAGTCCCTGATAATCAAACAACTTCACGCAAATTAATCTACACAATATTTTAATCACTATATTCCACTAGTGCATATGTAGTATTTGATTGATCTAAACAGTGAGTTTCAACAAATAAAGCATCAACACAAACTACATGTATATGAGGAATGTGTATTGCAAGCTGTCATGCCGCGACCAATAAGAATCATTCCAGGTTTTATTACACGTGTGTTGATATAAGGAAATATGTAATGACTTTACAACACTGAATACAGAAAATGTTATGTGATAAAAATAGTTTTATCTGAGTTATTGTATGAAACAATGGGAACTAAGCTAATAATAG
Organism: Archivesica marissinica; assembly: GCA_014843695.1. Taxonomy (NCBI): domain Eukaryota; kingdom Metazoa; phylum Mollusca; class Bivalvia; order Venerida; family Vesicomyidae; genus Archivesica; species Archivesica marissinica. The sequence goes on from CM026391.1 coordinate 10,681,709, forward strand.
TGTAGTAGAGTCGAGTCAGATAGCGTTGAAAAAGGCTGAGACGTGGCAGCAATGTCGATATGCAACCCTGAATACAACATTACTCAACCGACCGAGTAGAGGCAGCTATAGCAGTACGCGATGATAATGTCGATATGCAACCCGGAATATAACAGTACTCAGCCGACCGAGTAGAGGCAGATATAGCTGTACGAGATGATAATGTCCATATGCAACCGGTAATATAACAGTACTCAGCCGACCAAGTAGAGGCAGATATAGCTGTACGAGATGATAATGTCGATATGCAACCCGGAATACAACATTACTCAGCCGACCGAGTAGAGGCAGCTATAGCAGTACGCGATGATAATGTCGATATGCAACCCGGAATATAACAGTACTCAGCCGACCGAGTAGAGGCAGATATAGTTGTACGAGATGATAATGTCGATATGCAACCCGGAATACAACATTACTCAGCCGACCGAGTAGAGGCAGATATAGCTGTACGAGATGATAATGTTGATAAGCAACCCGGAATACAACAATACTCAGCCGACCGAGTAGAGGCAGATATAGCTGTACGAGATGATAATGTCGATATGCAACCCGGAATACAACAGTACTCAGCCGACCGAGTAGAGGCAGATATAGCTGTACGAGATGATAATGTCGATAAGCAACCCGGAATACAACAGTACTCAGCCGACCGAGTAGAGGCAGATATAGCTGTACGAGATGATAATGTCGATATGCAACCAGGAATACAACAGTACTCAGCCGACCGAGTAGAGGCAGATATAGCTGTACGAGATGATAATGTCGATATGCAACCCGGAATACAACAGTACTCAGCCGACCGAGTAGAGGCAGATATAGTTGTACGAGATGATAATGTCTTTATAATGCTACTGTCTTGCCAGAAGCTGACAGGAAAGTAAACGTTGTAAATGAGCAAACACCTACTCATTCTTAAACATAGATTATCGACAATGAAAATGCTTGTTCGTATTGTTTCAGTCAGGACCATTTTACAGTCTGTGCTATACAATAACAAACATATACGACATAGAAGGATAAACACATTGCATCTATTGAGGTCGTCCTGTAATGTCACGGCAATCTTTCACTGAGAACACTCTATCCTTCATTGGAAAACATAAAGAAACATATACTGCGATGATTGTATTTAAATCGCTTTGCCTAGATTAACTGGGGTGTCGAATTATGTCATGCGATGAGGCTGTTGAGCAGTTTCACCTTGTGACAAGCTGTTCTACTCTACTACCAACCCGTATCTAATATGCTGCTCGGAGGGCAAGCAGTGTTTTGCTCCTCCACCAATTACAATTAGAGAGTCGTCACATTATGGTAGCGACGGCAAAGCCCAAAAGCAAACACACAAATGAAGACAGCAAAGCACGATAATCATTACCATTCAGGCTGTATATTGTACTTTGTCGTATGTTCCATTGATGGTGTCACAATATAATAACTATGCAATATATTAAATTATAGCACATATGTGTACCTATGTCACAAGATTGTCCTTGCCATCCCGGCGCACATCCATCTGAACAGAATCCTGTCTGGAGATCACACCCAGCATCATACTTGCAGTGACAACCACGTAAGCAATTAAATCCAAAGGTGCCGTGATCACAAACTAATAAAGTGTAGATAGTAGCATTATACAAGTCACAGTTCGTTCTAACAACACGTTTCAGGATTAGTATAACGAATGTCTGGTTTACTTGTTCCGAGTGTGTGTATGAGTGTAGGGATATATATATATATATGACGAGAATGTCCTACATTGGTACTACACTTGTGCCAGAATACATATATATATACATATCACTCTTTCTCGAGTAGATCAGAGGAAAGTAAACGTAATTATAGCAATTAGCTGCAGCTCAGTATCGATTCGATCACAATTTACACTTCCAGGCATTATTACCATTATTCATCATAAGGAAGAAAACTACATCATCATCAGCCTTATTATTAAATTACATCACGTTATTGAAATACAGTAGAACAGAGCAGCACAATACCTAATCTTCTTTCGATGTAGGCATATGTACATACAGTCATACAGGTGTTATTGGTAACCTCCATTACGCAACAAACCTGTATTAATCAGCCAGTTTCCATATTCATTAAGCAGTCACATGTACTAAGCATCCACTTTCTGAGATTCCCTTGACTGGCTGCTTAAGACAGGTTTGATTGTAGTCAGAAACACGTTTATATAAATTATACATGTATAATCATACTCAAATAAAATATACAAGATATATGACAAACTTTACATCATAGTATTTACTTTAACAACTGATATCATTCAGCATATTATTTATTATATGTAAAACATCTTCAAATTCAAATAGCATAACTCCACCATAAATCAGCTGTCGGTTTTTCGTTGTCTAACACAAATAAATCTGTACTGATGCGTCTTGATTATTCAGAATGTATCCAGGTGTGTTGCTATGGTAAACAATAATATTACATTAAGCTAAAGCACAGGTTGTATGTATGTCATATAATTGTCCTCTTTAGTTACATGTTTCACGATAACCATAGCGACTATATGATTTACTGGTTTATTATTTAGACTGTATTTATGAGTGCTACTATAGTAAACAATAATATTACAGTAAGTTAAAGCACACATATTTACCTGTGTCACACGATTTTCCTCGCCATCCCGGTGCACATCCATCTGAACAGAATCCTGTCGTGTGCTCACAGTCAGCATCATCCTTGCAGTGACATTCACTTGAACAATTATATCCAAAGGTACCGTGACCACAAAACATAAGAATATTACAACAAATGAATGATGCAATAATAGGGTATAACTATAATTATTCCCGAGATCAGCAGATGACAGATAACGTATGTAGAACAATTATTTGCAACTCAATATCAGTTACACCAGTCTACATCGCCAAGCATGCAAACTATTGTTCCTCAGAAGGAAGAACACTACATCGCATTCAGTCTTACAATTACATATCGATACTTAAAGGCAGCAACACAGAACGAAATAGACTGTGTTCTCTTATCGTAGGCAAAGTGAATAGTCTGAAACACGGTGTGTGGTAATATCTAACCGGGTTTTCCGACACTATAGTTATACTCCCCCAATTTAATCAATAAAAAATCACTTGACAATTGCTGTACAATCCGGACATGTGGCATAGATGATAAACTGTCAGTTTTCGATATCTAATACATCTAAAAATGTAATGATACTTGGTGTTGTATAATAAAATATTTCAATCCATTTTTTCCTCAGACAAAAAATGTGTATAGTATAATAATAATCTGACACATTATACTAAAATATACATCATGTTCTAATTCCAAGGTACAACATAGTTGGCAATATATACTCAGCCAAAAATGAAGTGTGAATAGAATTTAGACAATCATATCCGAAATTGGCCGAACTGGAATCCGTTTTGAAAATATAACGTAAATGCGTAAGGATTATGTAGCGGTATTGCCTAGACAATTGTTACACATGCTCTACCTAACGGTATTGCCTAGCCAATTGTTACACATGCTCTACCTGACATTGACATGTCAGAAATGTCTCAAGTGTGTCGCAATCGAACAATGATATTTCTATGACCGGTTAATTGCCGTGCAGAGTCATCAACGTAAGTTCTAAATGCCAAACGTACTGACGTCTGTGGTCTCTTTTATCTGCTAAGGTGTGGCATCGCTATTTGCTATAATATTTCGAATATTATGTGTTCTCTTGCTAACACTAACGACATATATATTAGTAC
>CM026391.1:10686496-10712965 GCA_014843695.1 Archivesica marissinica
TCATTCAAACCGATTCAGGAAGTAAAATAAACCTTTAATTGCTGTCGTGACCTCCACTCAGGCGAGAACGTATAGTTCTGTTTCTGGTCGCCATGTTTATTTGATTTATGTTCGAGCTTACCACGAAGGTCTGCCCATACGAAGGCACGTTAATAGACAGGCCGAATTACGATCATCCATCAAGACGTGACCCATCTTGTAACCCTCGCGTCATATAGTTATATGTTTGAGGGAGGGGATGTATTTGGATACAAACAGCGTGGTTTGGGCAGTATATCTAATTAACAGTCTTTGAGATGGGACTTTAACTTTTCCGCGTGCACGTAAAAGAACCAGAGGAGATTCTGGAATGGGTCTCTGTCTGTATCATTGCACTTTCCTCCAAAAATCTAAAATAACTAATCTCTTCAGGAGGCGTCGCTCATATGGGCAACCGGTAGCGACGATAAATAAACGTAACAAATTAAATCGCCTCCATTCTCCTTACGTTACATTGTGAATAATTAACCAGCTATTATCGAAAGGTGGTAGTGATGTTAAGATTGTGCTACAGTCATTTTATCTTACAACTTTATAAACAGCCATGTTAATATGTTCATTTACCCTTGTATGTCACTCATATATCCAATGTTTGTTTTCCCTTGTATGTCAGTGCACATGTGATGTATAGTTATGTTCACATTATTGCTATATTTCCAAGAGGTTGTGAAGGGAGCTAAAAAATGAGCTTGCCTAGTATACACTTACAGCGAGCAATTATGTGTGAAGTGCTATGGAATATATCAGCTAAGTAGGGGACACATACAAGGTTGTTTATTATTTACCTATTGGCTACTACTATGAATGAGATATACTGATCAGTTACCTCCCCTGTATACTCTTTAAGGATAATGGTTGGTTTTAAGTGGTTTGTTCTATTTTCATCGTAGTTTACTTTGCCCCAAATACTATTAATTATTATCTGTTGTCGCATCTTATAATTATTAAATTATTGAATCTTGACAGATATTCAATACAATAATGTCATTAACTCAGTTCATGTTTACATGATAATATGAGTTACAAATAAAAGAAAACATATACATGCATATGTAAAGTTATTTCCCCATGGGGAGAGTAAAGTTGTAAGCTTTTTTAAAGTTTTCAAAAATAAATATGATTTTTTGATAATGCATTACTTAAAATGTACTACTATTTCTTTCATAAATAGACATATAACTAGGTATATTTTTCAACATTGGATTCATAATGGCGTCAAAATAAAATATGTTTGGTCTATTATAGTGTATACGTTCACTCCCCCGTCTGACCCTAATAAAATTAACAGTATTTCAGATGGGACGTTAAACCTATGTCTGGTGTCGGTGCTTTACACCGTGCACGTAAAAGAACCAGAGGAGACGCTGTAATGGGTCTCTGTCTGTATCAGGCACTATCCTCCAAAATCTAAAATGATTAATCTCCTCAGGAGGCGTGGCTCATATGGGCAACCGGTATCGACGGTAAATAAGCGTAAAACACACATAATGTATGTATACTCTACCGTAAGCAAATATTTAACATGAGTTGATACAATCACGTTAATAACCCTTTCCTTCAGGGAAGCACCTCTTGACGCCATTACCAATACGACATACATTGACATTGTGTAGCTAAACCAATGTTCATAATAAAGGCCAGAATCTCATGTAGTCCCAATAATATATATGAAGGTGGGATAGATATGGCCATTACTTATCCACTGCATGATAGCTAAATGGCTGTCGTTTGTATGGAAATATAATAGTATATTAAACTAAATCTCTATGAAGGAACGGGTTAAACAATAGAGCACTAGATAGAACAAATTAGTATACATTATTGTATAAATCGGACTTTATCTGACAAAGAAGATAATAGAAAAACTAGACGATCATTAACCTTTCCCCCGCCAATGTCGCATATAAGCGACCTTTACAAATAGCAGAGAACAGACGGATATGTAGTACAGTGGTAACACGCTGGATTGGTAATCCAGGGATAGCAGGTTCGATCCCCCGTCTGACACTAATAAAATTAACAATCTTTCAGATTGGACTTTAAACCGATGTCTCATGTCGGTGCTGTACACCGTGCACGTAAAGGAACCAGAGGAGATGCTGGAATGGGTCTCTGTTTGTATTATAGCACTATCCTCAAACAATCTAGAATGATTAATCTCTTCAGGAGGCGGCGCTCCTATGGGCAACCTGTAGCGACGATCAATAAGCGTAAAGCACACATCAGAGAACCCAATCAGACAGAACAGACTTCTGATCAGGGTGCATGTTTATTGCTATTCCGATAGTGGAGCTGACTCGGCTATATGTGGCAACTGTTTATGAGAAGTATCTGCTATATGGTATGAATATTGGGGAGACACTGCTATAGTGGTACGAATATTGGGGGAAACACCTGCTATAGTTGTGTGGATATTGGGGAAACATCTGCTATAGTAGAGTGACTAGTTGAGAAACATCTGCTATAGTGGTGTGAGTATTGAGGACAAATCTGCTATAGTGGTTTGAATATTGGGGACACATCTGCTAATAGTGGTGAGTATATTGGGGATACATCTGCTGTAGTGGTGTGAATATTGGGGAACATCTGCTGTAGTGGTGTGAATATTGGGGAAACATCTGACATAGTGGTGTGAATATTGGGGACGCATCTGCTATAGTTGTGTGAATATTGGGGAAACATCTGCTATAGTGGTGTGAATATTGGGGAAACATCTGCTATAGTGGTGTGAATATTGGGGAAACAATGCTATAGTGGTGTGAATATTGAGGACACATCTGTTATGGTGGTATGAATATTGGGGAAACATCTGCTATGGTGGTGTGAATATTGGGGAAACATCTGCTATAGTGGTGTGAATATTGGGGAAACATCTGCTATAGTGGTGTTAATATTGGGGAAACAATGCTACAGTGGTGTGAATATTGAGGAAACAATGCTATAGTGGTGTGAATATTGATGACACATCTGTTATTGTGGTATGAATATTGGGGAAACATCTGCTATGGTGGTGTGAATATTGGGGAAACATCTGCTATGGTGGTGTGAATATTGAGGAAACATCTGCTATGGTATGGTGGCTAGTTGAGAAACATCTGACATAGTGGTGTGACTAGTTGAGACACATCTGCTATAGTGGTGTGAATATTGGGCCACTAAGTTAATATATATATAATATTTTGTATGCGTCCATACCCATAATAAATATATTAGTCAATACTTACCACTAGGTTAATATATATATATATGCGTCCATACTTACCACTAGGTTAATATATATATTAGTCCATACTAACCACTAGGTTAATATAAACTATGCGACTTGCCTTAGAGGTAACATTTATATCCTTTTAGTTAATTAATTTAGAATCAAATATAGACAAAGTTGGTATCAACATGTGATAAATATTGGGTAAATTAGTGCAATATGTGAATGATTATTTTCTTCACTCATGAGAGTAAAATCTATAATTCTAAAATGTGTATATAAATAAGAGAGATTGATCGACTGTGTCTAGTCCAGTGGTAACACGCTGGACTGTTAACACAGGGATCGATCCCCCGTCTGACCCTAATAAAATTATCAGTCTTTCTGATGGGATTTTAAGCCGATATCTCGTGTCGGTGCTGTACACCATGCACGTAAAAGAACAAGAGGAGATTCTGGAATGGGTATATGTCTGTATCATTGCACTATCCTCCTAAAATCTAAAATGACTAATCTCTTCAGGGGGCGTCGCTCATATGGGAAACCGGTAGCGACGATAAATACACGTAAAACACACTCGACGGTGTCTGATAAAGCATGTGCAGGTGCTATAATGTAAGACACAATAAACGAAAGTATGTGTATCCTTGGAAGGGATATTGCTATGTATCTAATCACATATTTAGTTGACTGAGTTAAAATGAATGTGCCACCAAAGTTACAATAGCAATTGATGTTATTCATGCAAGCATTGACAATTACTACCATGTGTACACACCTGACTAGCTCTATAACGTAACATCAAACAGGTACTCCGTGGCTGACTGATTTAAATGTCCTGTCCCTCATTGCTGTTTGTTCAAATCTCACTGTGTGCGTCAAATTCCTCCAAGCGAAGAAGCTATCCAGCTGGCTTGTGGGGGATCGGTGGTTCTACCCATGTACCAGTTCATGCAACGCACTGGCATCGGGTACTCACCCAAGCATTAGTTCAGGTACTAACTGACACCGGATATAACAAACGACCGTCTACAAGGGCACCGGGTATAACAAACGACCGTCCACAAGGGCACCGGATATAACAACCGACCATCCACATTGGCACCGGGTATAACAAACGACCGTCCACAAGGGCACCGGATATAACAAACGACCGTCCACAAGGGCACAGGATATAAACAACCGACCGTCCACAAGGGCACCGGATTATAACAATCGACAGTCAATAGGGCACCGGGTATAACAACCGACCGCCCACAATGGCACCGGGTATAACAATCGACCGTCAACAAGGTCACCGGATATAACAACCGACCGTCCACAAGGGCACCGGATATAACAAACGACCGTCCACAAGGTCACCGGGTATAACAACCGACCGTCCACAAGGGTACCGGGTATAACAACCGACCGTCCACAAGGGCACCGGATATAAAAAACGACCGTCCACAAGGGCACCGGATATAACAACCGACCGTCCAGAAGGGCACCGGATATAACAACCAACCGTCCACAAGGGTACCGGATATAACAAATGACCATCCACAAGGGCACCGGATATAACAACCAACCGTCCACAAGGGCACTATAATGCGGACGTGTATATGACGATGGACAGCTATAATGCTGACGTGTATATGACGATGGACAGCTATAATGCTGACGTGTATATGACGATGGACAGCTATAATGCTGACGTGCATATGACGATGCACAGGTATAATGCTGACGTGTATATGATGATGGGCAGGTATAATGCTGACGTGTATATGACGATAGACAGGTATAATGCTGACGTGTATATGACGATGGGCAGGTATAATGCTGACGTGTATATGACGATGGGCAGGTATAATGCTGACGTGTATATGACGATGGGCAGGTATAATGCTGACGTGTATATTACGATGGACAGGTATAATGCTGACATGTATGTGACGATGGGTAGCTATAATGTTGACGTGTATATGACGATGGACAGGTATAATGCTAACGTGTATATGCCGTTGGGCAGGTATAATGATGCCATGTATATGGCGATGGACAGCTATAATGCTGACGTGTATATGACGTTGGGTAGCTATAATGATGCCGTGTATATGGCGATGGACAGCTATAATGCTGACGTGTATATGACGATGGGTAGCTATAATGTTGACGTGTATATTACGATGGACAGGTATAATGCTGACGTTTAAATGACGATGGGTAGCTATAATGTTGACGTGTATATTACGATGGACAGGTATAATGCTAACGCGTACATGATGTTGGGCAGCTATAATGCTGACGTGTATATTACGATGGACAGCTATAATGCTAACGTGTACATGACGTTGGGTAGCTATAATACTGACTTGTATATGACATTTGTAGATCAATATCCCATCTATATACTGAGTTACGCGTTCTTTAAGAATGAAGCGCGGAAGGATTGTTATTATGACATATTATATTAAATGATAAACTGATACAATATGAGTACTTTATGTTACATGCAATTTCTGACTCCAGTATTATATGTCATATTATGTTACTATAGATATATGTCTGCTTACATGACTGTGTTGCATTATAAATGCCATGTATGACAGTAATTGCATACATGTATAGCTTAAACGTTATAATAACACTATAAACCGGTAACAATTTCGTTTATGTAAACGTTTGAGCTTGCCCTCGATGTATCTAAAATAGAAAAAGAAAACGGAATAAGTGTTCATAAAAGATATTACATCATTTACATGTTTATTAATAGTCTCAGTAATATATTAACTGGTAAGAATTAATCTGATTCATATAACTGGCAAGACGAAGCTAGTATAACTAGAGCAAATTGTAAATTTATTTTCTGATATATGGCAATACTAGATATTGACCCAACATATAAGCAAAGTGTGTGTGTTTATTATAGTGTCACCCCTTTTGAAAGGACAGCAATGACTGAATTATGAGACACCATTTTTATGAACATATTAAGTACTTCCCGATTCATATGCTTGTAGGTCAGGCGACAGGCTGGTAGGCAATCGGTAACCATAATTTAACTAGCTGGCGGCTCACAAACCGGCCATATCAGAAGGAACCCCAGCCGATGTTCGTACCATCTACTTCCCGCTCCGTAGTCACACGCCTTAAGCAATAGGCCACGGAGACATATAAGCGTATGTATTATATTGACATAAAATGTGGGTTATTTTTAGTTTGAGGTGGCAGAAACAACGTATGTCATACAGAGACACTGTAGCTATTATTGGTGGATGCAGCCACCGGGTGCTCTTCCGGGTAGTATTGCATGTACGAACGGTACCCGGGTAGAACAAACGATCTACCACAGTTCACCTGGATAACTCACACACATGAAATAATTCAACATCCCAGTGGGATTCCAACATACAGAAGTGACATTCAAATGATTTGAAGTCAATAATCGTAACCACTTTGCCACGGAGGCCACTTAATTGACATAAATAGGTCATGTGCTCTGGTCAATATTGGTTAAACACAAGTTTCTATTATCAAGCATTTTATTTGTGCCAGTTGATAACTTTAATAGTTCTTCTAATCGATATTACAGTACTTGAGTTGTTTGTTTTCAACATATTTGTTTTGCCAATGGGTAAACATCTCGTACATCCTAGAAGCCAATACCCATTAACAAGGAAAAACAACTAATTTACCTAAGGTTGTATTCACAATTTATATTTAGTTCCCATATATAAGAAAATAACTTAACAATTTCCTCTAGTGCCTCAGCCAACCAACTTAGGTTGTTCAAAATCACAACCATTACTTTGTATTGACCGAATGAGATAGTGATTGCTTGTACTGTAACCGCGTTCGGCATTGTCCTCGCATTGACTAGGGCATCAAAATGCAAGTATGTGTCTACGTTTCTAGGTCACATGTGAGATTATATAGTTTTACATACTAATTTCATGAACAGTCTCTTGCTACGAATATCTTGTATATTATTATTGTTATATATTACAATATTATGTCACAGATAGCTTATATATAATTATAATGATACGTAATTCTATCTCGCAGGATTGAATAATTGACCCATTCATTGTACTGTATATGATACGTAACTAAGTCGAGACATTTACATCATTTATAGCACGTAAGACAAAGTACCTTGACGATCATCCAGTGTATCGTAAATTGGGACTTCCGATGGTGCACTAGAATGTGCTGGTCTCGTGTATTCATTCTTGCTTTCAGTTCTAAAATATGAATAAAACGTATTTCGCATGTCTAAACAATGGTGTTGTTACTATTTGTTTATAGCAATAGTTCATATAAGTCGTGTTTATATCAATATTACATGTAATTGGTGTGTATGACAATATCGCATGTGATTAGTGTTGTTGACAATATTACATGTAATTTGTGTTTATGATAATATCGCATGTGATTAGTGTGTTTGACAATATGCATGTGATTGTGTTTATGACAATATCGCATGTGATTAGTGTTTATGACAATATTACATGTGATTCGTGTTCATGACAATATCGCATGTGATTAGTGTTCATGACAATATTACATGTAAGTTGTGTTTATAATAATATCACATGTAAGTGGTGTCTATCACAATATCGCATGTGATTAGTGTTCATGCCAATATTACATGTAAGTTGTGTTTATAATAATATCACATGTAAGTGGTGTCTATCACAATATCGCATGTACGTTGTGTTTATAATAATATCACATGTAAGTGGTGTCTATCACAATATTACATGTAAGTTGTGTTTATAATAATATCACATGTAAGTCGTGTCTATCACAATATCGTATACTTACTTAAAACATATTTAAAGTAGTTAGTGTACAACGCATATAGGTTTGTTTTAATTATATTCGTGCTCAATTGTATAATTTATTAAATGCTTAGTTCACCTTTTACTAGTTCTATATTTCCACACTATGATATCAATGATACTGCACACACCAAAGATACAGCAACTCCAACAGAAGCGACTATGATTGCAGATGTCACGTTGATATTACTGCCTGTTTCGTTCTCTCCAGTATCACCCGCACCCTACTGCTCGGTGTTTCCAATGCCAATGCGTGCTGAATAAGAAACATAGCAATACATATTATGTCGTCTTATGTATTGTGCAATGTTCTACATTTATTTTCTGAGAACGTGTTAGTATTTATTTTATAAGTTCTTACAAGTTATTAGTTAAATCGCTGAGGAGACATCATTCTTGGTGGAATCCATTGCAACGAGGGAGAGAAGATGCTATGTAGAATTTAAGTATCTTGCTTAAGGGCACACTCGTATCGGCTACAGTTGTACGTTTGATGTGACTGTGTACTTGGTGACTCGTGGTTAGAAGCAGCTTTACCACTGATACCATGATATACCGTTATTACGTACAAGTACATTTCTAAAAGATTGCTTTCTGTTAATAAATGACGCCATGTATCTCAATGTTATTTCCTTATTTATGCCAACAAACATATGCATCGCTTTATGTTCAAGTTTTGTTAGCTGATTGCAACGGAATTAAATCCAGTGGTGAACTGGAAATTCCATTTACTTAGGCCTACATTTTCTACTTGGATGACATTTCAAACTTTGTATATAAAAAGTCATCATTTCGCTGTTTTCAGGACAATGTAAAGGTGCATATTATGGAAAGTGGTTTTCAATTTGAGCATGAATGAGAATAGGAAACCATGGACATTATGAATCGAACAATATCCAAACAAGATAAGCAACTGCATATTAATTATAGGATATCACACTGGTGATGATTTCCTACTATATTTTTATAAAAACGAGTTTCATAACATATATGGAATGAAATGAGAACGAGTGTAAATCATTTTTAAAAATGTTTATTTATGAGCCTTATTAGATTAAGCTGAATCCGTACGCCGTAGTAAATAGTCCCTGATAATCAAACAACTTCATGCAAATTAATCTACACAATATTTTAATCACTATATTCCACTAGTGCATATGTAGAATTTTATTGATCTAAACAGTGATTTTCAACAAATGAACACAAACTACATGTATATGTCGAATGTGTATTGCAAGCTGTCATGCCGCGACCAATCAGAATAATTCCAGGTTTTATTACAGTGTGTTGATATAAGGAAATATATAATGACTTTACAACTCTGAATACAGAAAATGTTATGTGATAAAAATAGTTTTATCGGAGTTAGGGTAAGAAACTATAGGACATAAGTTAACAATAGTGTAGTAGAGTCGAGTCGTATAGCGTTGAAAAAGGATGAGGTGTGGCAGCAATGTCGATATGCAACCCGGAATACAACATTACTCAGCCGACCGAGTAGAGGCAGATATAGCTGTACGAGATGATAATGTCGATATACAACCCGGAATACAACATTACTCATCCGACCGAGTAGAGGCAGATATAGCTGTACGAGATGATAATGTCGATATACAACCCTGAATACAACATTACTCAGCCGACAGAGTAGAGGCAGATATAGCTGTACGAGATGATAATGTCTTTATAATGCTACTGTCTTGCCAGAAGCTGTCAGGAAAGTAAACGTTGTTAATGAGTAAATACCTACTCATCCTTAAACATAGATTATCGACAATGAAAATGCTTGTTCGTATTGTTTCCGTCAGGACCATTTTATAATCTGTGCTATACAATAACAAACATATACGACATAGAAGGATAAACACATTGCATCTATTGAGGCCGTCCTGTAGTACCACGGCAATCTTTCACTGAGAACACTCTATCCTTCATTGGAAAACATAAAGAAACATATACTGTGATGATTGTATTTAAATTGCTTGCCTAGATTAACTGGGGTGTCGAATTATGTCATGCGATGAAGCTGTTGGGCTGCTTCACCTTGTGACAAGTTGTCTACTCGACTGCCAACCCGTACCTGATATGCTGCTCGGAGGGCAAGCAATGTTTTGCTCCTCCACCAATAACAATTAGAGATTCGTCACATTACCCTAGCGACGGCAAAGCCCAAAAGCAAACACACAAATGAAGACAGCAAAGCACGATAATCATTACCATTCAGACTGTATATTGTACTTTGTCGTATGTTCCATTGATGGTGTCACAATGTAATAACTATGCAATATAGTAAATTATAGCACATATGTGCACCTATGTCACAAGACTGTCCCTGCCATCCCGGTGCACATCCATCTGAACATAATCCTGTCTGGAGATCACACTCAGCACCATACTTGCAGTGACAATCACGTGAGCAATTAAATCCAAAGGTGCCGTGATCACAAACTAATAAAGTGTTGATAGTAGCATTATACAAGTCACAGTTCGTTCTAACAACACGTTTCGGGATTAGTATAACGAATCTCTGGTTTACTTGTTCATAGTGTCACATGACTATTCCGAGTATGTGCATGAATGTATGATATATATATGCATATCACTGTTTCTCGAGTAGATCAGAGAACAGTGAACGTAATTATAGCAATTATCTGCAGCTCAGTATCGATTCGATCACAATTTACAATTCCAGGCATTAATACCATTATTCATCGTAAGGAAAAAAAATACATCATGATGAGCATTATTATTAAATTACACCACGTTATTGAAATACAGTAGAACAGAGCAGAACAAAACCTAATATTCTTTCGACGTAGGCATAAGTATATACAATCATACAGGTGTTAGTGATCACCTTCATTAAACAACAAACCTGTATTAATCAGCCAGTTTCCGGATTCATATGCTGTTTTATTATATATTTGAACTCTATTAAGCAGTCAACTGTGCTAAGCCGTCACTTTTCGGAGATTCCCCTGGGTGGCTGCTTAAGACAGGTTTGATTGTAGTTATAAACACGTTTATATAAATTATACATGTATAATAATACTCATATAAAATATACAGGATATATGACAAACTTTACATTATAGTATTTACTTTAACAACTGATAACATTCAGCATATTATTTATTACATGTAAAACATCTTCAAATTCTTATAGCATAACTCCACCAAAGTTGTCTGTTGTTCATTGTCTAACACAAATAAATATGTACTGATGCGTCTTGGTTATTCAGACTGTATCCAGAAGTGTTGCTATGGTAAACAATAATGTTACATTATTTATGAGTGCTACTATAGTAAACAATAATATTACATTAAGCTAAAGCACATGTTTGTACGTATGTCATATGAGTGTCCTCTTTAGCTGCATGTTTCACGATAACCATAGCGACTATATGGTTTACTGGTTTATTATTCACAGACTGTATTTATGAGTGCTACTATAGTAAACAATAATATTACAGTAAGTTAAAGCACACATATTTTACCTGTGTCACAAGATTGTCCTCGCCATCCCGGTGCACATCCATCTGATCAGAATCCTGTCGTGGGCTCACAGTCAGCATCATCCTTGCAGTAACATTCACTTGAATAACTATATCCAAAGGTACCGTGACCACAAACTATATAGAGAGTAACAAGAATAGTATCGAAAGTTATGCTTAGCTGCATCAGAATCAGAACAACGACTCTCTGATTTACTAGTTGATAGTCTCACTTGTATATTCAAGTTGTCGTATAGAAGTAAATATAAACAGCACTTTATCTCGAGTATAGTAGAAGACAGTAATCATAATATGCATAGCACTTATCTACAGCTCAATGTCCGTTACATCAATCTACAATTCCAAGCATAAATACCATTATTCGTCATAAGGAAGAAAATTGCATAGTTATCCGCCTTATTATTCTATTACATATTACATACCGATAGTGTACGGCAGCAGAGCATAGCTGATCTTTCTTACGACACATGCATAAGAACATAATCAGAAACACGTTAATATAAACCTTTTTAATCATATCCAAACTAGCACTTTAACAGCAGCTATACAAATTTGATACCTGTGTCACAAGATTGTCCTCGCCAGCCCGGTGCACATCCATCTGAACAGAATCCTGTCGTGGGCTCACAGTCAGCATCATCCTTGCACTAACATTCACTTGAGCAATTATATCCAACGGTGCCGTGACCACAAACTAATAGAAAGTTGCAACAACAGAGCAGAATTATACATCTTAAAATTAGCTTTAGCTGCATGCTCCAGGTTCAGTGCAACGACTCTCTTGTTTATTGGTTGATATTGTCACCGGGATATTCAGATTGTGTACATGGGTGTTGCTGTAGTATGGCATATGCATAGCACTTTTTCTCGAGTATAATGGAGGACAGTACACGTATGTATAGAAAGTATCTACAGCTCAATATCAGTTAAATCAATCTACGATTCCAGGCATAAATAACATGATTCCTCATAAGAAAGAAAACTACATCATTCTCAGCATATTTATTCAATAACATACCGTTATTGAAAGTCGACAGAACAGAGCAGAACAAACAACTGAACATAACTGATGTTTCTTACGACACATACATAACTACATAATCAGAAACACATTAATATAAACATTTATAATACTATACTCAAACAAGCACTGTAACAGCAGCTATACAAATGTCATACCTGTGTCACATGATTGTCCTCGCCACCCCGGCGCACATCCATCTGAACATAATCCTGTATTGGGCTCACAGTCAGCATCATCATTGCAGTAACATTCACTTTAACAACTATATCCAAAGGTGCCGTGATTACAAACTATATAGAATATTACAACAAATAAATATTATTATACAATAATTCACAACTATCTTTAGCTGCGTTGTTACGACAATCTGGTTTATTGGCACTTGAATACTCAGACCATGAATGGTGCAATAATAGGGTATAAATATAATTATTCTCGAGAACAGCAGATGACAGATAACGTATGTAGAACAATTATCTGCAACTCAATATCAGTTACACCAGTCTACATCGCCAAGCATACATACTATTGTTCCTCAGAAGGAAGAACACTACATCGCATTCAGTCTTACAATACAATTACATATCGATACTTAAAGGCAGCAACACAGAACGAAATAGGCATACGTGCATAATCAGAAACACACACATATATATATATATATATATATATAACGATTGCTAGCCGTTTCACTTTTGAATACAACACGATTCTGTTACTTATCAATTTATTCCTCACACACACTTACTGCTACACAAACTCAATCCCAAATAATGCAATGCGAGAGTATATATATGATAGGTATGCTCCTTCTGAACTAATATGCCTGTAAATCATGAACACACCATGATACTAAAGTAAACGGGCATGAACATAGACAATGGAAGGATCTCTTGGACGGAGCCATCCATGGTAGGAGCAATCCACAGAAGGAGCAGTCCATGGAAGGAGCAATCAATGGAAGGGATAATCCACAGGAGTAAACATGACTGGTAAGTACTTGACCGAATCGCGGGGATCGGACTTCAATCAAACCCGGCGAAATACATCAAATACCAATTTCGCTACATATATATTTATTTTTAATCATAATCATATCGAATTAACAATTGCTGTACAATCCGGACATGTGGCATAGATGATAAACTGTCAGTTTTCGATATCTAACACATCTAAAAATGTAATGATACTTGGTGTTGTATAATAAAACATTTTAATCCATTTTTCCTCAAACAAAAAATAGGTATAGTAGAATAATAATCTGACACATTATAATAATATATACCTCATGTTCTAATTCCAAGGTACAACATAATTGGCAATATATACTCAGCCAAAAATGAAGTGTGAATAGAATTTAGACAATCATGTGCGAAATTGGCCGCACTGGAATCCGTTTTGAAAATATGATGTAAATGCGTAAGAATTATGTAGCGGTATTGCCGAGACAAGTGTTACCCATGCTCTACCTAACGGTATTGCCTAGCCAATTGTTACACATGCTCTACCTAACGGTATTGCCTAGCCAATTGTTACCCATGCTCTACCTAACGGTATTGCCTAGCCAATTGTTACACATGGTCTACCTGACATTGACATGTCAGAAATGTCTCAAGTGTGTCGAAATCGAACAATGATATTTCTATGACCGGTTAATTGCCGTGCAGAGTCATCAACGTAAGTTCCAAATGCCAAACGTACTGACACATGTGGTCTCTTTTATCTGCTATGGTGTGGCATCGCTATTTGCTATAATATTTCGAATATTATGTATTCTCTTGTTAACACTAACAACATATATATTAGTACAACATTGAATTCGCTGGTAAATCATGAAGCATAATGTTCACGACCTTACAATCAATTATAGTACATTGGAAATGTCACCCTGACCTGGACTGTGTGCAACTGAATGGTATTAGTGTACGTATTCTGCTCTGAAACGTTTACAAACATTGATTGACTGGTTGCAACGTTACACGAGAAGGATTCAGGCACACTTATTTCTATGACTGAGTATTCTCAATTCTATATATTCTCTTCTTAGCAGATATGTTTGTATGTATTCTAAGTGAATTAATACATGTACAGAAATGCCCAATGCGACATATATAATTACCTACCATCACTACATGTCAATTATTGATATCATTCTATTTATTTTCAGAAGTATGTAAACCTATGTATATTTGAATTATCCTATAAGTGTGCATATCAATGCTTGTTCGAAATGTGAGCTTTACGTAACTTTTTTAAGACACTTGATATTAAACAACATTTCCACCAAAAGTGACCATTTCTAACATATACAAGTCGCATAGAATAGAACATAATAATCGGCTTTACAAAAATCACTATGAGATTCAAAAACGAGTCAAGGTGTTAAGAGTTAGTACTCGATACAATGATTTGGAATAATATATCCGAACACATTCGCTCTTACAAAACTCTGATACATTTCATTTATAACTTGGTGGTATGGGTCAAACATATTTAAAATGTAATTCTATATTAGTAAATTATTGTAGGTTTACGTCGTTTTGTTCGAACTTGCGTACTTTACAGGTTATATGTGTACGTATATAGAAATGTTGTATAATATGCATACCCGTATATATTTTATGAAAAGATGAGATTATTCGTATGGGTAATTGGTTCACCACGTGCAAATAATATAAATTATTATATATCATTGATAATTCAGCAATATGATTGGCTGAAAACAGACCACGTGGGTGAATAGTTTTCGACTATCCGACATGATTTCCACAATTCGAATCCATTCCGGTACTTAGTTCCGCGAGCAGTTTGGCGATGTAAAATTTTGGTTGCTATTGCACGTGCGTGCGCGTTTCTACAGTGCTTTCAAATAACATAAAGCTACATTCAAATGTATGCTAATTCTAGTGACAACTACCGGACTTGTCCTGGTGCACCATTCTACTGGTGGAGTCTACGACGCAAAGAAGTAGAATAGCTGATCGATTCGGCCAGTTAACGTCCGAGGACGAACCAGACTTACTTGTCGAACAAATACACTCAACGGCAACAACAAGAGATTTCGTCAGTGCACCCAAACCGACACAGAATATTCATTGGAGGATCTGTTAAATGGAAACGTCGTCTCGGTGACTGATCTTCATATGGGATAAGATCACACTCTAGAATATAACATATAACTTCATATATTATGTCCTAGATGTGCTGATCGAATATGCTTGTTTTTATAGGGTCGACAAAATAAACAGTTTGCTTCAAATACTGTCAACGCAGATTGAAGACAATGCTTTTGATGTACGAGCATTAGGGTCAGACTGGGGATCGAACCAGCGATCCCTGGATTCCCAGTCCAGCGTATTAACCACTGGACTACTTATCCGTCTTGTACTATAAATTCATCAACTAATGATCGAAGAAACAAACAGAAACAGAAAATTCAAAACAAAACTTCAAACCAAGACGACCATTGCCCTGGGTCATATTGTGATACACACGTGATCAATGCAATGTCAACCACATGAGCAATTATTGAGTGTTCCAACAAAATAGTAGTGTTGGTACTACCGTTAACGTAGTTACAAATACAGCATGGACAGTGACCACACGGAGCTACAAATACAGCATGGACAGTGACCACACGGAGTTACAAATACAGCATGGACAGTGACCACACGGAGTTACAAATACAGCATGGACAGTGACCACACAGAGTAACAAATACCGCATGAACAGTGACCACACGGAGTAACAAACACAACATGGACAGTGACCACACGGAGTAACAAACACAACATGGACAGTGACCACACAGAGTAACAAACACAGCATGGACAGTGACCACACGGAGTAACAAACACAGCATGGACAGTGACCACACGGAGTAACAAATACCGCATGAACAGTGACCACACGGAGTAACAAACACAACATGGACAGTGACCACACGGAGTAACAAACACAGCATGGACAGTGACCACACGGAGTAACAAACACAACATGGACAGTGACCACACGGAGTAACAAACACAGCATGGACAGTGACCACACGGAGTAACAAACACAACATGGACAGTGACCACACGGAGTAACAAACACAGCATGGACAGTGACCACACGGAGTAACAAACACAGCATGGACAGTGACCACACGGAGTAACAAATACCGCATGAACAGTGACCACACGGAGTAACAAACACAACATGGACAGTGACCACACGGAGTAACAAACACAACATGGACAGTGACCACACGGAGTTACAAACACAACATGGACAGTGACCACACCGAGTAACAAATACCTCATGGACAGTGACCACACGGAGTAACAAATACCGCATGAACAGTGACCACACGGAGTAACAAACACAACATGGACAGTGACCACACGGAGTAACAAATACCGCATGGACAGTGACCACACGGAGTAACAAACACAACATGGACAGTGACCACACGGAGTTACAAACACAGCATGGACCGTGACCACACGGAGTTACAAACACAGCATGGACACTGACCACACGAGTTACAAACACAGCATGGACAGTGACCACACGGAGTAACAAATACCGCATGGACAGTGACCACACGGAGTAACAAACACAACATGGACAGTGACCACACGGAGTAACAAACACCGCATGGACAGTGACCACACGGAGTAACAAATACCGCATGGACAGTGACCACACGGAGTAACAAACACAACATGGACAGTGACCACACGGAGTTACAAACACAGCATGGACCGTGACCACACGGAGTTACACACACAGCATGGACCGTGACCAAACGAAGTTACAAACACAGCATGGACAGTGACCACACGGAGTTACTAACACAGCATGGACAGTGACCACACGGAGTAACAAATGCCGCATGAACAGTGACCACACGGAGTAACAAACACAACATGGACAGTGACCACACAGAGTAACAAACACAGCATGGACAGTGACCACACGGAGTAACAAATACCGCATGGACAGTGACCACACGGAGTAACAAACACAACATGGACAGTGACCACACGGAGTTACAAACACAACATGGACAGCGATCACACGGAGTAACAAACACAGCATGCACAGTGACCACACGGAGTAACAAATACCGCATGACCAGTGACCACACGGAGTAACAAACACAACATGGACAGTGACCACACGGAGTAACAAATACCGCATGAACAGCGACCACACGGAGTAACAAACACAACATGGACAGTGACCACACGGAGTAACAAAGACAACATGGTCAGTGACCACACGGAGTTACAAACACAACATGGACAGTGACCACACCGAGTAACAAATACCTCATGGACAGTGACCACACGGAGTAACAAATACCGCATGAACAGTGACCACACGGAGTAACAAACACAACATGGACAGTGACCACACGGAGTAACAAATACCGCATGGATAGTGACCACACGGAGTAACAAACACAACATGGACATTGACCACACGGAGTTACAAACACAGCATGGACCGTGACCACACGGAGTTACAAACACAGCATGGACCCTGACCACACGGAGTAACAAATACCGCATGAACAGTGACCACACGGAGTAACAAACACAACATGGACAGTGACCAAACAGAGTAACAAACACAGCATGGACAGTGACCACACGGAGTAACAAACACAGCATGGACAGTGACCACACGGAGTAACAAATACCGCATGAACAGTGACCACACTGAGTAACAAACACAACATGGACAGTGACCACATGGAGTAACAAACACAACATGGACAGTGACCACACGGAGTTACAAACACAACATGGACAGCGATCACACGGAGTAACAAACACAGCATGCACAGTGACCACACGGAGTAACAAATACCGCATGACCAGTGACCACACGGAGTAACAAACACAACATTGACAGTGACCACACGGAGTAACAACCACATCATGGACAGTGACCACACGGAGTAACAAACACAGCATGGACAGTGACCACACGGAGTAACAAATACCGCATGAACAGCGACCACACGGAGTAACAAACACAACATGGACAGTGACCACACGGAGTAACACACACAGCATGGACAGTGACCACACGGAGTAACAAATACCGCATGAACAGTGACCACACGGAGTAACAAACACAACATGGACAGTGACCACACGGAGAAACAAACACAACATGGACAGTGACCACACGGAGTTACAAAACAACATGGACAGTGACCACACCGAGTAACAAATACCCCATGGACAGTGACCACACGGAGTAACAAATACCGCATGAACAGTGACCACACGGAGTAACAAACACAACATGGACAGTGACCACACGGAGTAACAAATACCGCATGGACAGTGACCACACGGAGTAACAAACACAACATGGACAGTGACCACACGGAGTTACAAACACAGCATGGACAGTGACCACACGGAGTTACAAACACAGCATGGACAGTGACCACACGGAGTTACAAACACAGCATGGACAGTGACCACACGGAGTTACAAAACAGCATGGACAGTGACCACACGGAGTTACAAACACAGCATGGACAGTGACCACACGGAGTAACAAATACCGCATGGACAGTGACCACACGGAGTAACAAATACCGCATGGACAGTGACCACACGGAGTAACAAACACAACATGGACAGTGACCACACGGAGTTACAAACACAGCATGGACAGTGACCACACGGAGTTACAAACACAGCATGGACAGTGACCACACGGAGTTACAAACACAGCATGGACAGTGACCACACGGAGTTACAAACACAGCATGGACAGTGACCACACGGAGTTACTAACACAGCATGGACAGTGACCACACGGAGTTACAAACACAGCATGGACAGTGACCACACGGAGCTACAAACACAGCATGGACAGTGACCACACGGAGCTACAAACACAGCATGGACAGTGACCACACGGAGTTACAAACACAACATGGACAGTGACCACACGGAGTTACAAACACAGCATGGACAGTGACCAAACGGAGTTACAAACACAGCATGGACAGTGACCACACGGAGCTACAAACACAGCATGGACAGTGACCACAAGGAGTTACAAACACAACATGGACAGTGACCACACGGAGCTACAAACACAGCATGGACGGTGACCACACGGAGTAACAAATACAGCATGGACAGTATCCACACGGAGTAACAAATACCGCATGGACAGTGACCACACGGAGTAACAAACACAGCATGGACAGTGACCACACGGAGTTACAAATACAGCATGGACAGTGACCACACGGAGTAACAAATACAGCATGGACAGTGACCACACGAAGTAACAAATACAGCATGGACAGTGACCACACGGAGTAACAAATACAGCATGGACAGTAACCACACGGAGTAACAAATACAGCATGGACAGTGACCACACGGAGTAACAAATACAGCATGGACAGTGATCACACGGAGTAACAAATACAGCATGGACAGTGACCACACGGAGTAACAAATACAGCATGGACAGTGACCACACGGAGCTACAAACACAGCATGGACAGTGACCACACGGAGTTACTAACACAGCATGGACAGTGACCACACGGAGTTACAAACACAGCATGGACAGTGACCACACGGAGCTACAAACACAGCATGGACAGTGACCACACGGAGCTACAAACACAGCATGGAGAGTGAGCACACGGAGTTACAAACACAACATGGACAGTGACCACACGGAGTTACAAACACAGCATGGACAGTGACCACACGGATTACAAACACAGCATGGACAGTGACCACACGGAGCTACAAACACAGCATGGACAGTGACCACAAGGAGTTACAAACACAACATGGACAGTGACCACACGGAGCTACAAACACAGCATGGACGGTGACCACACGGAGTAACAAATACCGCATGGACAGTGACCACACGGAGTAACAAATACCTCATGGACAGTGACCACACGGAGTTACAAACACAGCATGGACAGTGACCACACGGAGTAACAAACACAGCATGGACAGTGACCACACGGAGTAACAAATACCGCATGAACAGTGACCACACGGAGTAACAAACACAACATGGACAGTAACCACACGGAGTAACAAACACAACATGGACAGTGACCACACGGAGTTACAAACACAACATGGACAGCGATCACACGGAGTAACAAACACAGCATGCACAGTGACCACACGGAGTAACAAATACCGCATGACCAGTGACCACACGGAGTAACAAACACAACATGGACAGTGACCACACGGAGTAACAAACACATCATGGACAGTGACCACACGGAGTAACAAACACAGCATGGACAGTGACCACACGGAGTAACAAATACCGCATGAACAGCGACCACACGGAGTAACAAACACAACATGGACAGTGACCACACGGAGTAACAAAGACAACATGGACAGTGACCACACGGAGTAACAAACACAACATGGACAGTGACCACACGGAGTAACAAATACCGCATGGACAGTGACCACACGGAGTAACAAACACAACATGGACATTGACCACACGGAGTTACAAACACAGCATGGACCGTGACCACACGGAGTTACAAACACAGCATGGACCCTGACCACACGGAGTTACAAACACAGCATGGACAGTGACCACACGGAGTAACAAACACAGCATGGACAGTGACCACACGGAGTAACAAACACAGCATGGACAGTGACCACACGGAGTAACAAATACCGCATGAACAGTGACCACACGGAGTAACAAACACAACATGGACAGTGACCACACGGAGTAACAAACACAACATGGACAGTGACCACACGGAGTTACAAACACAACATGGACAGTGACCACACGGAGTAACAAATACCTCATGGACAGTGACCACACGGAGTAACAAATACCGCATGAACAGTGACCACACGGAGTAACAAAAACAACATGGACAGTGACCACACGGAGTAACAAATACCGCATGGAAAGTGACCACACGGAGTAACAAACACAACATGGACAGTGACCACACGGAGTAACAAATACCGCATGGACAGTGACCACACGGAGTAACAAACACAACATGGACAGTGACCACACGGAGTAACAAATACCGCATGGACAGTGACCACACGGAGTAACGAATACCGCATGGACAGTGACCACACGGAGTAACAAACACAACATGGACAGTGACCACACGGAGTAACAAATACCGCATGGACAGTGACCACACGGAGTAACAAACACAACATGGACAGTGACCACACGGAGTTACAAACACAGCATGGACCGTGACCACACGGAGTTACAAACACAGCATGGACAGTGACCACACGGAGTTACAAACACAGCATGGACAGTGACCACACGGAGTTACAAACACAGCATGGACAGTGACCACACGGAGTTACAAACACAGCATGGACAGTGACCACACGGAGTTACAAACACAGCATGGACAGTGACCACACGGAGTTACAAACACAACATGGACAGTGACCACACGGAGTTACAAACACAGCATGGACAGTGACCACACGGAGTTACAAACACAGCATGGACAGTGACCACACGGAGTTACAAACACAGCATGGACAGTGACCACACGGAGTAACAAACACAGCATGGACAGTGACCACACGGAGTAACAAATACAGCATGGACAGTGACCACAGGAGTACAAAACAGCTGGACAGTGACCACACGGAGTAACAAACACAGCATGGACAGTGACCACACGGAGTAACAAATACAGCATGGACAGTGACCACACGGAGTAACAAACACAGCATGGACAGTGACCACACGGAGTAACAAATACAGCATGGACAGTGACCACACGGAGTTACAAACACAGCATGGACAGTGACCACACGGAGTTACAAACACAGCATGGACAGTGACCACACGGAGTAACAAACACAGCATGGACAGTGACCACACGGAGTAACAAACACAGCATGGACAGTGACCACACGGAGTAACAAATACCGCATGGACAGTGACCACACGGAGTAACAAACACAACATGGACAGTGACCACACGGAGTAACAAACACAGCATGGACAGTGACCACACGGAGTTACAAACACAACATGGACAGTGATCACACGGAGTAACAAACACAGCATGGACAGTGACCACACGGAGTAACAAATACCGCATGACCAGTGACCACACGGAGTAACAAACACAACATGGACAGTGACCACACGGAGTAACAAACACATCATGGACAGTGACCACACGGAGTAACAAACACAGCATGGACAGTGACCACACGGAGTAACAAATACCGCATGAACAGTGACCACACGGAGTAACAAACACAACATGGACAGTGACCACACGGAGTAACAAAGACAACATGGACAGTGACCACACGGAGTTACAAACACAACATGGACAGTGACCACACCGAGTAACAAATACCTCATGGACAGTGACCACACGGAGTAACAAATACCGCATGAACAGTGACCACACGGAGTAACAAACACAACATGGACAGTGACCACACGGAGTAACAAATACCGCATGGACAGTGACCACACGGAGTAACAAACACAACATGGACAGTGACCACACGGAGTTACAAACACAGCATGGACCGTGACCACACGGAGTTACAAACACAGCATGGACCGTGACCACACGGAGTTACAAACACAGCATGGACAGTGACCACACGGAGTTAAAAACACAGCATGGACAGTGACCACACGGAGTAACAAACACAGCATGGACAGTGACCACACGGAGTAACAAACACAGCATGGACAGTGACCACACGGAGTAACAAATACAGCATGGACAGTGACCACACGGAGTTACAAACACAGCATGGACGGTGACCACACGGAGTAACAAATACAGCATGGACAGTGACCACACGGAGTAACAAACACCGCATGGACAGTGACCACACGGAGTAACAAACACAGCATGGACAGTGACCACACGGAGTTACAAATACAGCATGGACAGTGACCACACGGAGTAACAAATACAGCATGGACAGTGACCACACGGAGTAACAAATACAGCATGGACAGTGACCACACGGAGTAACAAATACAGCATGGACAGTGACCACACGGAGTAACAAATACAGCATGGACAGTGACCACACGGAGTAACAAATACAGCATGGACAGTGACCACACGGAGTAACAAATACAGCATGGACAGTGACCACACGGAGTAACAAATACAGCATGGACAGTGACCACACGGAGCTACAAACACAGCATGGACAGTGACCACACGGAGTTACTAACACAGCATGGACAGTGACCACACGGAGTTACAAACACAGCATGGACAGTGACCACACGGAGCTACAAACACAGCATGGACAGTGACCACACGGAGCTACAAACACAGCATGGACAGTGACCACACGGAGTTACAAACACAACATGGACAGTGACCACACGGAGTTACAAACACAGCATGGACAGTGACCACACGGATTACAAACACAGCATGGACAGTGACCACACGGAGCTACAAACACAGCATGGACAGTGACCACAAGGAGTTACAAACACAACATGGACAGTGACCACACGGAGCTACAAACACAGCATGGACAGTGACCACACGGAGTAACAAATACAGCATGGACAGTGACCACACGGAGTAACAAACACAGCATGGACAGTGACCACACGGAGTAACAAATACAGCATGGACAGTGACCACACGGAGTAACAAACACAGCATGGACAGTGACCACACGGAGTAACAAACACAGCATGGACAGTGACCACACGGAGTAACAAATGCCGCATGGACAGTGACCACACGGAGTAACAAACACAGCATGGACAGTGACCACACGGAGTAACAAATACCGCATGAACAGTGACCACACGGAGTAACAAACACAACATGGACAGTGACCACACGGAGTAACAAACACAACATGGACAGTGACCACACGGAGTAACAAACACAGCATGGACAGTGACCACACGGAGTAACAAACACAGCATGGACAGTGACCACACGGAGTAACAAATACCGCATGGACAGTGACCACACGGAGTAACAAACACAACATGGACAGTGACCACACGGAGTAACAAACACAACATGGACAGTGACCACACGGAGTTACAAACACAACATGGACAGTGACCACACGGAGTAACAAACACAGCATGGACAGTGACCACACGGAGTAACAAATACCGCATGACCAGTGACCACACGGAGTAACAAACACAACATGGACAGTGACCACACGGAGTAACAAACACATCATGGACAGTGACCACACGGAGTAACAAACACAGCATGGACAGTGACCACACGGAGTAACAAATACCGCATGGACAGTGACCACACGGAGTAACAAACACAACATGGACAGTGACCACACGGAGTTACAAACACAGCATGGACAGTGACCACACGAGTTACAAACACAGCATGGACAGTGACCACACGGAGTAACAAATACCGCATGGACAGTGACCACACGGAGTAACAAACACAACATGGACAGTGACCACACGGAGTAACAAATACCGCATGGACAGTGACCACACGGAGTTACAAACACAGCATGGACAGTGACCACACGGAGCTACAAACACAGCATGGACAGTGACCACACGGAGTTACTAACACAGCATGGACAGTGACCACACGGAGTTACAAACACAGCATGGACAGTGACCAAACGGAGGTACAAACACAGCATGGACAGTGACCACACGGAGCTACAAACACAGCATGGACAGTGACCACACGGAGTTACTAACAAAGCATGGACAGTGACCACACGGAGTTACAAACACAACATGGACAGTGACCAAACGGATTTACTAACACAGCATGGACAGTGACCACACGGAGCTACAAACACAGCATGGACAGTGACCACAAGGAGTTACAAAACACAACATGGACAGTGACCACACGGAGCTACAAACACAGCATGGACGATGACCACACGGAGTAACAAATACAGCATGGACAGTATCCACACGGAGTAACAAATACCGCATGGACAGTGACCACACGGAGTAACAAACACAGCATGGACAGAGACCACACGAAGTAACAAATACAGCATGGACAGTGACCACACGGAGTAACAAATACAGCATGGACAGTGACCACACGGAGTAACAAATACAGCATGGACAGTGACCACACGGAGTAACAAATACAGCATGGACAGTGACCACACGGAGTAACAAATACAGCATGGACAGTGACCACACGGAGTAACAAATACAGCATGGACAGTGACCACACGGAGCTACAAACACAGCATGGACAGTGACCACACGGAGTTACTAACACAGCATGGACAGTGACCACACGGAGTTACAAACACAGCATGGACAGTGACCACACGGAGCTACAAACACAGCATGGACAGTGACCACACGGAGCTACAAACACAGCATGGAGAGTGAGCACACGGAGTTACAAACACAACATGGACAGTGACCACACGGAGTTACAAACACAGCATGGACAGTGACCACACGGATTACAAACACAGCATGGACAGTGACCACACGGAGCTACAAACACAGCATGGACAGTGACCACAAGGAGTTACAAACACAACATGGACAGTGACCACACGGAGCTACAAACACAGCATGGACAGTGACCACACGGAGTAACAAATACCTCATGGACAGTGACCACACGGAGTTACAAACACAGCATGGACAGTGACCACACGGAGTAACAAATACAGCATGGACAGTGACCACACGGAGTAACAAATACAGCATGGACAGTGACCACACGGAGTAACAAATACAGCATGGACAGTGACCACACGGAGTAACAAATACAGCATGGACAGTGACCACACGGAGTAACAAATACAGCATGGACAG
>CM026391.1:10713965-10766597 GCA_014843695.1 Archivesica marissinica
AACAAACACATCATGGACAGTGACCACACGGAGTAACAAACACAGCATGGACAGTGACCACACGGAGTAACAAATACCGCATGAACAGTGACCACACGGAGTAACAAACACAACATGGACAGTGACCACACGGAGTTACAAACACAGCATGGACAGTGACCACACGAGTTACAAACACAGCATGGACAGTGACCACACGGAGTAACAAATACAGCATGGACAGTGACCACACGGAGTAACAAACACAGCATGGACAGTGACCACACGGAGTAACAAATACCGCATGGACAGTGACCACACGGAGTAACAAACACAACATGGACAGTGACCACACGGAGTTACAAACACAGCATGGACAGTGACCACACGGAGTACAAACACAGCATGGACAGTGACCAAACGGAGTAACAAACACAGCATGGACAGTGACCACACGGAGCTACAAACACAGCATGGACAGTGACCACACGGAGTTACTAACACAGCATGGACAGTGACCACACGGAGTTACAAACACAGCATGGACAGTGACCACACGGAGCTACAAAAACAGCATGGACAGTGACCACACGGAGCTACAAACACAGCATGGACAGTGACCACACGGAGTTACAAACACAACATGGACAGTGACCACACGGAGTTACAAACACAGCATGGACAGTGACCAAACGGAGTTACAAACACAGCATGGACAGTGACCACACGGAGCTACAAACACAGCATGGACAGTGACCACAAGGAGTTACAAACACAACATGGACAGTGACCACACGGAGCTACAAACACAGCATGGACGGTGACCACACGGAGTAACAAATACAGCATGGACAGTAACCACACGGAGTAACAAATACCGCATGGACAGTGACCACACGGAGTAACAAACACAGCATGGACAGTGACCACACGGAGTTACAAATACAGCATGGACAGTGACCACACGGAGTAACAAATACAGCATGGACAGTGACCACACGGAGTAACAAATACAGCATGGACAGTGACCACACGGAGTAACAAATACAGCATGGACAGTAACCACACGGAGTAACAAATACAGCATGGACAGTGACCACACGGAGTAACAAATACAGCATGGACAGTGATCACACGGAGTAACAAATACAGCATGGACAGTGACCACACGGAGTAACAAATACAGCATGGACAGTGACCACACGGAGCTACAAACACAGCATGGACAGTGACCACACGGAGTTACTAACACAGCATGGACAGTGACCACACGGAGTTACAAACACAGCATGGACAGTGACCACACGGAGCTACAAACACAGCATGGACAGTGACCACACGGAGCTACAAACACAGCATGGACAGTGACCACACGGAGTTACAAACACAACATGGACAGTGACCACACGGAGTTACAAACACAGCATGGACAGTGACCACACGGAGTACAAACACAGCATGGACAGTGACCACACGGAGCTACAAACACAGCATGGACAGTGACCACACGGAGTTACAAACACAGCATGGACAGTGACCACACGGAGTTACAAACACAGCATGGACAGTGACCACACGGAGCTACAAACACAGCATGGACAGTGACCACACGGAGCTACAAACACAGCATGGACGGTGACCACACGGAGTAACAAATACAGCATGGACAGTATCCACACGGAGTAACAAATACCGCATGGACAGTGACCACACGGAGTAACAAACACAGCATGGACAGTGACCACACGGAGTTACAAATACAGCATGGACAGTGACCACACGGAGTAACAAATACAGCATGGACAGTGACCACACGAAGTAACAAATACAGCATGGACAGTGACCACACGGAGTAACAAATACAGCATGGACAGTAACCACACGGAGTAACAAATACAGCATGGACAGTGACCACACGGAGTAACAAATACAGCATGGACAGTGATCACACGGAGTAACAAATACAGCATGGACAGTGACCACACGGAGTAACAAATACAGCATGGACAGTGACCACACGGAGCTACAAACACAGCATGGACAGTGACCACACGGAGTTACTAACACAGCATGGACAGTGACCACACGGAGTTACAAACACAGCATGGACAGTGACCACACGGAGCTACAAACACAGCATGGACAGTGACCACACGGAGCTACAAACACAGCATGGAGAGTGACCACACGGAGTTACAAACACAACATGGACAGTGACCACACGGAGTTACTAACACAGCATGGACAGTGACCACACGGAGTTACAAACACAGCATGGACAGTGACCACACGGAGCTACAAACACAGCATGGACAGTGACCACACGGAGCTACAAACACAGCATGGAGAGAGAGCACACGGAGATACAAACACAACATGGACAGTGACCACACGGAGTTAGAAACACAGCATGGACAGTGACCACACGGATTACAAACACAGCATGGACAGTGACCACACGGAGCTACAAACACAGCATGGACAGTGACCACAAGGAGTTACAAACACAACATGGACAGTGACCACACGGAGCTACAAACACAGCATGGACGGTGACCACACGGAGTAACAAATACCGCATGGACAGTGACCACACGGAGTAACAAATACCTCATGGACAGTGACCACACGGAGTTACAAACACAGCATGGACAGTGACCACACGGAGTAACAAACACAGCATGGACAGTGACCACACGGAGTAACAAATACCGCATGAACAGTGACCACACGGAGTAACAAACACAACATGGACAGTAACCACACGGAGTAACAAACACAACATGGACAGTGACCACACGGAGTTACAAACACAACATGGACAGCGATCACACGGAGTAACAAACACAGCATGCACAGTGACCACACGGAGTAACAAATACCGCATGACCAGTGACCACACGGAGTAACAAACACAACATGGACAGTGACCACACGGAGTAACAAACACATCATGGACAGTGACCACACGGAGTAACAAACACAGCATGGACAGTGACCACACGGAGTAACAAATACCGCATGAACAGTGACCACACGGAGTAACAAACACAACATGGACAGTGACCACACGGAGTAACAAAGACAACATGGACAGTGACCACACGGAATTACAAACACAACATGGACAGTGACCACACCGAGTAACAAATACCTCATGGACAGTGACCACACGGAGTAACAAATACCGCATGAACAGTGACCACACGGAGTAACAAACACAACATGGACAGTGACCACACGGAGTAACAAATACCGCATGGACAGTGACCACACGGAGTAACAAACACAACATGGACAGTGACCACACGGAGTTACAAACACAGCATGGACCGTGACCACACGGAGTTACAAACACAGCATGGACCCTGACCACACGGAGTTACAAACACAGCATGGACAGTGACCACACGGAGTAACAAATACCGCATGGACAGTGACCACACGGAGTAACAAATACCGCATGGACAGTGACCACACGGAGTAACAAACACAACATGGACAGTGACCACACGGAGTTACAAACACAGCATGGACCGTGACCACACGGAGTTACAAACACAGCATGGACCGTGACCAAACGGAGTTACAAACACAGCATGGACAGTGACCACACGGAGCTACAAACACTGCATGGACAGTGACCACACGGAGTTACTAACACAGCATGGACAGTGACCACACGGAGTTACAAACACAGCATGGACAGTGACCACACGGAGATACAAAAACAGCATGGACAGTGACCACACGGAGCTACAAACACAGCATGGACAGTGACCACACGGAGTTACAAACACAACATGGACAGTGACCACACGGAGTTACAAACACAGCATGGACAGTGACCACACGGAGTTACAAACACAGCATGGACAGTGACCACACGGAGTTACAAACACAGCATGGACAGTGACCACACGGAGTAACAAATACAGCATGGACAGTGACCACACGGAGTAACAAATACAGCATGGACAGTGACCACACGGAGTAACAAATACAGCATGGACAGTAACCACACGGAGTAACAAATACAGCATGGACAGTGACCACACGGAGTAACAAATACAGCATGGACAGTGACCACACGGAGTAACAAATACAGCATGGACAGTGACCACACGGAGTAACAAATACAGCATGGACAGTGACCACACGGAGCTACAAACACAGCATGGACAGTGACCACACGGAGTTACTAACACAGCATGGACAGTGACCACACGGAGTTACAAACACAGCATGGACAGTGACCACACGGAGCTACAAACACAGCATGGACAGTGACCACACGGAGCTACAAACACAGCATGGAGAGTGAGCACACGGAGTTACAAACACAACATGGACAGTGACCACACGGAGTTACAAACACAGCATGGACAGTGACCACACGGATTACAAACACAGCATGGACAGTGACCACACGGAGCTACAAACACAGCATGGACAGTGACCACAAGGAGTTACAAACACAACATGGACAGTGACCACACGGAGCTACAAACACAGCATGGACGGTGACCACACGGAGTAACAAATACAGCATGGACAGTGACAACACGGAGTAACAAATACAGCATGGACAGTGACAACACGGAGTTACAAATACAGCATGGACAATGACCACATGGAGTAATAAATACAGCGTGGACAGTGATCACACGGAGTAACAAATACAGCATGGACAGTGACCACACGGAGTTACAAACACAACCTGGACAGTGACCACACGGAGTTACAAACACAGCATGGACAGTGACCACACGGAGTAACAAATACAGCATGGACAGTGACCACACGGAGTTACAAACACAGCATGGACAGTGACCACACGGAGTAACAAATACTTCATGGACAGTGACCACACGGAGTTACAAACACAGCATGGACAGTGACCACACGGAGTAACAAATACAGCATGGACAGTGACCACACGGAGTTACAAATACCACATGGACAGTGACGACACGGAGTTACAAACACAGCATGGACAGTGACCAAGCGGAGTAACAAATACTTCATGGACAGTGACCACACGGAGTTACAAACACAACATGGACAGTGACCACACGGAGCTACAAACACAGCATGGACAGTGCCCACACGGAGTAAAAAATACAGCATGGACAGTGACCACACGGAGTATCAAATACCTCATGGACAGTGATCACACGGAGTTACAAACACAACATGAACAGTGACCACACGGAGCTACAAACACAGCGTGGACAGTGACCACACGGAGTAACAAATACAGCATGGAGAGTGACCACACGGAGTAACAAATACCTCATGGACAGTGACCACACGGAGTTACAAACACAACATGTACAGTGACCACACGGAGCTACAAACAGAGCATGGACAATGACCACACGGAGTTACAAATACAGCATGGACAGTGACCACACGGAATTACAAACAAAGCATTGACCGTGACCACACGGAGTTACAAACATAGCATGGGTGTGACCACATGGAGATACAAATACAGCAAGGACCGTGACCACACGGAGTTACAAATACAGCATGGACCGTTACCACACGGAGTTACAAATACAGCATTGACCGTGACCACATGGAGTTACAAACACAGCATGGACAGTGACCACACGGAGTAACAAATACAGCATGGACAGTGACCACACCGAGTAACAAATACAGCCTAGACAGTGACAACACGAAGTTACGTATACATCATTGACCGTGACCACACGGAGTTACAAATACAGTATGGACAGTGACCACACGGAGTTACAAATACAGCAAGGAAAGGAAACACATGGTGTTACAAATACAGAAGGACCGTGACCACAAGGAGTTACAAATACAGCAAGGACCGTGACAACAATGAATTACAAATACAGCAAGGACCGTGATCCCTTGATCACATGGAGTAACAAGCACAGTGTGGAAACCTACGGGTGCAATACTAATCGTTAGACTTTGCTAGAAAACTATGCGAATACGGAAATCTAATACGCGACGAATGTCTCTTTCTAATGTGTTGATCTCCATAGCATGAGATAAGTATGTCATTTAACGATACCACTACCTTCTATGTAATGTCATCATTGGTTATACTTATACAAATAAAATATCGTACTCTGGTCGCACGCTAGTCCTTGCCAACCATCCAAGCACCCTGTCGTCTGACATCTTCCTGTCACAGAGTTACAAGTCTGCTGGTCTGAACAGTGACATTGATGTGAACACCCCGTTCCAAATCTTTCCACATCACAGACTGCATATATAATACAATATTTTAATAATCGATAGCAATTCATACAAATGTATTTAATATAGAGAGTATGAAACAATGCATATTTCTATTTAATAAATACATTCAACACACAATCAGTGCGGGCGAACCGGACGCGACGGGGGACAGACAGGGAGGAAGGACAGATAATTGACAACAACATGAACATATTAATGGGAGTAAATTACTGTTTACACATATATGCACATTAGTATATTATATGAATATATAGTATACATATACATATGAGTAGCTTGCATGTATTTCCGATGTTCCAACAGCTGCATATATTCACATATTCATAATATAATGTATGTGCTCCTCTCTACATCGGAATGTTCCAACAGCTGCATATATTCACATATTCATAATATAATGTATGTGCTCCTCTCTACATCCGAATGTTCCAACAGCTGCATAGATTCACATATTCATAATATAATGTATGTGCTCCTCTACATCGGAATGTTCCAACAGCTGCATAGATTCACATATTCATAATATAATGTATGTGCTCCTCTACATCGGAATGTTCCAACAGCTGCATATATTCACATATTAATAATATAATGTATGTGCTCCTCTACATCGGAATGTTCCAACAGCTGCATATATTCACATATTCATAATATAATGTATGTGCTCCTCTACATCCGAATGTTCCAACAGCTGCATATATTCACATATTCATAATATAATGTATGTGCTCCTCTACAACGGAATGTTCCAACAGCTGCATATATTCACATATTCATAATATAATGTATGTGCTCCTCTACAACGGAATGTTCCAACAGCTGCATAGATTCACATATTCATAATAGAACGTATGTGCTCCTCTACATCCAAATGTTCGGCTTAAAAAGTCTTTTCAGGGAAAACAAAAACAACCCGGCTAATTCATTTTCATTAAGAGTTTTAGCAATAATAGAATGGCTGTGTACTTTAATACATATACATTATATCTCACAAATGCCTATACTTATATCGTTTTCCATTTATCTGATACACATTAGTATATTATATGAATATATAGTATACATATACATACGTTAGCTTGCATGTATTTCCGATGTTCCAACAGCTGCATAGATTCACATATTCATAAGAGAATATATGTGGTCCTCTCTGTATCCGAATGTTCGGCTTAAAAAGTCTTTTTCAGGGGAAACAAAAAGCCGGCTACTTCATTTTCTTTAAGATTGTTAGCAATAATAGAATGGCTGTGTACTTTTATAAACTTATTTGTAAAGTGTGAATAAATGAGACTGAAATAAATAAATATATATTATATCTCATAAATACTTATACTTATATTGTTTTCCATTTGTCTGATATCACCAGCACTTAATGCAACATGCGATATAGAAGGTCTAGCGCTATATATTGCTCTGTTGCGCTGTAACGATATGTACAGATATTATTAAAATTATAATTGAATAATGGCGATACTTACGTTTTTCGTATAATTTAAACTCACAAAGAATAAGGATAGGTTGGTTGAGTCTAATTTTGAAATACTGTGCGATGATAGCAGGTTGTAAGTATTTGATGAAGTGGGAATTGTGGTTGATGATTTGGCGTATTGTATACAACTTTACTCCATTAGTATTGCCGCCAGCCAAGGATACATTGCCAGCGTAGATAGCAGCATATTGTAACTGTTGTGGATCATCTGGTAAACATCAAAATATAAAAATAATGTAATATCAACCTGAATACAAAACAGTCCTACGTGTCTAACTGCACCAACATGATGTGACAAACCAACAGTCCTACTTGTCTAACTGCATCAATATGATATGACAAACCAACAGTCCTACTTGTCTAACTGCACCAATATGATGTGACAAACCAACAATCCTACTTGTCTAACTGCACCAATATGATATGACAAACCTACAATCCTACTTGTCCAACTGCATCCATAGGATATGATAAACCAACAATCCTACTTGTCTAACTGCATCAATATGATTTAACAAACCAACATTCCTACTTCTCTAACTGCATCAATATGATATGACAAATCAAAAATCCTACTTGTCTAACTGCATCAATATGATATGACAAACCAACAGTCCTACTTGTCTAACTGCATCAATATGATATGACAAACCAATAGTCCTACTTGTCTAACTGCACCAATATGATATGACAAACCAACAATTCTACTTTTCCAACTGCATCCATAGGATATGACAAACCAACAATCCTACTTGGCTAACTGCATCAATATGATATGACAAACCAACAGTCCTACTCGGCTAACTGCATTGATATTATATGACAAACCAACAGTCCTACTTGTCTAACTGCATCAATATGATAAACCAACAGTCCTACTTGTCTAACTGCATCAATATGATATGACAAACCAACAGTCCTACTTGTATAACTGCACCAATATGATATGACAAACCAAAAGTCCTACTTGTCTAACTGCATCAATATGATAAACAAACAGTCCTACTTGTCTAACTGCATCAATATGATATGACAAACCAACAGTCCTACTTGTCTAACTGCATCACTATGATATGACAAACCAACAATCCTACTTGTCTAACTTCATCAATATGATATGATAAACAAACAATCCTACTTGTCTAACTGCATCAATATGATATGACAAACCAACAGTCCTACTTGTCTAACTGCATCAATATGATATGACAAACCAACAGTCCTACTTGTCTAACTGCATCAATATGATATGACAAACCAACAGTCCTACCTGTCTAACTGCATCAATATGATATGACAAACACATACTTTAACTAAAATAAATTTTAAGTAAGTGGGTGGAGTTAGTTGATATAACTTGATAGTCAATCATATACAAAATGTCAGCATCAGGTGGAACATATCTGACTCAGTGCTCTCCGATACATGTACCCGACGCAAATGGAAGATATATGAGTACGCATATAAACATGAGTAAACTATAATTGCATTCTAATTGAGTTCTTCATTCACTCTAGGACATTACTCTCTAATCCAACATGTATATATGTGAGGGATTACTAAGATACGGACACAATGAATTCACGTGTAAATTATTAGGAAGTAGAGAACAGACGACAAA
Organism: Archivesica marissinica; assembly: GCA_014843695.1. Taxonomy (NCBI): domain Eukaryota; kingdom Metazoa; phylum Mollusca; class Bivalvia; order Venerida; family Vesicomyidae; genus Archivesica; species Archivesica marissinica. The sequence continues at coordinate 10,723,301 of CM026391.1, forward strand.
CCGCTATTACAGATGTTATTTTACAGAGAACTACATTAGATCATTACAATGGTGTAAGTGCAGAGGTAATATATATATATATATATAGCATACTTGTCTGGCGACCAAATACTTCCAATGCATCTATAAGGTAGTTGTTTCCCAGATTAATCTGCCACCATGATAAATATGTGGCTCCATTAGTAACACTGCAGCATTTACAAGTATCTATCAGTTGACTCTCACTTCCATCTATTGCGTTTGAAGAATCGTAATTGTTGAACATGCTAGATTGACTGGTGCTGACCGAGTTTTTCACACGGCTGATGAGATTTACACCTGCAAATATTGACATTATATCGATTATTTAGGATTTTCTAAATACCATTCCAATTCCATTACACACAATGGCTAAGCCAAAACTAACGGACATATGTTGGTCCACATCGAAACTAAAAGATTATGAGTTCGAACTAACGACCAGAACAGATTTAAAATCCACTTTGCCCGTTCTCTATCATTCAAGGCCATGGATTTCATAAGGAATGAGGTTATATATAGCAATTCAACTAAGTTGAAATAAGTAGTTTGTATTTAGTACAAATTGAGTTTAGCTCGATTGCGAAACAAGTTCTACAACTTATATTAATCAATCTCGAGACCTCATTCCTGATGGTGGAATCCATCGCCGCGAGGGAGAAAGAAGAGCCAACGTGGAAATTAAACACCTTGCATAAGGGCACAATCGTAACGGATCCAACAGAGCTCGAACTCCGGAACGGTCGCACCTGAAGCTTTGTATTGTCAGTTGTATTGCTTACATCTATAAGTTGCTATGTCTGCAAGCAGTCGACGACAATGCCTATACAGTGGAGTACACATGAATCCAGGCAGTAATTACGTAGAGGAATTGTATTGTGGTTTAGCTCCTGAGATTGCAAGGTGATTATGGTTTGTTTTGGAGATAAGTTTATCTTGTGTGTGTCTATCTTCTTAGATAACTTGATTAAAAGATTCAATTTGTATTATGCTTAGTGTTCCCACACTCTCACCTCTCCAGATCAAAGCACACTTACTCTTCAGAATAAAATACTGCCCTGTGAATCTACGTATGACACAAGATTAACTTTTATTATTGGATGTGTATGCAATGGACACTTACTCTTCAGAATATAATGTTTCCCCGTGAATCTACGTATGGCACAAGATTAACTTTCATTATTGGATGTAAATGCAAAGCACACTTACTCTTCAGAATATAATGTTACCTCGTGACTCTACGTATGACACATGATTAACCTTTATTATTGGATGTAAATACAAAGCACACTTACTCTTCAGAATATAATGTTACCCCGTGAATCTACATATGACACATTGTAACAAAATGAAAGTGACCATTTTAACTAATGTGTAGTTGGGGCCACTTTATTAATGGATTTCAGAGCATTTTGCCGTAACATTGAAACATTTATTCAGTGATTTTATCATAAATTGGGACGAATGTATCTATACAAGATAAAGGACAGTGGTGTATTATTATATATCACTTATAAGGGAAATTCCCGTTTAATTGATATAAATCCGACTAGTATTAGCAGATTTGGGTTTATTCTTTTCAAATCACTGTTCCCTTTATCAGTGAAATTAACCTCCAGGGCCTGACAAGAACGCGCAGTCAATATGGTATGTTTCATATCGGATGATAAAATGCATAGAAAAAGCGTGCGTATACTCAGGTGAAGGCTCTATATAAATTCGGTCCGGTACAGCGCACTGAGATTGCTTTCGGAACATCACACTTGACTGTTGTGGAATTGTACATGCGACAGATTTGGGTATGTAAAAATATATTATATTGTTCGTAGTTGTCATTAGGTTATTTTATCTGAACGTCGTCTAAAGCAACTGTCCGAGACGTTACCAGAAACATGTTGTAGTAAATCGTTATTAAATGTGTTTCTAGTGATTTACGACGATGGATATCTACTGTTCATTACATACATATTAATTAACTAATAACTACTGTTGAATCCAGTGTTGAATATATGGCTGGGGCAGAGTGGTGATCAGCTGTTATTGAAAGGGGTGTCAGGTACGCTCAAATTGCAGGAGCGGGGTAATAGGGTATCGAGTGATTCTAAGTTTGTGTATATATATAAAGATATACCATATGAGGTCATGCTGGGTACGGAGTCGTTGTATATTTAGACCGTGAAGGTCACCATGTGTATTGAGTCTACATAGACGTGTGTGTATCGATGTCTAAGCATTATGGTAACTATTGTCTTGTTGTTGTACCAACATGTTATACTATAAGGTGGTAAGAAGAGCCGAGTAGATTGACGTAGCACAAGGGTTTTATATTTGTTATTGTTGTAGTCGCTTCATGCCTGAACCAGGAGCCGTGAGAGGTGTAGCTCAGGGGCGTAGATCCTGTTCGGAACGATCAACATAACAAGCTGGGGCACGAGCCGACTGGGATAGTTTGCCGGCGTGAGCTGGTGACGTCCATATAATGGAGAGTGTCAGCGGTTAGCGGTAGCTGTACAGCATCGAGTCCGCCGTCAGTGGACAGGGTCCTTAGGACGCAGGGAGTTAGTGATCTTGTGTGTTGTAAATCTTTAAAGTGTGCATTATAGCACTGTGACGGCAATACTTGCCAAGTTTTAATGTGTGCATTATAGCACTGTGATGGCCATACGTGCCAATGTTTAAATAGGTGTATTATAGCCTAAAGTTAAAGCCGAGTGTGGAACGGCAGAGATATTTAAATCTCGGAACTGTGACATAAATTAACGGCATTGCCAGCCGAAGACCGGGCTCTATACCGGAAGTGAAGCAATCATCTGTGAAGAGCCAAACTACGGACAAACATACGTCTCTTACCATCCATTGTCTGTGTTGCAAGTGTTGTTTGATGTGTATTAAAAATTGTAAATCTACTTAGTCTTTATGCATACACTTGATCCTGGTATCCGTGACCCTGAGATAAGCTGGCCCTCGTGTCAGTCTGTGACAATGGTGTCAGAAGTGGGGTTAGCTTCTCGATAGGTCACGATGTCTAGGGTGAGTGGATGCATTGACTGAATAATTTAGTGGTTAGTATTACTGAGATTGTATGTTTCATTGTTTGTATTTTTGCTGTTCTTCTAGACACTCAAGAGTGGTATCCCGGGAGAACTGTCTGTGCTGTTGTGTGGGGACCAGGTCAGGACCTTACAGAATCTGAGTAAAGAACCTGAGTGAGTTTGCATTTCATTTAAGGTGTATCCGATGATGAACCATAGCCACACCAGGGTGTTTCTGTGGTAACGCACGGACTGAGGGTACAAATCTCCCTTCATTTGATCTACCTTACAGTGATCTCCCTTAAAGTTGTTGGATGATAGGGGATACGTTTACACAATACATGTGGGGTTATTGTATACTTGAGATACTAGTGGGCAATTGACTATATTGTGGTTGGGCTATAAGATAGCTGTGTAACAGACCTTAGCATATAGTTACCGGATATGTGAGATCCCGTGGTACATTAGTTGTATTCCTACAGTTGAAGTAGATGATAGAGTATTCCTACAGTGTTGAAATATATGATAGTGTATTCCTACAGTGTTGAAGTAGATGATAGTGTATTCCTACAGTGTTGAAGTAGATGATAGTGTATTCCTACAGTGTTGAAGTAGATGATAGTGTATTCCTAGAGTGTTGAAGTAGATGATAGTGTATTCCTACAGTGTTGAAGTAGATGATAGAGTATTCCTACAGTGTTGAAGTAGATGATAGTGTATTCCTACAGTGTTGAAGTAGATGATAGAGTATTCCTACAGTGTTGAAGTAGATGAGAGTGTATTCCTACAGTGTTGAAGTAGATGAGAGTGTATTCCTACACAGGGATTAGAGTATAGGAGACATAGATCTAATGATAATTAGATAGTAACATATATCTGAGTGATAGACACTTGAAGTAGTATAGTTAAAGTGCATTAATAGTTACTGGAGTGTAATTAAACATGGCCAGTTCATTAAAGGAGTTAGCTGAGATGGGTGAACGGTTAGGTTATGAAGGTGAGAGCTTGCGTAAGTTTATTAAGGATGAACAAGCTAGAGAAAGAGAAGAAAGAGTTCAAGAGAGAGAAGCTGAGAAGCTTAAGAAAGAGTTAGAGTTAGAATCTCGATTGAAAGAGAAAGAGTTAGAGCTAGAGTCTGAGAAGCTGAAGATAGAAGCTCATAAGTTAGAGAAAGAGAAAGAGTTAGAGTTCGAGTCTCGCAGGATAGAGTTAGAGCTAGAAGGGAGTCGCCATCAGCGGCAGTTAGAATTACTTGACCTCCAGCATAAACAAGGTATAGAGTTAGCAGACATGGATAGGACTAGAGGGCATAGAGCAGAAGGTGGAGAGAGTATTTTTATTAAAGGCCCTAAACTACCATATTTTAATCAGGATACGGATAACATGGATAGTTACTTGTCTAGATTTGAGCGGTATGCTGAGGCACAGAAATGGCATAGAGATCAGTGGTCTTTACATCTTAGTGCATTGCTTAAGGGTAAAGCGTTAGATGTGTACTGCAGATTACCTAATGATAATGCTAGTAATTACGAAGCCTTAAAAGCTGCATTGCTTAAGAGGTTTGAATTAGCGGAGGATGGATTTAGAAAGAGGTTTAAGCAGAGTAAGCCAGAGGTAAGAGAAACCTTTGTTCAGTTTATGAGAAGGTCGAAGAATTATTTAGATCGATGGTTTCAGTTGGGGAAGGTAGATCAGACGTATGAGGCAGTATTAGATTATCTTTTAAGGGACCAGTTGATGACTATTTGTAGCCAAGATTTGTATGTATTCTTGAGAGAGAAGAAGATTGAGAATGTTGAGGAAATGTCTGTACAGGCAGATTTGTTTGCAGAAGCTAGAGGAGGCTGTGTGCGTGTAGTACGAGATAGTAGAGATAGAGATAGGGCCAGTTTTAGTGAACAGAAGTATCAGACTAAGTATAGTGGTAGTCAAAGTAGCAACCAAACTTATTGGAAATGTTCATACTGCAGTGGAAATCATGTCAGTAGATTGTAGACGGAAGGACAGTAAGGGTCACAGAGTAGCAGCGATTGAGGATGATAGAAATATGGCAGAAACCGACATGTTGTCAGCCGGGGCGACAACCACAATCTATAAGAATGATAGAGGTAGTAGTTCCTTTAGAGGATATAGAGGTAATAATAACGGAGGTTATTATAGAGGTAGTTATGCATTTATAGGTAATCATGGTAACCATGGTGGAAATAGTCCATATGGAAGTAGTCAGAGAAGCCGTAGTATACAGATAAATAGTACTAGAGGACGTGGTAGGAGTGAGTCCAAAAGGTCAGATAGTTCTTGTTGTGTGCAAGAAGAACCTAGCTTAGGATCATGTATGGAGTTAGCTAAATGTCCTACAGCATTGGTAGTGTTAATGACCAGGCAGTTACGGCAATGAGAGATACGGGAGCAACATGTTTTGTAGTTAAAAAAGACTTAGTGTTACCTAAGCAATACACAGGTAGACAGAGATGTTGCAAATATATTGATGGGACAAAACGGTGTTTTCCTGTAGCGATCATAAAGGTGGATTGTCCGTTTTTTTCCGGCACAACGGAAGCATTGTGCATGGATACGCCACTGTATGAGTTAGTGATCGGTAACGTCAAAGGAGCTCAGAGTAGTGACATAGATGTATTAGCGGTAGAGACCAGGGGTCAAAATAAGGCGGTAGCAAAGCCTTATAAGAAATTGATTGTACCAGATAAGGTTCTAGATATATCCAAGGAAGAGTTTCTAGTGTTACAGAGAGAGGATAAGACTTTAGAGGTTCTAAAAGGGAAAGCAGAGAGTAGAACCATTAGCAAACATAAAGGTGGTGGTAGAGTAGGATTTCTGTGGAAGAATAGATTACTCTACAGAGAATTAGAGTTTAAGGATGGTAAAAAGGTGTACCAACTAGTTGTACCAGTGAAATGTAGAGAGTCGGTACTGAAAGTGGGTCATGAAGCTTTAATGGTAGGGCATTGGGGTATTAGAAAGACTATCCATAGGGTGGTATCGAAGTTTTATTGGCCGGGAATCATCTCGCATGTATCGAGATATTGTCATTCATGTGACATCTGTCAACGAACCATACCCTTAGGGAAAGTAATGAAGGTGCCGTTAGGTCATATGCCATTAATTGAAATACCATTTAAGAGGGTAGCAGTGGATATGGTAGGACCCATAGAACCTATGACATACATAGATGGGAAGGTCAAAACCGTCCAGGCAAACCTGTTAAAAGAGTATTTGGACAGAGTAGAGGTACCAAGTAGGGAAACTGGAGCATTAGAGGTAGTTTGTGCAACTAGTGTTATGGAGGAAGATGAGGTAGTGGAGAATATAGGTGACATGAATCAGGAGTCCCTAGAAATTCAGTTAGAAGGTCCATTAGAGTTAGGACAGGAGTCAGTCAAGGATGTTGACATTTGTAACTCCCTGTCAGAAGCTCAGCGAGCAGAGGCACATACGTTGTTAATGAGAAGATACAGAAAATGTTGGATATGGGCGTTATTGAGGAATCTAACGCACAATTTCCTCTCCTATAGTAATCATTAGGACAGAAGTATGGAGTATATATATAGAAGTGCTATGGAGACGGTATAGTGTAGTATATTCGTATCTTGTAAACGGTACGGTAGAGATTTAATTCTCTAAGATAGGTGGTAAATAGCCTCGCTATGAGAGGAGGTATTCTTTCATTGTGTAATGTTAAATAAAAGTAAACACTTTTACCCCGGGAAGGAACGTATGTAACAAAATGAAAGTGACCATTTTAACTTATGTGTAGTTGGGGCCTCTTTATCAATGGATTTCAGAGCATTTTGCCGTACCATTGAAACATTTATTCAGTGATTTTATCATAAATTGGGACGAATGTATCTATACCAGATAAAGGACAGTGGTGTATTATTATATATCACTTATAAGGGAAATTCCCGTTTAATTGATATAAATCCGACTAGTATTAGCAGATTTGGGTTTATTCTTTTCAAATCACTGTTCCCTTTATCAGTGAAATTAACCTCCAGGGCCTGATAAGAACGCGCAGTCAATATGGTATGTTTCATATCAGCTGATAAAATGCATGGAAAAAGCGTGCGTATACTCAGGTGAAGGCTCTATATAAATTCGGTCCCGTACAGCGCACTGAGATTGCTTTCGGAACATCACACTTGACTGTTGTGGAAGTGTACATGCGACAGATTTGGGTATGTAAAAATATATTATATTGTTCGTAGTTGTCATTAGGTTATTTTATCTGAACGTCGTCTAAAGCAACTGTCCGAGACGTTACCAGAAACATGTTGTAGTAAATCGTTATTAAATGTGATTCTAGTGATTTACGACGATGGATATCTACTGTTCATTACATACATAATAATTAACTAATAACTACTGTTGAATCCAGTGTTGAATATATGGCTGGGGCAGGGTGGTGATCAGCTGTTATTGAAAGGGGTGTCAGGTACGCTCAAATTGCAGGAGCTGGGTAATAGGTTATCGAGTGGTTCTAAGTGTGTGTATATATATATAGATATAATATATGAGGTCATGATGGGTACGGAGTCGTTGTATATTTAGACCGTGAAGGTCACCATGTGTATTGAGTCTACATAGACGTGTGTGTATCGATGTCTAAGCATTATGGTAACTATTATTGTCTTGTTGTTGTACCAACATGTTATAATATAAGGTGGTAAGAAGAGCCGAGTAGATTGACGTAGCACAAGGGTTTTATATTTGTTATTGTTGTAGTCGCTTCATGCCTGAACCAGGAGCCGTGAGAGGTGTAGCTCAGGGGCGTATATCCTGTTCGGAACGATCAACATAACAAGCTGGGGCACGAGCCGACTGGGATAGTTTGCCGGCGTGAGCTGGTGACGTCCATATACTGGAGAGTGTCAGCGGTTAGCGGTAGCTGTACAGCATCGAGTCCGCCGTCAGTGGACAGGGTCCTTAGGACGCAGGGAGTTAGTGATCTTGTGTGTTGTAAATCATTAAAGTGTGCATTATAGCACTGTGACGGCAATACTTGCCAAGTTTTTAATGTGTGCATTATAGCACTGTGATGGCCATACGTGCCAATGTTTAAATAGGTGTATTATAGCCTAGAGTTAAAGCCGAGTGTGGAACGGCAGAGATAGTTAAATCTCGGAACTGTGACATAAATTAACGGCATTGCCAGCCGAAGACCGGGCTCTATACCGGAAGTGAAGCAATCATCTGTGAAGAGCCAAACTACGGACAAACATACGTCTCTTACCATCCATTGTCTGTGTTGCAAGTGTTGTTTGATGTGTATTAAAAATTGTAAATCTACTTAGTCTTTATGCATACACTTGATCCTGGTATCCGTGACCCTGAGATAAGCTGGCCCTCGTGTCATTCTGTGACACACATGATTAACTTTTATTATTGGATGTGTATGCAAAGCACACTTACTCTTCAGAATATAATGTTACCCCGTGAATCTACGTATGACACATGATTAACTTTTATTATTGGATGTGTATGCAAAGTACACTTACTCTTCAGAATAAAATGTTTCCCCGTAAATCTACGTTTGACACAAGATTAACTTTTATTATCGGATGTGTATGCAAAGCAAACTTACTCTTCAGAATATAATGTTTCCCCGTAAATCTACGTTTGACACAAGATTAACTTTTAGTATCGGATGTGTATGCAAAGCACACTTACTCTTCAGAATATAATGTTACCCCGTAAATCTTCGTATGACACACGATTAACTTTTATTATTGGATGTGTATGCAAAGCACACACATACTCTTCAGAATATAATACTTCCCCGTAAATCTACGTATGACACAATATTAAATTTTATTATTGGATGTGTATGCACACTTACCAAGTCCTTCACAGCTAACAAGTATTCCACCATAGAGTAAAATACACCAAACTATACCCATGATTCAGATAAGACCTATACTGAGATCTGAAAATAAATGTCCGGATGTTATTAATAAGACATATCTTACTATAAATATAGAGTAGCCTAAATAATTCAGTATCAGATTTCTGCACTTACATCCTATTTAACTTTACGACATGAGCAGTTCCGCACTTACATTCTATTTAACTTTACGACATGAGCAGTTCTGCACTTACATTATATTTAACTTTACGACATGAGAAGTTCTGCACTTACATTATATTTAACCTTACGCCATGAGCAGTTCTGCACTTACATTCTAACTTTACGACATGAGCAGGTCTGCACTTACATTATATTTAACTTTTCAACATGAGCAGTTCTGCACTTACCTTCTATTTAACTTTGCGACATGAGCAGTTCTGCACTTACATTCTATTTAACTTTACGACATGAGCAGTTCTACACTTACATTCTATTTTAACTTTACGACATGAGCAGTTCTGCACTTACATTCTATATAGCTTTACGACATGAGCAGTTCTGCACTTATATTCTATTTAACTTTACGACGTGAGCAGTTCCGCACTTACATTATATTTAACATTACGACATGAGCAGTTCTGCACTTACATTATATTTAACATTACGACATGCGCAGTGCTGCACTTACATTATATTTAACTTTACGACATGAGCAGTATGTGTCCGTCGTTGACAATATATTTTGCTGTTTCATAAGGATGCGAAAGACCCTTAATGTTTACCTGGTTCCATACAAATAATATCTCATTCGACATCAGGAATATATGATAAACATATTCATTCAATACCTAAATAAATAATCGGAATGATGACTGCAACATATGACATGCACGGACGGACAGACGGGTATAATGGTGACTGCAACAGATGACATGCACGGATGGACACACGGGTAGAATGATGACTGCTACAGATGACATGCACGGACGGACACACGGGTAGAATGATGACTGCTACAGATGACATGCACGGACGGACACACGTATAGAATGAGGACTGCTACAGATGACATGCACGGACGGACACACGGGTAGAATGATGACTGCTACAGATGATACAGTGGCATTTCTAACTGATGAAACGGACACCAACGTGTGTGTTTTACGTTTATTTATCGTTGCTAACGGTTGCCCATGTGAGCAACGCCTCCTGAAGAGATAGACATTTTAGATTTTTTGTAGGATAGTGCAATTATACAGAAATAGACCCAGTCTCCTCTGGTTATTTTACGTACACGGTGTAAAGCACCGACAGGAGACCTCGGATTAACATCCCATCTGAAAGACTGTTATTAGGGTCAGACGGGGTATCGAACCTACGATCCCTATATTACCAGTTCAGCGTGATGCCACTGGACTACAGAACCGTCCATGACACAAACTTCAGCCGTAAACGTTAAAGTAGAAGAAACATTTTGACAAATATTCTGGTTGAATAAAAACAAAAGAGAAAGGCTCTGCTTTGGAAAATCAAAACATAACAAACGCAACACATGTATACCTTATTAAACTGTTTTTGATATTAGACGTTGATGAGGTGCTATATGACATGGTTTTGTTTTTTATTTGTTTGTTTTGGGGGTTCTTAGCGTCGCACCAACAGCTTAGGTCATTGGCGAAACTCCAGTTATTTATGTGTTTGTTTTGGGGGTTTAGCGACGCACCAACAGCTTAGGTCATTGGCGAAACTCCAGTTATTTATGTGTTTGTTTTGGGGGTTTAGCGACGCACCAACAGCTTAGGTCATTGGCGAAACTCCAGTTATTTATGTGTTTGTTTTGGGGGTTTAGCGTCGCACCAACAGCTTAGGTCATTATTAGTAGTTCATACACAGACGGGTAGAACCACCGACCTACCGTAATCCAGCTGGATATCTTCCTCACTTGAAATAATTCGACACCCCAAGTGCGTTTCGAACCTACAGCGACGGGGGAGGTGCTATATGAACTGTTTGTGACATATTGAGGCATTCTGATTCAGGAAAGGTGATTTTGCTATTCGCAAATAAAAAGTACCCTCTGTGAACCATCAATGGTATTGCCAATGATACATACATGACCTGTTAAGACAGTGTGACTTGTAACCTGAATAACTATATTTACCTTGTCTTGGGGGAATATTACGGGGAGGTAATCTGACGGCACCTCATGTCAAGGGAGTCGATCATTGTAACTGATGGGCTTAGTTTATTTGACTGTTATGTTTTTTATTATATGCAGTGTTGTCAAGCTTTTCAATGTAAAACAATAACATTATTTTAAAAAAGCACAAACTATGTATTGTGTCATATCTAACAAAGAAATCTTCATCTATTCTCCTTTAAATAACGTTTAGTAGGAACAATGTATATCAGAGTTTATGTACACATTATATATTGTTGTTTGTATACATGTATATTGTTGTTTGTATACATGTATATTGGTATTTGTATACATGTATATTGTTGTTTGTATACATGTATATTGTTGTTTGTATACATGTATATTTGTAACTTGTGTACTTAAATGAATAATAAAATACAAATAAATCTCATTTAAAGTTTAAACTTTATTTATTTTACAACGATTGCGAAGCAAGTTCTAACAAGGTATATTAATCACTCTCGTTGGTGTGGATGAAAGCGTATATGTAGTCATTCGTGTGGGAGGAAACCGGAGTACCCGGAGAAAACCCATCTGTCCGATCTGGCGACCACCGTACCATCCCAGTGTGATTATGTTGAGGGCCTCATGGTAGATTAAAATGTTTCGTCTTTATTATTATTATTATTATTATTATTATTATCTATGATTGTACATGTGTCCATAGAACTGACAATGCGCCCGTTTACAATGTCGAGATTACATAGTCTATAACGGAAGTGCCTCTGAACACCTAACTGTAGAGTTGCCTATGCGCCCACTTACAATGTACACATATCCTTAGATTTGCCTATGCGCCCACTTACAATGTACACCTATCCGAAGAGTTGCCTATGCGCCCACTTACAATGTACACCTATCCTTATATTTGTCTATGCGCCCACATACAATGTACACCTATCCGTAGAGTTGTCTATGCGCCCACTTACAATGTACACCTATCCGTAGAGTTGCATATGCGCCCACTTACAATGTACACCTATCCGTAGAGTTGCCTATGCGCCCACTTACAATGTACACCTATCCGTAGAGTTGCCTATGTTCCCTTTTACAATGTACACCTATCCGTAGAGTTGCCAATGCGCCCACTTACAATGTACACCTATCCGTAGATTTGCCTATGCGCCCACTTACAATGTACACCTATCCGTAGATTTGCCTATGCGCCCACTTACAATGTACATCTATCCGTAGAGTTGCCTATGAGCACGTTTACAATGTACACCTATCCGTAGATTTGCATATGCGCCCACTTACAATGTACACCTATCCGTAGAGTTGCCTATGCGCCCACTTACAATGTACACCTATCCGTATAGTTGCATATGCGCCCACTTACAATGTACACCTATCCGTAGAGTTGCCTATGCGCCCACTTACAATGTACACATATCCGCATAGTTGCCTATGTTCCCTTTTACAATGTACACCTATCCGTAGAGTTGCCTATGCGCCCACTTACAATGTACACCTATACGTAGATTTGCCTATGCGCCCACTTACAATGTACACCTATCCGTATATTTGCCTATGCGCCCACTTACAATGTACATCTATCCGTAGATTTGCCTATGAGCACGTTTACAATGTACACCTATCCGTAGATTTGCATATGCGCCCACTTACAATGTACACCTATCCGTAGAGTTGCCTATGCGCCCACTTACAATGTACACCTATCCGTAGATTTGCCTATGCGCCCAGTTACATTGTACACCTATCCGTAGATTTGCCTATGCGCCCACTTACAATGTACACCTATCCATATATTTGCCTATGCGCCCACATACAATGTACATCTATCCGTAGATTTGCCTATGAGCACGTTTACAATGTACACCTATCCGTAGATTTGCCTATGCGCCCACTTACAATGTACACCTATCCATAGAGTTGCCTATGTTCCCTTTTACAATGTACACCTATCCGTAGAGTTGCCTGTGCGCCCACTTACAATGTACACCTATCCGTAGAGTTGCCTATGTTCCCTTTTACAATGTACATCTATCCGTAGATTTGCCTATGCGCCCACATACAATGTACATCTATCCGTAGATTTGCCTATGAGCACGTTTACAATGTACACCTATCCGTAGATTTGCATATGCGCCCACTTACAATGTACACCTATCCGTAGAGTTGACTATGCGCCCACTTACAATGTACACCTATCCGTAGATTTGCCTATGCGCCCACTTACAATGTACACCTATCCGTAGAGTTGCCTATGCGCCCACTTACAATGTACACCTATCCATAGAGTGCCTATGTTCCCTTTTACAATGTACACCTATCCGTAGAGTTGCCTGTGCGCCCACTTACAATGTACACCTATCCGTAGAGTTGCCTATGTTCCCTTTTACAATGTACATCTATCCGTAGATTTGCCTATGCGCCCACATACAATGTACATCTATCGCTAGATTTGCTTATGTGCCCATTTACAATGTACATCTATCCGTAGATTTGCATAATTATGCGTCCGATTACAATGTACATGTATCCGCGCCATTTTACAATGTACATCTATCCGTAGATTTGCCTATGCACCCGTTTACAGCGTACATTTATCTCTAGATTTGCTTATGTGCCCATTTACAATGTACATCTATCCGTAGAGTTGCATAATTATGCGTCCGATTACAATGTACATGTCTCCGCGCCATTTTACAATGTACATATATCCGTAGATTTGCCTATGCACCCGTTTACAGTGTACATATTTCCGTAGATTTGCCTATGGCTGTCCGATTAGCGCAGTGGTTAACGCACTCGCTTCTCACAAATGAAACCCAGCTATATCCATCAGAAGATACATTAAAGTTTCAACCAGAAAGTGTATTCACAATTTGATACTAAAATGCCTACATGTTGACTAATATTAAATTGTTCACACAAAAAACACAATGCACCATATGTTCATATATAAAATAAGTCTTATTCTAACACGACCCAGCTAATAACATACATACTTGTAGGGCAAAATCTACCTCGGGTTATTCTGCGATATACCTACCTTGAACTATGCTGCGCGCGCACCGTGTTTTGGCTGTTCCATTTATACAATGCATGTAAAGTTTTATAAATGAAAGTCACGTGATATTTGTAAATACAACCGTGGGAATTCGCGGAAGTGAGCTATGTTTAGAATCAGATAATCTATTGTCCGTCTTGTTTTTCTGTTAAGTAACGTTTCAGTTACTATTCTGTACAGTTTTATTTGACAAAATAAATAAAATTATTGATCAGTTACAAAGTTTGTTTATTTATGCACTAGATTGATATTTTCCATAAAAAATAACGTTATCACCCCTTACACGGGAGGAAATTTCGAATGCCAAATGCACGGCGTTTGAAGAAATTACTCCTTTCTCGTCTAAAATTATAAGTAAGTCGTGTTAGAATCGAAATGATAAGTATCAACCGTGGTATATCGCAGAATAACCCTCGTTTGTCGTTCTTATGCGTAGAAATATATCACGAAGGCCGACACGGTTGATAATTATTATTTCTTAATTATAAAATGTATAGCGAAGATCGAATAAAACAATAAAGTAAATACAAATGAATGAACTCAATTTTATTCAATTAAACTGAAAAAATCCATTGCAAATGAAGCGTGTAATTATGATAATGTCTCAAGTAAATGTACGCTTGTAATACATCATTAGAAGAACATGATACATTTATGCACTGTTTACATAGAAACGTATGAACAACTGAGCAAAATACTTCGACATAGCCGATGTTTGACTTAACGAAATTCGATATAAACGGAGCCAGTTATATGTAGAATGATAGTGTCTGAAACGAGACTTTGATCCGACTTCGAGATAACCGGATAATTCGACATAGTCAACATTGCCATAGCGGATGTAGACTGTATATTGTTTACATAGAAACGTATCAACCGAGCAAAATACTTCGACATAACCGGCGAATTCGACATAACCGACATTGACATAACGGATGTAGACTGTATATTGTTTACATAGAAACGTATCAACAATCGAGCAATATACTTCGAAATAACCGAAGTTTGACTCAACAACCTTTGGGTGATAATATCCACATAATGTATAAACGATTGTCGAAAATAATTGAACATTTTAAATCGACACTACATCGGTGAAAACGCAAATGTCTGCAGAATGTAATTTGCTATTATATGGTATAATTTTTTTCCAAATATTTGCCTAAAAAACTGAGTATTTCAACAAATAAATAAACGTTGTATACGCGGTTTGTTGACATAACAAAATAATGTAAATATGATCGACATTCGTGCGTAATACAAAGCTTTTATCCTGAACAACACTTGGTATAAATACCGCACGATAATGACAACATTATCGGAAGAGTCCATTGACTTGCTATAGGTGTTTTTATATTACTACTTCATATGCAAATTGACTATTGTGTAGTCTTAGTCTATGAAATTGAATGGTAACGTTTGCATATAAATAGTACTATAAAACACCTATAACAAGTCAATGGACTCTTCCGATAATGTTGTGATTATCGTGCGGTGTTTATAATCTTAGTTAAATTATCTCTAATCGAAAGTATCGCGTGTTTAGTATTGACTCCAATGACACTCAGGAGCGCGGATGACCGTTATATGAAATCCTAATTTATTCTTTGAAAATTTGTATACCACAAAAACACTGTTTATTGATTCAATATTCTGGAATGGGTTTCTGTCTGTATCATTGCTCTACCCTCCAAAAATCTAAAATGACTAATCTATTCGGAGACATCACTCATATGGGCAACCGGTAGCGACGATAAATAAACGTAAAGCACACACATTGTTTACTAAAGTTGTATTATTGTATGTAGAATGTTGCTCTCCTACTGGAGGGAAATAAGTATAGGATATAAGGTATATGCTACATATTTACTTAAAACACACATTTATATAGCAAGATCCTACAAATTTAAATTGTTAATTTCGTACATTTACGAATAGGATTTAATATATACCCTGGCCTTTTGAAAGCAGTCCACTATTAATAATAATGGACTCCAAGTACAAAGGTATTACGTCACGACAGTGTTTTAAATATATATATAGCAATAAATATTAAGCAGTTGAACATTATATATAAGCATGGCTCAACAATCAATTTACAATAAAATGTTACCTGTAAGAAACGTAATCAGCTAAGACGTATGAAAGTTAGAAAACCATACAAGTTGTTCCGTAAATACATCGGAGAGTAATGTTGGGTAGGGACAATACTTGTCAAGTTTTCTTCTATAGGCTTGTTAACATGTTCTCTGTCATGCTTCAGCAACATCATGAACTACCGGGTTCAAATCATGCTTAGTGAAATATATTATTTTAAATATTGATCGAGTCTCTTTGTAATATAATTTAAATGTTTAATATTCAATTAAGTCTGAATGTAAAAAGACTTGTCTACATATGCTGACATCCAGGTATTTAATCCCGTTACATGTATTCAACGATTGTAAAGCAATACAATGCATCGTTTGATTGGTTTACAATTCATATAACTTCCCCTTATAGTTATCTCATCCAACCATCAATCCAGGGATCGCAGGTTCGATCCCTCATCTGATGTTTGTGTGTTTTCCGTTTATTTATCGTCGCTACCGGTTGCCCATATCAGCTACGCCTCCTGAACAGATTAGTCATTTTAGATTTTTGGAGGAGAGTGCAATGATACAGACATAGAGCCATTCCAGAAACTCATCTGGTTGTTTTACGTACATGGTGTAAAGCACCGACACGAGACCTCGGTTTAAAGACCAATCTGGAAGACTATTATCGGAAGAATGTAGTACCAATGCGTACCAATGCTATGTATACGTAAACTATATGTTCCCAGCATATCTCACAACAGATCGGTATCCGTGGTAACGAGAGGACGCCATGCATACAAGACCAACGACCTTCATCTTACTGACCAATGTCACTCTTATACTTCGTAACGGAGGTCTCTGCGACCGAGTGGTTAATGTTGTTGGCGTACTGCTGGTGGTTCTACACAGGAGTCCGTCCGTGCCTGAAAGATTGGGGAACCCCGGGTCGCACCCGGATATTCCTCCACAGTAATAGCTGGATAATCGCCATATCACATACGCTCTTGTTGCGACTATGTACCCTCAAAACAGACAAACAAACAATCAATAACTTTAACAGTGATTTTGGAGACTGTTTCACAACAGTACCGTTCAAGGCTGAATATCTTCCTGCGTCAGCTGCGCTATTAAATTTGTTCTCAGTTAGAAGTGGACTTATCTTAATATTAATAACAACTAACATTTGGGCATAGTCATGTTTTATTATATCAAGTTGTAAAAGCGGACCATATTGTACTTGTCATAATGTTTTAATATGATTTGCAACACTTCCTCGTTAGATCTTTATAAGTAAACCTGACTTGATAGTGTGTTTCTATATACACGGAACAAATCTACCATTGTTAAATCTTCAATAAGCAATGCTACAGCCGGTCTATTGTATGGTTGTGTTTAGCATGTAACCTGATATATAAAATAAAATAAAATGATCTCTCTACCTGCCTGCTCACCCGCCCATCAGGAGTGAGGTCTCGAGAGTGATTAATATAATGTTGTATAAACTTGTTTCGCAATTGAACAAAAATAAATTTGGCATAAACTAATTGTTGAACAAATTGCCTCTCTGTGAATCTGATGAATGGATGCTTAATACAGGACGCTAATGCATATGTCATGAGGCTCGGTTTATCGCAAGCAAATGTTTAATTTGTCAATAGCTGTTCCATCTACGTAGATGACTGATGCTCCTTGTCCGTTCATACCTGAGAGAGAAAGATGGAAGAGTTAGCATACATAGCATTGCAGTACCGTTCAAGTCTACAGAAGCCGACATAATAGATATATCAAGTTTGAACAGTCAGCATACATAACAATACAGTACCGTTCAAGTCTACAGACGCCGACATAATAGATATGCAACACAAAAACAACAACCCAACACAACCAAAAAACAACACAACAAACAACAACCCAACACAAAACCACAAAAAAACAAAACACACACAAACAACAACCACACACAAACCACAAAAAAACAAAACACACACAAACATACAGTACCGTTCAAGTCTACAGACGCAACAACACAACCCAACACAACACAAAAACAACCACAAAAAATCAAGTTTGAACAGTCAGCATACATAACATTACAGTACCGTTCAAGTCTACAGACGCCGACATAATAGATATGTCAAGTTTGAACAGTCAGCATACATAACATTACAGTACCGTTCAAGTCTACAGAAACCGACATAATAGATATATCAAGTTTGAACAGTCAGCATGCATAACATTACAGTACCGTACAGCCTACAGAAGCCGACATAATAGATATATCAAGTTTGAACAGTCAGCATGCATAACATTACAGTACCGTTCAAGTCTACAGACGCCGACATAACAGATATATCAAGTTTGAACAGTCAGCATGCATAACATTACAGTACCGTACTGTCTACATAAGCCGACATAATAGATATATCAAGTTTGAACAGTCAGCATACATAACATTACAGTACCGTTCAAGTCTACAGACGTCGACATAACAGAGTTGTCAAGTTTGAACAGTCAGCATACCTAACATTACAGTACCGTACAGTCTACAGAAGCCGACATAATAGATATGTCAAGTTTAAACAGTCAGCATACATAACATTACAGTACCCTTCAAGTCTACAGAAACCGACATAATAGATATATCAAGTTTGAACAGTCAGCATGCATAACATTACAGTACCGTACAGCCTACAGAAGCCGACATAATATATATATCAAGTTTGAGCAGTCAGCTTACTTAACATTACAGTACCGTACAGCCTACAGAAGCCGACATAATAGATATATCAAGTTTGAACAGTCAGCATGCATAACATTACAGTACCGTTCAAGTCTACAGACGCCGACATAATTGATATGTCAAGTTTGAACAGTCAGCATGCATAACATTACAGTATCGTTCAAGTCTACAGAAACCGACATAATAGATATATCAAGTTTGAACAGTCAGCATACATAACATTACAGTACCGTTCAAGTCTACAGACGCCGACATAATAGATATGTCAAGTTTGAACAGTCAGCATGCATAACATTACAGTACCGTTCCAGTCTACAGAAACCGACATAATAGATATATCAAGTTTGAACAGTCAGCATACATAACATTACAGTACCGCTCAAGTCTACAGACGCCGACATAATAGAGATATCATGTTTGAACAGTCAGCATACATAACATTACAGTACCGCTCAAGTCTACAGACGCCGACATAATAGAGATATCAAGTTTGAACAGTCAGCATACATAACATTACAGTACCGTTCAAGTCTACATAAACCGACATAATAGATATATCAAGTGTTATATATGACTATATATATATTTCTTCTGATACAAACTCGAACTATAAGATATTTTCGACTAAGGGAAGTAACCGAGCAAACGCAGTCTATTACGCAACGCATACAGAAATGCCCCCTGCCACCAAGAGTTGGATATACTGAAAGTGGTTCTTAGAGTACCAGTCGGAAGCTTACGAAATATATTAATACAGGATAATGTTATAAGAAACGTTCACACTACATGAGGTAGCTACTAATTAGGTCAGTCTTGATCTGATCGTGACATTATATTGCTTGTTTTTCAATTCAGTTTTGTATACACATTTTTGCTTCAAATAATAATTAAGCTGAAATTAGCAACTGTTTCTTGGCTTTGGAATGTAATTAACTAATAGCAACATGTGCTTTTATACTGTGATACGACTTGTTGCAATATGTCCTTTATAATTCTATTCAGAATATGCACTGTTTGTATGATTGTTTAAATCTGTGTTTGCATTATACGTGTACACATGTATGGGATATTAATACAGAATGAAATCTAAAATATATCGCTGATTACCGTGTTCTTCTTGTTTTCCCAAACAAATCGTATATTAAACCAGGCCCATAGTCATACTGAGGCACACCGATGCAGCTGCCTCGTGTAAAATTGCCAAAGCAAACAAAATATAAATGAAAAATTAAATAAATAAAATGCAACAAATATACATTTTCTGTATAAAATGTTGACTGCTAGAGATCTGAAATGTCAGTACACAATTATACGTCTAAACTATTTAAATCAGAAAACGCAGGAAATCGCGTCTACACGCCAAACATTAAACAGGTTATAACAAATCTGAAGTGACGTAACTATATTAAACATATTTTATCACATAAACTACGGCGCGGGAGTTTAATAAAGCCATGTCATAAATTCGGTAATACACTAGTGTATTAAATATGCAAATGAGGCAAATGCGTGGGCGAATCACTTTATTTGTATATTCATACGCTCTGTCAAAAAAGTAAATAAAAAGATATCGTCTATCAACAACTACAGTCACATCAATCAAAATCAGCACAAAGAAATATCCAAAATCCTGTATTCGTCCAACAGTTCGTCCAACAGCACTGTACATCCAAATCCTGATAAAGCACATTACACAGCATATCCAAACCAGGTCAACACATATTCGTCACCAAGCCTGGCAACTTCTATGAATACCAATTCCAACTCCAATATTAATCTGACCGGTGGATTCCAAAGTCTGTTGGCTGGCCCAATCCATGGTGGTACTTTTAATATATACATTAACAACCCATCTAATCCACCAAGAAAACGTCTAAGAATCATTGAAAGTGATAGCGATTCGCAGTGACATACATTTTTACATCAACTAGCACGCGCTGTGTAACTTTGATTGTGACGTCATTTGCCAAAGCATCGTGTACATTTTGTATTTGTTAAAAAAGACTGTTTGAAAATAATTTAAAAGTGTTTAATAATGAATTGTTGCACATGATATGTTGTAATAGTTTAAAAACTGTTTACAAAGGAAGAACATAAAAACATTGGAGTATTTAGTGTCGCACTATTTACTTGGCCCATTAAGTAGAAACCGCAGTACTACTCTGGCTTTCATTTGCTAAAGGGGAAGTGTGTTCAATCGTGACACACTTTTACTGTGTATATGGTTGATGTGATAAAAAGAATCTTACATTCGTGTCTTTCCATATTGAATGTAATAAACTCGTACTAATATATGGTTGTATCATACACTGTCGCACCCTCAGACACATGTTGATGGATAACTATAGCCCATACAGTATCTACTAATATTGAGTTGTTTCATACACTGTCGCACCCTCAGACAAATGCTGATGGATAACTATAGCCCATACAGTATCTACTAATATTGGGTTGTTTCATAAACTGTCGCACCCTCAGACTAATGTTGCTGGGTAACTATAGCCCATATTTTATCTACTAATATGTGGTTGTTTCATACACTGTCGCACCCTCAGACAAATGTTGTTGGGTAACTATAGCCCATATTATATCTACTAATATGGGATATGTTACATACACTGTCGCACCCTCAGACAAATGTTGATGGATAACTATAGTCCATATTGTATTGACTAATATGGGATTGTTTCATACACTGTCTAACCATTAGTAGATATATTTTACCTGGTCAGTCAAATAAATATATTTTAACACCGACACTATTAATTGGGCCGTATTGAATTACTGGTCATATTAACGCCTGGGGAGAAGTGGGTGATTGAATGCCAGAGAACTCCTTATTCAATGTGTCTTCTGAAACGTGTCGACTTGCTGCTAAATAAGCCATATATATCCTATGTGAAAACCCGTTGGTGACGTCATTCACACTTATTTTACGATTATATATTTTTGAAATGTGAAGTAAACTGAAGTCATAACAGGGCTGTCGTTGACGAGAGGGTGAGAGGAGACATTGTGGCATATAACTCCCTAAGGATACCACAACTGTCGAGGAACAAACTGACAACACAACGATTACAAGAAATATACCGCATTCATTACGGAGTATACATTCATGTTACCACATACCACTGCATACATTACTTGCCATGTACTGCTACATTTGTTATCAACATTTGCTGTGCATTAAAACAGATAGAAATTCCATAGGAACGATAAAAAGGTACAGTCTACATCCGTTATGTCAAAGTCGGTTATGTCGAATTCTCCGGTTATCTCGAAGTCGGACCAAGTCTCATTTCAGACACTATCATTTTACATATAACTGGCTCCGTTTATATGGAATTTCGTTAAGTCAAACTTCGGCTATATCGAAGTATTTTGCTCGGTCCCACGGAATTCGACATAGCTGATTTGAACTGTAGTTTGATTGGATAAGTAGGATGTTACAGGAATATATTAAATGTAATCTTATCAACAGATGTGATGTAAAGGGTTACATCAGTTGCATTCATGTAACATGCTTAAGTGTATTTAACGTCGCTACCGGTTGCCCAGCAAGTTTCCTGGGTAGACTCCAGCGGTTAATCAGTGCTTGGTGGACCAACCTCCGTAAGAAACTGCCAATTGTTTTATATAAGCGACATGGTCTGAGCGGGGCTCGAACCCTTTACAATTGGTTGCAGTGGTATACAACTCAGCGACCTTAACCACTCGACAACGGAGGCGGACGTATGTAGAATGTCATATGCAAGGACGTCTTTTTACATGGAGGTTTATATCAAGGCTAATAGTGATTATTGAACATTTAGATGATTTAAAAAGACATACACAATCCTTATTTACAGCAATATATTTCAACACAGACGATTTAAACCCCGGTATTTCGTGATGTTACTGATCCGTGATAAATATTTAACAATAGCAGACATGATAAAACAATATAATGGTGTCAATTCTTCTGAGCTGATTACATACATGCATTAGAGGTAATATGTTTTTCATTTAAATTCATTTAATATCTTTGTTTATTTATGACTGTTTAATACTAAATGAAGGATGTAGTTCTTACAATAGTATGTATATTGAATGATGGTTATATTTTCATAAAGTTTATACTTTCCAATGAATGTCTGACGTTTCATAGTGAAATAAATATAGTGTGTTTTAGATTAATGTAATATTATGTTACACAAGTAAATCCTATACATGAAGTAATTCCCGTAAATGTTGATCCCGGTGAAGTAATTTCAAGTTATGTGCGTTACGTTTGTATAGCTCAGAACGTATGTCTTAACAATACTTGGCATAAGCTTGTGTGCGCGAATTATTGGTGCATATAAAGATGATCACATAACTGTGAGTGCGTGCTTGGTCATGTGATATTGTTCAATTGGTCGTCAGTTCTATGCTTGGTGTCGATCGTTTCGCTAGCAATTTCGCTATTCAACAATTCAAGATGACGAGTACGGAACTGGAACACATGGTAGAACGCATGGTCCAATGGGTTATACAGACGAACAAATAAGGACTACTGTGGACTGTATCAATGGTTTGATAAAACAGATAAGTTCAATGTTCAGTAGATATGTATGACATTCCGAAATTTAAAAGAAAAGTAACGAAGAGCAAGTTACATTAATTTCTAAGTGATATACAATGCAGCAGAGTTAAAATCAGCCCTAACCTATAGGTTAGAAACTGCAAAATAATATATATATACAATATATTATTGAAGGATTCGTTCCCCCCCACCCTCGCCCCTATGTTTCAAATAAATACAATCAGCAGTGTATTGTACGGCTGGATAGATGTTTATAGATAAGTATTATGTACAGTTGAATGTATACCTGATAGTTTACTAATACAATAGCGACAGGGGATTAAGTATTAATACAGGTGTCACATGTTATTTCCTACGGTTTATTTGATGATAAATGTTTTCAGCTAAAGATATGCTGAAGGAACGACAATCGCTCCGGTTCACTGATTCAGTAGAGTTTAGTTTATACAAATTTATTTTAGCTCGATTGCGAAACAAGTTATTTCAACTTATATAAATCACTCTCGAGACCTCATTCCTGATGGAAATCCATCGCCACGAGGGAGACAGAAGAGGCAACGTGGAATTTAAATGCCTTGCCTAAGGGCACAATCGTAACGGCTCCAGTGGGGCTCGAACTCCGGACCTTTCGCACCTGAAGCGAACGCGCATCCACTGCGCTATCACGACTTCCACATTCGGTAGAGTTGGATTGGTGTGTGACATCAGAGTATGAGACCAGCCCTACAGTCAGGAAACGTATAATCATGGCCGAAGTCAGGGCACGTCAGAAATGACAATAAATGCGAGAAAGTTAAATGCCACCATATTCAGAAGTAGCGTCCAGGGATATGCTTCATATGTGGACAAGGTGGACGTGGGGAAATCAGATGTTGGACCATTGGAGCATAGCAATAGGATAAGTACAAGTTCCGTTTCGGGGGTGAACTATTTGTATTTCATTTCAATGATCTCATTACTTTATAGTAAATTCATACCCCATTCATGAATGCATATAGGATTGAATAATTTAGTGAGTGCATCAAAATACGAAAGGTGAGAAAATAACTCTACCAGCTCCATAGAGATACAGTTAAGGAAATCCCACCCTCGTTTTTCTCAATCATTCATTGGCAAGCATAAAAGAAAATTCTTTTATCCACTAAACACACACATATTGCTATTTGGAGACTGTTACCCGAAGAACAAAGATCATACACAAATGTTACTAACAATGCGCATGTGCATCTTTCTCAAATACTATCATATTGTAAATGTTCATTGCGGCAGATGGACATTGGACATGACAGCACATAAGTATTAATGACATTTATATATTATAACTAACATGATGGTTAATCTCTACTACTCTTCCTCTGTCCGATTAGGGCAGTAGTTAGCGCGCTCGCTTCTCACCAATGCAACCCGGGTTCGATCCTCGGACCGGGAAGTATGTGAGATGGTACGGTGGTCACCAATTCTGACATGTGGGTTTTCTCCTGTTATTCCGGTTTCCTCTCACAGGAATGGCCACATATTCATTTTTAAACTCTTTCTCTTCTTTCTCTTTACTTAATTACTTGCTTGATTTACTTGCAGTTCTGAGTGTGTGCCTCTTTACAGACTGCATGTGTGCCAGATATTCATATATCTTTTGGGGGTGAGGGGCATTAGTGGTGTTTACTAACGGTTAACATTCAGTGGGAAAAATGCATATTATAGAATTGTGTACGCTAATCTGTATATATATATGATATGTTGTATTAATAAGATCCAGATATTTCATTTTAGATCTCAGTCTAGCTGCTTATTTGAATCATGGGTATAGCTTGGTGCATTCTACTCTATTGTGGAATACTCATTAGCTGTCATGCAGTTGGTAAGTGTACATACACATCCAATAACACCATTTACTCTTGTGTCATACGTGGATTCACTGTGAAGTATTTCAATCTTAAGAGTGCACAGTGATCTGAGCGTAATGAGAGTTCACTAAGATTAAATTGATTAAAGTATTTAATCCATGTCAAGCTTTCTAAGAAGATAGGCATACACAAGATGAATTTATTTCCAAAACAAACCTTACTCACCTTGCAATCTCAATAGTGAAATTACGACGCAATATCTCTACTTAGTTGCTGTCTGGATTCAGGGTGGAATCCAATTTACTGGTATTGTTATTGTTTGCAGTCACGGCGACCTAGTTATCCATTACTAACTGGTGTCGTGGAGCAATGTTGTCAGAAATACCAAAAAAAAGCTAACGTTCTTCTTATTTTTTGTTTTTTGGTGAACACAGACACTTCGTTTATTCATTATATATAACTTTTTTCAGCTATAATATTTTTTCAAAATTGTATAAAACGTCTTATAAGCCATATATAATGCAAAACATACATCGACGCTGATCAGAATGTCTAACATTAAGAAAAGCATTGTTAGAATATTCTAATAAGCATATCGTAGTCCTTTTTGAAAGTTCCTCAGTAACGGTGTTAGCCTTTTCTTTCAGGTAAACATATAGACATTTAAACTCGTGTAAAAATAACTTTCTAATGTCAAGATATATTTATATTTTCACTTTGGTATTAAGATTTATATAATCAGAATATAACCACATTTAGCATAATGTTAACGTTATTATAGCTTTCTGATTCCATTTTATATCCAGGCACGATATTGTATAGAGTATTCATATTCTTATTGATTCCACACATTGCAAATATATAGTTTATATATGCCCAGAAATTTCTGATCAATATACAGTTTACGAAAGGTGTTCATAGTACTCAAGAACTCCACACCTACTGTTCTTATTATTTCCCTGTATTTGATATTGCATATAAATGAATGATAGAGAAGAGGAAATGTGGATTTTAAGTGTCTTTTCTGTTTTGGTCGTGGACAAACATATGTCCGTTAGTTTTGGCTTAGCCAATGTGTGTAATGGAATCGTATTTAGAACATTCTGAATAATCGATATAATGTCAATATTTGCAGGTGTAAATCTCATCAGCCGTCTGACGAACTCGGTTACCACAAGTCAATCTAGCATATTCAGCAATTACGATTCTCCAAACGCAATAGATGGAATTGATAGTCAACTGATAGATAGTTGTGGTTGCTGCAGTGTTACTAATGGAGCAACACCTTCATGGTGGCAGATTAATCTGGGAAACAAGTACCTTATAGATGCATTGGAAGTATTTGGTCGCCAGACATGTATGCTATATATATATATATATATATATATTACCACTGCACTTACACTATTATAATGATCTAATGTAGTTCTCTGTAATATAACATCTGTAATAGCGGTTTGTCGTCTGTTCTCTACTTCCTAATAATTTACACGTGAATTCATTGAGTCCGTATCTTAGTAATCCCTCACATATATAGAATGAAGAACTCAATTTAGAATGTAATCTTATTATACTCATGTTTATATGCGTACTCATGAATCTATCGTTTGCTTCTGGTTCATGTATGTGAAAAGAGACAGTTAGATTCGACCTGATGTTGATATGTTGTATATGATTGACTCTTAAAGCGACATTACATCGCAAAAAGCAATAACATGCATTTGTCACGTATAACAGCATTGCTATTACAAATTCTTCCGAATACATTCGAACACTAACATTGAATCCATAAACATTGTTTTTGCGGTCTAAAACTTACAAAATTGAAAGTACGATTTCATATAACGGTCACACATGTTCCTGAATTGACGTTTCGGAGTCAATACATAACGCGTGATACTGTCATCTAGAGATAATTCAACTAAGATTAGTCTACAAATCCATGTGCAAAACTGTGATATATAACGGTAAATATGTTTCATAAATCGTGTTATTAAGGATACACGAGTTGTATTTCGCTTGGATGTCGACCCTATTTACATTACTTTGTTATGTCAACAAACCTCGTATACGACGTGTATTTATTAGTTGAAATACTCCGTTTTTGAGGCAAATATTTGGAAAATAAATTATACCATATAATAGGAAAATACATTCTGTATAAATTTGCGTTTTCACAGATGTAGTGTCGCTTTAAGTTAGCTTAAACAATTATTTTTTCAAGAATGGTACATAGCACATGCAGCATTGCAACAGCACAGTTAAGATTGGGGGAAAGTTATATAGCTCTCAAGTTAGATAACAGACCAGATAACTCCAGCCACTTAGTTAAAAATAATTATTTTAAATGAACTATGTGCTTGTCATATCATATTGATTCTGTTAGACACGTATGACTGTTGGTTTGTATTCGATTTGATATTACATTGTTTTTATATTTTGATGTTTATCAGATGAAGCGTACCAGTTACAATATGCTGCTATATACGCTGGCAATGTATCCTTGGCTAGCAGCAATACTAATGGAGTAAAGTTGTATACAATACCCACAATCACCGACTACAACTCCCACTTCATCAAATACTTACAACCTGCTATCATCGCACAGTATTTCAAATAAGACTCGACCAACGTATCCTTACGATTTGTGAGTTTAAATTATATGAACAATGTAAGTATCACCATTATTCAATATGCAAAACAGAACAATATCGATATTATATAGCGCTAGACCTGTTTATATCGCGTGTTGTATTACGTGTTGGTGATATCTGACAGCATGTTGCTATATACGCTAACAATATGTGTTTGGCTAACAACAATACTAATGAAGTATTGGTGCATGCAATACCCACACTCACCAACGACAACTCACACTTCACCAAATACTTACAACCTGCTATCATCGCACATTATTTCATTATAACACTTCAACAAAAGTTCCTCACGCTTTGTGAGTTTAAATTATATGAAATATGTAAGCATTGCTAATATTCAATTAGTGTAATATAAATATGTATCCTACCTTCATGCGAAATAACATATAAAAACGGCCTGCCTAATAAATTTTGCTTTATTAGTCAATGCCTAATAAAGCTTTCGTGACGTCATAGTGCTAACCGTGGATATAAATAGAAATATCAATGCGTGGCGAGTTTGTAAGCTGTCATGGCTAGTTTGTTTGTTTTTGTGTCGGGTGCACACTCAGAATGTAGGATAAATAGAATATTAGGTTACTGTTTTATAAATTTTAATTTATTAGGCTCGTCTCCGAAAAAATACTGCCGAGCCTTGCCTTGTGTTTTTTCTCCGACTCACATAATAAATTAAAATTTATAAGACAGCAACCTAATATTCTCTATATATTAATATTAATTATAGGGCAACCTAACAAATACTATCCAGAGTATGTAGCGCCCGACGGTCTACAGACTATGGTGCTGTATCGCATGTTAACAAATACTATCCAGAGTATGTAGCGCCCGACGGTCTACATACTATGGTGCTGTATCGCATCTGCAATAAGTGATGGTGTAGCATACAAATGCTAAAACAATTTAATGTTGGCGTATCGACAATACCTTGAAGCTACTCATATACCGCTTTAATCGCGATATTTGGACGTCATAATCCTGTTCAGAAATGCGAAATTACACTGTATGCGAATGCCCTGTTATTATGCTAGCAACATTAATAAAACATGCTAAAGCTAATGTACGCCCAATTATTTCTCTGTATTTGAAATGTATTTAAAAACGGATAACCGAGCTATGGAGAAAAACGAACGCCAAATATATATCTTTCAAGTACATTAAACATGTCTAATGCACAGGTATTCGGCACCTATGGGGGTACTAGTATATATATTTAAGTACAGGGATTCTACTCTGTGGGATGTCAGAGTTCGCATCGATCAGTAAAATGGCCCTATCTGAAACAATTTTGTACAAATCTGTCCAAATATAACGCCTGTCCCGAGTCTTTATATTGTTCTTCAAATAAAACACAACTTTAAGCTGCATGCATGTATACTTTGCAAACAATTGCCACAGACATTGGCCATAGCAGGTTACATTTCCATACTAGGACACGGGTTCTGTCAGCAACAAAAACAAATCTTCGACGGGAGAGTTTTAACTGTGAATAACATTATCAATAAAATGTGTTTCCACTAACGTGTAGGTTTATTCGGCAAAAATGTACGTCAAAAGAGATTTCGGAGAATTTTTCAATTTGTTTGAACATTTCTCAAGCAGCGCAGTTCGCGTTGATACGAGCATTCTGATTGGATTATGATTATTCTTCATATAAAAAACAAACATCTTGTTACATTCTATTAATCCAATCATAACGCTCGTTTCCCTGTGGTCTAATGCAATACATTGGTAATGCTAGTTTCGATATGGATCAGTTAGCTTGATCCATGAATATGCATAGTATTATCATTGTTACTATAAATTAAATATATGTATATTGTGTATGTTGATGCTCTATATGTTAACTGCACTTGCTGCCGATTATTTACAATATTGAATTATATATGCAGTTTGTGATGTGGGAAGATTTGGAGCTGGGTGTTCGCATCAATGTCACTGTTCAGACCAGAAGACTTGTAACTCTGTAACAGGAATATGCCATACACCAGGGTGCTTGGGTGGTTGGCAAGGACTAGCGTGTGATAAAAGTACGATGTTTCATCTATCGATCTATCGATCGATCGATATATCTATCTATCTATCGATCTATCTATCGATCTATCGATCTATCTATCTATCGATATATCTATCGATCTATCGATCGATCTATCTATCGATCTATCTATCGATCTATTGATCTATCTATATCGTTAAATGACATACTTATCTCATGCAATGTGTTAGCTAAAACTAGGAATCAACACATTAGAAAAAGTACACATTTCATCACATATTAGGTTCCGGTACTCGTTTAGTTTTCGAGCACATTGTGTGTATTAATATTGTCCCCGTACGTGTCTATTATGTATGTGTAGCTCCGTATGGTCACGGTTCATGCTGTATTTGTAACACCGCACTGTTCACGGCACTAAATATATATCACTCTTATCGTAGTATGTAGCATTCGATTGTGTTGTGGACACAACACTAGGCATACATCACTCTAATCGTAGTCCAAAACCGTTTGTTTGTAACATTTGATTAGGTTGTGGACATTACACTATATATACATCACTCTAATCGTAGTCAAACACCGTTTGTTTGTAACATTTGATTAGATTGTGGACATGAAACTATATATACATCACTCTAAGCATAGTCAAACACCGTTTGTTTGTAACATTTGATTAGGTTGTGGACATTACACTATATATACATCACTCTAATCGTAGTCAAGTACCGTTTGTTTGTAACATTTGATTAGGTTGTGGACATTACACTATATATACATCACTCTCACCGTAGTCAAACACCGTTTGTTTGTAACATTCGATTAGGTTGTGGACATTACACTATATATACATCACTATACGCATAGTCAAACAACGTTTGTTTGTAACATTTGATTAGGTTGTGGACATTACACTATATATACATCACTCTAATCGTAGTCAAACACCGTTTGTTTGTAACATTCGATTAGGTTGTGGAAATTACACTATATATACATCACTCTCATCGTAGTCCAAACCCGTTTGTTTGTAACATTCGATTAGGACGGACGTAGATACGACACTAAATATACATCACTCTCATCGTAGTCAAACACCGTTTGTTTGTAACATTCGATTAGATTGTGGACATTACACTATATATACATCACTCTCATCGTAGTCAAACACCGTTTGTTTGTAACATTTGAATAGGTTGTGGACATTACACTATATATACATCACTCTAATCGTAGTCAAACACCGTTTCTTTTGTAACATTTCATTAGGTTGTGGACATCACTCCTTTGAAAATAATTGCTCACATGCGTGTCACTGCGTTGATAATGGTGATTGTGTGGGACACTATGATCCAGGACGACAACGATCGGCTTATGTTTCAGTCTTGCCTTTGTTTGTATTTGTTTTGGGCATACCGTCGCATTGATAGCTTAGAGCATGTGATGAATGTCGAGCTAGTATCGGTATACGTAGTAGGTATGTTAATACAACAATATAAGGGAGTGTGATGACCATTGTGTTAATGCACATCAGCTTATGGGTGATTCTATTTTTTCTTTAATTTTTATGTCCCCGCCGTTTTCGAGTCAAATAATGAGAAACTAGTTGTGATTTTCTTGAGAAGCTACATTGAATCTAACGAACTGGTCATATTATTGAGTAAAGACTATGAAACTGTCAAATAAAATAGACACGGATATAAATTATTTTGTGGTTTGTGTCATGTCCCTTTCAAATTAGCTATGTCCCGATGCTCAACATCGCATACGTTGTTTTAACTTTATACTGGCTTTTTGCATGAATATATTTATAAATGTGTTATATTGTTGTAGTGTTAAGTTCCACCAACATTCAGAAGACATACCTTTGACCAAATATTATCTTGAATATTGTCCCTGTAATTTATGTCATATCCGTAACCAAGTTACTATAACACGCATATTTCATATAGTGTCCGTATAATAAACCCAAGCCGTGACGTCTTTTAAAGCTTAGCATGCGATACATATAGTTAACTAAGAAGGCAACTTTCAACATGACATGGAAGACGAAGAATTTCAATGTAAGTACATGCTTTTGAATGCATACATTTAATCACAGTCATTTCCGTACCCATGTTTATACAGGAACCGAATATTTTAGAGAAAAACTCCTTCTGTGGTTGTATGTCCGCCCCGTTCCATTTTAAGCTTCCGATTACGCCATATTGAAACTGCCTATTGGGGCTCCATGAGGGGGAATTTACATTAAGAATGATCATTTCCGTAACTGTCAATTCCGCAACCGTTTTTAATCTGATTTCGGTTACGGTAATGACTTGCCATGGTTACGGAAATGACTATTTGCTGTTTTGGGGATGACATATGTGTATATATATGTAAAATATGCACTGCTACATTGTAGGTGGTGTTGCCGTTGGGTTTGGGTTCTAATTCTCGTTTGAGGTTGACTTTCTTCTGGATTTATAGTTTAATACAAATTAATAATAATAGCAGCAATAATAGATCTACTTGCAATATACATTCTGAGAATGTGTGTGATTCAGTAATCAGTACCATACATGTAATAATAACCATCACCATTATCACTAGATCATAATAATGAATGATTGTTTTTAATAATCATACGATCTTGATCAGCATGTTAGTTGGGTCTCTTGTGATCAAGTAAGTACATGTATATGCTGTACATGTGTAATGCTTAATGTATGGATGTACCTGATTTATACACCATATTATTTATTTCAGGGCAGAAAAGGGGACTAGACAACCTAGATATATACTTGGGCCATTTGTAGAGCCAGTTCAGCAATTTGCTTTTATCAGGAAGACATACATTTGCATGGGCTAACTCTGTGTTTGGACTCCTTGATAAGATACTACTTTGCAAAGATTTGGTATTACTAAGACGGAGACAGTTAGAACAATGGCACTCACAAATGCGGAGAAGCAGGCTCGGTGGCGACAAAGGCAACGAGAAAACGAAGCAAAACATAGTCAGTATAAAAGCAAAGAAAGAGAACGTTATCAACAGAAAAAAGAAAGGTGTTATACTAACAGTTTCAGAGATGAATGAACGAGAAAAACGAAGAAAACGTAGACAATGGAGAAAAGCGACCAAAGAAAAAAGGGCCCGAGAGAAACAAATTATAGGAGCCATTGATCACTCTTTAACGCCACCGACATCCCCAGAATTAGTGATGAACCGCCAGCAACAAGTAGCACGCAAGATGGGAAGAAGAAAAGTACGTAAAGATAGCGCAAAAGCCTATAGAGAAATATTCAAGCTCATCATAGTAGAAAATGTGAAGAAGAGATATCACCGCACAAAGATTATTATTATTATATTTCGGGTTTTGCGCCTGCCTCAGCACCATTTTGGGCTATATCGCCGGCAGGCAGTTTACCTAACAACACCTTTCCTAGGCAGGCTCCATCGGTTAACCAGTACTTTGGTGCACCAACCTCCGTAAGAAACTGCCAACGTTTTCATATAAATGAAACACGGTCAAACGGGGCTCGAACCCGTGACCATCAGTGATGATAGGTTACAGTGGTATACAAGTCAGCGACCTTAACCACTCAACTACGGAGGCGGACCATCGCACAAAGAGTTACAGACATAGAAAATTCATATCAAGTTTAATATGCAGATATGACTTGATCAGAAGATACCGGTTGGGGCAATATGCAAAGAAAATGTTCGGGTTCACGAACTATCAGTTGAAAACAGGCAATATTGGCAACCCGCTCAGCAGAAGGAAAACGATTAAGTCGACTATAATCAAGCAAGCAGTTACACAGTTCTTAGAAAGAGACGATAACTCCCGTCTAAAGGCAGACAAGAAAGCCACACTCACAAGGAACAGACAAAAGAAACAGCGTCTACTGACAGACGATATGAAACACCTTCATGCAAAATACATATCAGAAGGGAGCAACAGAAAAATGACGTATCCTTTATTCTGCAAACTGCGGCCTTTTTGGATAAGAGCTCCAACATATAAAGACCGAGAAACTTGTTTAT
This sequence comes from Archivesica marissinica, assembly GCA_014843695.1. Lineage (NCBI taxonomy): Eukaryota > Metazoa > Mollusca > Bivalvia > Venerida > Vesicomyidae > Archivesica > Archivesica marissinica. The sequence continues at coordinate 10,757,351 of CM026391.1, forward strand.
GCAAGCTCCATGAAAATGTGCAGTATAAACTTGAAAGAGCATATGTAGAAAACATGTATTCGTCGGGACGTGAGGACCTTGCAAAAACTATTACTTGTGACAGAAAGCTAGATGATACAAGTTGCATGTACAGGGAATGTCCGCAATGCAAGGAGAAGAAACTGCCTTTAAGAGAAAATGCACTAGAACTAGGAAAGCAAGTAGCATGGATACAATGTTCATGAATGGAATCTCTGACATTTATATTGTGATGCAAGTCAAGAGTGTATATGTGTATAAAAATAAAACGCTAATAATCTGGTTTCAGAGTCTGGAGTTGGTCTTAATTCTATATGTATGAAAATAATAGTCATTTCCGTAACCTGATGTCATTTCCATAACTCAATTTCATTTCCGTAACCAGCAATATTTTACAAGTTTATACAGTTATATTTCATCGTTTTCTTCTGAATATTCTTTAGAACAACTAAAAAATGTACAGACTTTTAAATTAAGGTATATCGTATTGTCAATAACACTTTTATTATTGATGTGTGCCAGTGTAAGTATTGTAATAATACAAAAAAGCAAATTTCATCTTATAAATGAATGCAAAACGTTCTAGTTTGCGGAAGAGCAAATATTTGTGTTTATGTTAGGAAAAAATTAACGTCTACTTGCGTTTTAACCAAAAACTGATATATTTTATTTAAATCACAACTGAAAATGCTGGGAATTTAGTTCAGTTATGGAAATGACATTTTGTGTCAACAGGCTTGACGTTCGTAAGAAATTAATTACTATGACGGCAAATATCTCACTGCCGTCATTTAAATCAACGTAAGGAAGGTGGGAACTATTTATGGGAAGATTATTGAATAGAAATCATGAATTTACAAATTTTATTTTCAGCTTTTTGAAATTTTAAGAAAAAATAGAATCACCCTTATATTGTGGTAATAACGTAACAAATGAAATGTTATATGACGCACAAATCCCTAGCTTACGATAGTATGTATTATTTACAGAGGGTGACCCAATTAGCAATAACACTAATCGTACTTAGGGTCCTCTAATTAACACACATATACAATACACAACAGCAGTTTATGACATATATACATGAAATATACACGGATGTACGTACCGTACAACATTACTCTATACGTACACATAGCATAACCTGTAATATACACGGATGTACGTACCGTACAACATTACTATATACGTACAAATAGCATAGCCTGTAATATACACGGATGTACGTACCGTACAACATTACTCTATACGTACACATAGCATAGCCTGTAATATACACGGATGTACGTACCGTACAACATTACTCTATACGTACACATAGCATAGCCTGTAATATACACATGCCCGAACAAATCGATATATTATAGCCCTACACTACTTTACAAATATAGGATTAAATTACTATAGATATGTTTGACACGTGTCACCAAGTTAGATATTGAACTGTATTAGAGTTTCGCAAATCATTGGGACGAGTACTAACTAAGGTTGTCCAATTAGCGCAGTGCAACTCCAGTTCGATCTACCGTGAAGTATATACGATGATGAGGTGGTCTCCAGATCGGACATGAGTGTTTTCGCCGGGTACTTCATTTTCCTCCCACACGAATGGCCACATTTACGCTTTCATCCGCCCCCAAAAAGAATGATTAAAATAGGTTGTTATAAAGCTTGTTTCGCGATCTTTATAAAATTAATAAAGTTTGAGAGGATAATTAAAAATGCATAGGCGTATATGATTCTGAAGAATAATAAGTGATATTAACAAGTTGGTGCATTGCGCGACCACAATATATAGCTATCATAACATGCAACTAACAAAAGCTGTTCATCAGATTGCAGTCAACACATGTTTGGACCCGGATGCAACACAACGTGCCATTGTTTAAATAGTTCACAGTGTGACCCTGTCAATGATACAGGCGATACAGCACAGTGCGATCCGGGATGGCAAGGACAATCATGTAGTAATGGTACGTACTTATATACATCGGAATATGTATTTCTGTATATTCGCTTATAATACATACAGGCAGAAATGCAAAGATGAGAACATAGAAACACGAAATATACTCAGTCAAAGCTCCTTCTAGTGTAACTTAGCAACAAGTAACCCAATGTTTATACTTTTATTCAACACAGAATAGCTACTCTAGTACCATTCAGTTGCACTACAGTACATGTCGTTTTTGACATTTCCATTTCCCATACATTGACGTAAGGTATGCAATGTTTTCCCCGTGGATATTATGCTTTATCCCTTTATACATATACTATTCCAGGACGCTCGTTCAAACAAGAATACAATGCTATATCATGACCTTTGTACTAACAAGAAAACAATAATATTACAGGACGCTCGTTCTAACAAGAAAACAATACTATAACATGACCTTTGTACTAACAAGAAAACAATACTATTACAGGACGCTCGTTCTAACAAGAAAACAATACTATAACATGACCTTTGTACTAACAAGAAAACAATACTATATCATGACCTTTGTACTAACAAGAAAAAAATACTATAACATGACCTTTGTACTAACAAGACAACAATACTATTACAGGACGTTCGTTCTAACAAGAACACAATACTATAACATGACCTTTGTACTAACAAGAAAACAATACTATATCATGACCTTTGTACTAACAAGAAAACAATACTATATCATGCCCTTTGTACTAACAAGGAAACAATACTATTACAGGACGTTCGTTCTAACAAGAAAACAATACTATATCATGACCTTTGTACTAACAAGAAAACAATACTATATCATGCCCTTTGTACTAACAAGGAAACAATACTATTACAGGACGTTCGTTCTAACAAGAAAACAATACTATATCATGACCTTTGTACTAACAAGAAAACAATACTATATCATGCCCTTTGTACTAACAAGGAAACAATACTATTACAGGACGTTCGTTCTAACAAGAAAACAATACTATATCATGACCTTTGTACTAACAAGAAAACAATACTATATCATGCCCTTTGTACTAACAAGGAAACAATACTATATCATGACCTTTGTACTAACAAGAAAACAATACTATATCATGACCTTTGTACTAACAAGAAAACAATACTATTACAGGACGCTCGTTCTAACAAGAAAACAATACTATATCATGACCTTTGTACTAACAAGAAAACAATACTATTACAGGACGCTCGTTCTAACAAGAAAACAATACTATATCATGCCCTTTGTACTAACAAGAAAACAATACTATATCATGCCCTTTGTACTAACAAGAAAACATTACTATTATAGGACGCTCGTTCTAACAAGAAAACAATACTATATCATGACCTTTGTACTAACAAGAAAACAATACTATATCATGTCCTTTGTACTAACAAGAAAACAATACTATATCATGCCCTTTGTACTAACAAGAAAACAATACTATATCATGACCTTTGTACTAACAAGAAAACAATACTATATCATGCCCTTTGTACTAACAAGAAAACAATACTATTACAGGACGCTCGTTCTAACAAGAAAACAATAATATATCATGCCCTTTGTACTAACAAGAAAACAATACTATATCATGACCTTTGTACTAACAAGAAAACAATACTATATCATGACCTTTGTACTAACAAGAAAACAATACTATATCATGCCCTTTGTACTAACAAGAAAACAATACTATATCATGACCTGTGTACTAACAAGAAAACAATACTATTACAGGACGTTCGTTCTAACAAGAAAACAATACTATATCATGCCCTTTGTACTAACAAGAAAACAATACTATATCATGACCTTTGTACTAACAAGAAAACAATACTATTACAGGACGTTCGTTCTAACAAGAAAACAATACTATATCATGACCTTTGTTCTAACAAGAAAACAATACTATTACAGGACGCTCGTTCTAACAAGAAAACAATACTATATCATGCCCTTTGTACTAACAAGAAAACAATACTATATCATGACCTTTGTACTAACAAGAAAACAATACTATATCATGACCTTTGTACTAACAAGAAAACAATACTATGTCATGCCCTTTGTACTAACAAGAAAACAATAATATTACAGGACGTTCGTTCTAACAAGAAAACAATACTATATCATGACCTTTGTACTAACAAGAAAACAATACTATATCATGCCCTTTGTACTAACAAGGAAACAATACTATTACAGGACGTTCGTTCTAACAAGAAAACAATACTATATCATGACCTTTGTACTAACAAGAAAACAATACTATTACAGGACGCTCGTTCTAACAAGAAAACAATACTATATCATGACCTATGTACTAACAAGAAAACAATACTATATCATGCCCTTTGTACTAACAAGGAAACAATACTATATCATGACCTTTGTGCTAACAAGAAAACAATACTATATCATGACCTTTGTACTAACAAGAAAACAATACTATTACAGGACGCTCGTTCTAACAAGAAAACAATACTATATCATGACCTTTGTACTAACAAGAAAACAATACTATTACAGGACGCTCGTTCTAACAAGAAAACAATACTATATCATGCCCTTTGTACTAACAAGAAAACAATACTATATCATGCCCTTTGTACTAACAAGAAAACAATACTATATCATGACCTTTGTACTAACAAGAAAACAATACTATATCATGACCTTTGTACTAACAAGAAAACAATACTATATCATGTCCTTTGTACTAACAAGAAAACAATACTATATCATGCCCTTTGTACTAACAAGAAAACAATACTATATCATGACCTTTGTACTAACAAGAAAACAATACTATATCATGCCCTTTGTACTAACAAGAAAACAATACTATTACAGGACGCTCGTTCTAACAAGAAAACAATACTATATCATGCCCTTTGTACTAACAAGAAAACAATACTATATCATGACCTTTGTACTAACAAGAAAACAATACTATATCATGACCTTTGTACTAACAAGAAAACAATACTATATCATGCCCTTTGTACTAACAAGAAAACAATACTATATCATGACCTTTGTACTAACAAGAAAACAATACTATTACAGGACGTTCGTTCTAACAAGAAAACAATACTATATCATGACCTTTGTACTAACAAGAAAACAATACTATTACAGGACGCTCGTTCTAACAAGAAAACAATACTATATCATGACCTTTGTACTAACAAGAAAACAATACTATTACAGGACGTTCGTTCTAACAAGAAAACAATACTATATCATGCCCTTTGTACTAACAAGAAAACAATACTATATCATGCCCTTTGTACTAACAAGAAAACAATACTATTACAGGACGCTCGTTCTAACAAGAAAACAATACTATATCATGCCCTTTGTACTAACAAGAAAACAATACTATATCATGACCTTTGTACTAACAAGAAAACAATACTATATCATGACCTTTGTACTAACAAGAAAACAATACTATATCATGCCCTTTGTACTAACAAGAAAACAATACTATTACAGGACGTTCGTTCTAACAAGAAAACAATACTATATCATGACCTTTGTACTAACAAGAAAACAATACTATATCATGCCCTTTGTACTAACAAGAAAACAATACTATTACAGGACGTTCGTTCTAACAAGAAAACAATACTATATCATGACCTTTGTACTAACAAGAAAACAATACTATTACAGGACGCTCGTTCTAACAAGAAAACAATACTATATCATGACCTTTGTACTAACAAGAAAACAATACTATATCATGCCTTTGTACTAACAAGAAACAATACTATATCATGACCTTTGTACTAACAAGAAAACAATACTATATCATGACCTTTGTACTAACAAGAAAACAATACTATTACAGGACGCTCGTTCTAACAAGAAAACAATACTATATCATGACCTTTGTACTAACAAGAAAACAATACTATATCATGACCTTTGTTCTAACAAGAAAACAATACTATATCATGCCCTTTGTACTAACAAGAAAACAATACTATATCATGCCCTTTGTACTAACAAGAAAACAATACTATATAGGACGTTCGTTCTAACAAGAAAACAATACTATATCATGACCTTTGTACTAACAAGAAAACAATACTATATCATGACCTTTGTACTAACAAGAAAACAATACTATATCATGCCCTTTGTACTAACAAGAAAACAATACTATATCATGACCTTTGTACTAACAAGAACCTTTGTCTAACAAGAAAACAATACTATATCATGACCTTTGTACTAACAAGAAAACAATACTATATCATGCCCTTTGTACTAACAAGAAAACAATACTATATCATGACCTTTGTACTAACAAGAAAACAATACTATTACAGGACGTTCGTTCTAACAAGAAAACAATACTATATCATGCCCTTTGTACTAACAAGAAAACAATACTATATCATGACCTTTGTACTAACAAGAAAACAATACTATTACAGGACGTTCGTTCTAACAAGAAAACAATACTATATCATGACCTTTGTACTAACAAGAAAACAATACTATTACAGGACGCTCGTTCTAACAAGAAAACAATACTATATCATGCCCTTTGTACTAACAAGAAAACAATACTATATCATGACCTTTGTACTAACAAGAAAACAATACTATATCATGACCTTTGTACTAACAAGAAAACAATACTATATCATGCCCTTTGTACTAACAAGAAAACAATACTATTACAGGACGTTCGTACTAACAAGAAAACAATACTATATCATGACCTTTGTACTAACAAGAAAACAATACTATATCATGCCCTTTGTACTAACAAGAAAACAATACTATTACAGGACGTTCGTTCTAACAAGAAAACAATACTATATCATGACCTTTGTACTAACAAGAAAACAATATTACAGGACGTCGTTCTAACAAGAAAACAATACTATATCATGACCTTTGTACTAACAAGAAAACAATACTATATCATGCCCTTTGTACTAACAAGAAAACAATACTATATCATGACCTTTGTACTAACAAGAAAACAATACTATATCATGACCTTTGTACTAACAAGAAAACAATACTACAGGACGCTCGTTCTAACAAGAAAACAATACTATATCATGACCTTTGTACTAACAAGAAAACAATACTATTACAGGACGTTCGTTCTAACAAGAAAACAATACTATATCATGACCTTTGTACTAACAAGAAAACAATACTATATCATGCCCTTTGTACTAACAAGAAAACAATACTATATCATGACCTTTGTACTAACAAGAAAACAATACTATATCATGACCTTTGTACTAACAAGAAAACAATACTATATCATGACCTTTGTACTAACAAGAAAACAATACTATATCATGCCCTTTGTACTAACAAGAAAACAATACTATATCATGACCTTTGTTCTAACAAGAAAACAATACTATATCATGACCTTTGTACTAACAAGAAAACAATACTATTACAGGACGCTCGTTCTAACAAGAAAACAATACTATATCATGCCCTTTGTACTAACAAGAAAACAATACTATATCATGCCCTTTGTACTAACAAGAAAACAATACTATATCATGCCCTTTGTACTAACAAGAAAACAATACTATATCATGCCCTTTGTACTAACAAGAAAACAATACTATATCATGCCCTTTGTACTAACAAGAAAACAATACTATATCATGACCTTTGTACTAACAAGAAAACAATACTATATCATGACCTTTGTACTAACAAGAAAACAATACTATATCATGACGTTTGTACTAACAAGAAAACAATACTATATCATGCCCTTTGTACTAACAAGAAAACAATACTATATCATGACCTTTGTACTAACAAGAAAACAATACTATTACATGACGTTTGTTCTAACAAGAAAACAATACTATATCATGACCTTTGTTCTAACAAGAAAACAATACTATTACAGGACGCTCGTTCTAACAAGAAAACAATACTATATCATGACCTTTGTACTAACAAGAAAACAATACTATATCATGACCTTTGTACTAACAAGAAAACAATACTATATCATGACCTTTGTACTAACAAGAAAACAATACTATGTCATGCCCTTTGTACTAACAAGAAAACAATACATTACAGGACGTCGTTCTAACAAGAAAACAATACTATATCATGACCTTTGTACTAACAAGAAAACAATACTATATCATGCCCTTTGTACTAACAAGAAAACAATACTATTACAGGACGTTCGTTCTAACAAGAAAACAATACTATATCATGACCTTTGTACTAACAAGAAAACAATACTATTACAGGACGCTCGTTCTAACAAGAAAACAATACTATATCATGACCTTTGTACTAACAAGAAAACAATACTATATCATGCCCTTTGTACTAACAAGAAAACAATACTATATCATGACCTTTGTGCTAACAAGAAAACAATACTATATCATGACCTTTGTACTAACAAGAAAACAATACTATTACAGGACGCTCGTTCTAACAAGAAAACAATACTATATCATGCCCTTTGTACTAACAAGAAAACAATACTATATCATGCCCTTTGTACTAACAAGAAAACAATACTATTATAGGACGCTCGTTCTAACAAGAAAACAATACTATATCATGACCTTTGTACTAACAAGAAAACAATACTATATCATGTCCTTTGTACTAACAAGAAAACAATACTATATCATGCCCTTTGTACTAACAAGAAAACAATACTATATCATGACCTTTGTACTAACAAGAAAACAATACTATATCATGCCCTTTGTACTAACAAGAAAACAATACTATTACAGGACGCTCGTTCTAACAAGAAAACAATAATATATCATGCCCTTTGTACTAACAAGAAAACAATACTATATCATGACCTTTGTACTAACAAGAAAACAATACTATATCATGACCTTTGTACTAACAAGAAAACAATACTATATCATGACCTTTGTACTAACAAGAAAACAATACTATATCATGACCTTTGTACTAACAAGAAAACAATACTATTACAGGACGTTCGTTCTAACAAGAAAACAATACTATATCATGCCCTTTGTACTAACAAGAAAACAATACTATATCATGACCTTTGTACTAACAAGAAAACAATACTATTACAGGACGTTCGTTCTAACAAGAAAACAATACTATATCATGACCTTTGTTCTAACAAGAAAACAATACTATTACAGGACGCTCGTTCTAACAAGAAAACAATACTATATCATGACCTTTGTACTAACAAGAAAACAATACTA
>CM026391.1:10767597-10841056 GCA_014843695.1 Archivesica marissinica
TGCTGACGTGTATAGTACGTTGGGCAGGTATAATGATGACGTGTATAGGACGATGGACAGCTATAATGCTGATGTGTATATGACGATGGAGAGCTATAATGCTGACGTGTATATGACGATGGGCAGGTATAATGCTGACGTGTATATGACGATGGACAACTATAATGCTGACGTGTATATGACGATGGAAAGCTATAATGCTAACGTGTATATGATGATGGACAGCTATAATGCTGACGTTTATTTGACGATGGGCAGCTATAATGCTGACGTGTATATGACGATGGGTAGGTATAATGCTGACGTGTATAGGACGATGGGCAGATATAATGATGACGTGTATATGACGATGGACAGCTATAATGCTGACGTGTATATGACGATGGGCAGGTATAATGATGACGTGTATATGACGATGGGCAGATATAATGATGACGTGTATAGGACGATGGACATCTATAATGCTGACGTGTATATGACGATGGACAGCTATAATGCTGACGTGTAAGGACGTTGGACAGCGTTTTCCTTCGGTTTTTTACTTACGTGTATAGGACGATGGACAGCGTATTGCTGGAGGTATATGATGATGACTGTATAATGCTGACGTGTATATGCCGATGGGCAGGTATAATGTTGACGTGTATATGACGATGGGCAGGTATAATGCTGACCTGTATATGACGATGGGCAGGTATAATGCTGACGTGTATATGATGATGGATATGTATAATGTTGACGTGTATATGACGATGGGCAGGTATAATGCTGACGTGTATATGACGTGGGCAGCTATAATGCTGACGTGTATATGACGTTGGCCAGCTATAATGCTGACGTGTATATGATGATGGGTAGCTATAATGCTGACGTGTATATGACGTTGGATATGTATAATGCTGACGTGTATATGACGTGGGCAGTTATAATGCTGACGTGTATATGACGTTGGCCAGCTATAATGCTGACGTGTATATGACGATGGGTAGGTATAATGCTGACGTGTATATGACGTTGGACAGGTATAATGCTGACGTGTATATGACGATGGATATGTATAAAGCTGACGTGTATATGACGTTGGCCAGCTATAATGCTGACGTGTATATGACGATGGACAGGTATAATGCTGACGTGTATATGACGTTGGGCAGGTATAATGCTGACGTGTATAGGACGATGGACAGCTGTATTGCTGACGTGTATATGATGATTGACTGCTATGATGCTGACGTGTATATGACGATGGACAGCTATAATGTTGACGTGTATATGACGATGGGCAGGTATAATGCTGAAGTGTATATGACGATGGGCAGGTATAATGCTGACGTGTATATGACGTTGGGCAGGTATAATGATGACGTGTATATGACGATGACTACATTTATAGATCAATATCCCATCTATATACTGAGCTACCCGTTCTTTAAGAATGAAGCGCGACAGGATTGTTATTATGACATATTATAATAAATGATAAACTGATATAATATGAGTACTTTATGTTACATGCAATTTCTGACTCCAGTGTTATATGTCATATTATGTTACTATAGATATATGTCTGATTACATGACTGTGTTGCATTATAATTGCCATGGGTGACAGTAATTGCATAAATGTATAGCTTAAACGTTATAATAACACTATAAACCGGTAACACACTTTCGTTTATGTAAACGTTTGAGCTTGGCCTCGATGTATCTAAAATAGAAAAAGAAAACGGAGTAAGTGTTCATAAAAGATATTAATCATTTACATGTTTATTAATAGTCTCAGTCATATATTAACTGGTAAGAATTAATCTGATTCATATAACTGGCAAGACGAAGCTAGTTTAATTAGAGCAAATTGTAAATTTATTTTCTCATATGGCAATACTAGATATTGACCCAACATATAAGTAAAGTGTTTGTTTATTATAGTGTCACCTTTTTGAAAGGACATTTTTAATGCTGATAACAAATGGAGCAGTACGTGGCAAGTAATATATTCAGTGGTCTGTGGTAACATGAATGTATACTCCCAACATATAAGTAAAGTGTTGGTTTATTATAGTGTCACCCCTTTTTGAAAAGAAAAGCAATTACTGACATATGAGACACCTTTTTTATGAACATAAGTACTTCCTGATTAATATGCTTGTAGGCCAGACGACAGGCTGGTAGGCAATCGGTAACCATAACTTAACTAGCTGGTGGCTCACTAACCAGCCATATCAGAAGGAAACCCATTCGATGTTCGTATCTTCGATTTCCAGCTATGTAGTCATACGCCTTAAGCAATAGGCCATGGAGAGATATAAGTGTATGTACTATATTGACATACAGAGACTCTCTAGCTATTATTGGTGGATGCAGACACCGGGTGTCCTTCCGATACGTATTGCGTGTACGGGTAGAACAAACGACCTACCACAAGCAACCTGGATAGCTCCCTCACATGAAATAATTCAACATCCCAGTATGATTCGAACATAGAGCGGTTACATGCAAATGATTTGAAGTCATTAACGGTAACCACTTTGCCACGGAGGCCATTTAATTGACATAAATAGGTCATGTGCTATGGTCAATATGGGTTAAACACAAGTGTCTATTATCAAGCATCTTATTTGTGCCAGTTGATAACTTTTATAGTTCTTCTAATCGATATTACAATACTTGAGTTGTTTGTTTTCAACATATTTGTTTTGCCAATGGGTAAACACCTCGTACATCCTAGAAGCCAATTTCCTCTAGTGCCTCAGCCAACCAACTTAGGTAGTTCAAAACCACAACCATTACTTTGTATTGACCGACTGAGATAGTGATTGCGTGTACTGTAACCGCGTTTGACATTGTCCTGGCATTGACTAGGGCATCAAACTGCAAGTATGTGTCTACGTTTCTAGGTCACATGTAAGATTATATAGTTTTACATAATAATTTCATGAACAGTCTCTTGTTACGAATATCTTGCATATATTGTTATATATTATAATATTATGTCACAGATAGCGTATATATATAATGATACGTAATTCTATCCCGCAGGATTGAATAATTGACCCATTTATTGTACTGTATATGATACGTAACTAAGTCGAGACATTTACATCATTTATAGCACGTAAGACAAAGTACCTTGACGATCATCCACTGTATCGTATATTGGGACTTCCGGCGGTGCACTAGAATGAGCTGGTCTCGTGTATTCATTCTTGCTTTCAGTTCTAAAATATGAATACAACGTATTTCGCATGTCTAAACAATGGTGTTGTTACTATTTGTTTATAGCAATAGTTCATATAAGTCGTGTTTATATCAATATTACATGTACTTCGTGTTTATGCCAATATCGCATGTGATTAATGTTTATGACAATATTACATGTAATTCGTGTTTATGCCAATATCGCATGTGATTAGTGTGTTTGACAATATTACATGACTGTACTTCGTGTTTATGACAATATCGCATGTGATTAGTGTGTTTGACAATATCGCATGTGATTCGTGTTCATGACAATATTACATGTAAGTTGTGTTTATAATAATATCACATGTAAGTGGTATCTATCACACTATCGTATACTTACTTAAAACATATTTAAAGTACTTAGTGTACGACGCATATAGGTTTGTTTTAATTATATTCGTGCTCAATTGTATAATGTATTAAATACTTAGTTCACCTTTTACTAGTTCTGTATTTCCACACTATGATACCAATGGATACTGCACACACCAAAGATACAGCAACTCCAACAGAAGCGACTATAATTGCAGATGTCACATTGATATTACTGTCAGTTTCATTCTCTCCAGTGTCACCGGTACCCTTCTGCTCGGTGTTTCCAGTGTCAATGTGTTCTGAATAAGATACATAGCAATACATATTATGTCGTCCTATGTATTGTGCAATGTTCTACATTTATTTTCTGAGTACGAGTTAGTATTTATTTCTTACAAGTTATTAGTTAAATCGCCCAGAGACATCATTCCTTTTGGAATCCATCCCCACGTGGGAGAGAAGATGCTATGTGGAATCTAAGTATCTTGCTTAAGGGCACAATCGTATCGGCTACAGTTGTACGTTTTATGTGACTGTGTACTTGGTGGCTCGTGGTTAGAAGCAGCTTTACTACTGATGCCATAATTTACCGTTATTACCTGTGAGTACATTTATAAAAGTTTGCGTTCTGTTAATAAATTACGTCATGTTTCCTTGATGTATCTGCAAATATGCCAACACATATGTGGAATGGTTTATGTTTAAGTTAGGTTAGCTGATTGCAACGAAATGAAATCCAGTGGTTTAGTTTTTAGTATTACTGAGATCTACCTACCCCCTTCTAACAGTGTAATTTCACACAACGTTAGTACACCTGGTCTCCGAATTGTTACATATCTTGTTAGAGTGTCGGGCAGCGTGATGATATATGTATTATCGACAGGGATACTGTTATTATCAATGTATACAGCAGGAAGGTTGTGATCTGTGTTATTACTGAGATACATCTGAAATCCTTGCAGTCTCTGATAAATGATTTCTGTAATTAAACAAATCCTGTTTTAATTATGTCAATGAAAGCGAAATACACACATGGTAATGCATATTAAATTGATGCACAGGTATGCGCGTATTTCAATTGTATTCTCATAATTGTTCATGCAACTGAAGTGTGGACAGGTTAGTGAATTATAGATTATGTTGCTTTTTATTGCTTCTCAATAAAATTAGCGAATTATTGTCATGGTACATTGTACCTTGATTACTCCCGTAAATTGTCACTGCCTTGATAGGAAAAATGCTTCCTAAATCAAGTCTCCACCAGGACATTTCAGCATTCCTTGTTACACTACAGCACTGACATTTAGTTGGATCCGGACCTTCTCGACCATCTATGGCAAGATCAGAGGACCAGTTATGAGCTACGGAAGACATCTGTGTTGTCACCTTTCCGTATACGATGCGGATGAGATTTGTATCTGCATATAAAGAGTAAAAGAAGTGTACATACGTAATTGAATAGAAAGGGTACATAAATGATAGAATAAAGTCTAAGACATGAACCATACAATTTAAGTAAATACTAGATTTCTAGTCAAAGATGTTTATTGGTTAAAGTAAGATTACTTCATTGCCAATGATGCCCGAAACTCAATTGATTGCTAATGGCTGTACCAGAAAGTATGAAATAATAAATAACAAATTGCAAATTAATAAATACTATAATTGTAGTGTGTGTTTTTTATGAGTATTTGCGGCATTGATATCGATGTAGTGCAACAAATAGTTTTCAAGACATGTAAAGGTGCATATTATGGAAAGTGGTTTTCAATTTGAGCATGAATGAGAATAGGAAAACATGGACATTATAAATTGAACAATATCCAAACAAGATAAGCAACTACTATATTTTATAAAAACGAGTTTCATAAAATATATGGAATGAAATGAGAACGAGTGTAAATCATTTTTAAAAACGTTTATTTATGAGCCTTATTAGATTAAGCTGCATCCGTACGCCGTAGTAAATAGTCCCTGATAATCAAACAACTTCACGCAAATTAATCTACACAATATTTTAATCACTATATTCCACTAGTGCATATGTAGTATTTTATTGATCTAAACAGTGATTTTCAACAAATGAACACAAACTACATGTATATTTCGAATGTGTATTGCAAGCTGTCATGCCGCGACCAATCAGAATAATTCCAGGTTTTATTACACATGTGTTGATATAAAGAAATATGTAATGACTTTACAATACTGAATACAAGAAATGCTATGTGCAAAAATAGTTTTATCTGAGTCACAATAAGAAGATATGGGGAAAAAAGCTAACACTAGTGTAGTAGAGTCGAGTCTTATAGCGTTGAAAAAGGCTGAGACGTGGCAGCAATGTCGATATGCAACCCTGAATACAACAATACTCAGCCGACCGAGTAGAGGCAGATATAGCAGTACGAGATGATAATGTCGATATGCATTGCACATAGCACATTGCATATATTGGGGTCGTCCTGTAGTACCACGGCCATCTTTCACTGAGAACACTCTATCCTTCATTTGAAAACATGTACTACGGTGGTTGCATTGAAATCGCTTTCCAAGATTAACTGTGGTGTCGAATTATGTCATGTGATGAAGTTATTGAGCAGTTTCACCTTGTGAAAAGTTGTTCTAGCGTCGGCAAGCACACAAATGAAGACAGCAAAGCAATACACTCATTACCATTTAAGCTGTATATTGTACTTTGTCGTATGTTCCATTGATGGTGTCACAATGTAATAACTATGCAATATAGTAAATTAAAGCACATATGTGTACCTATGTCACAAGACGGTCCTTGCCATCCCGGCGCACATCCACCTGAACAGAATCCTGTCTGGAGATCACACCCAGCATCATGCTTGCAGTGACAACCATGTGAGCAATTAAATCCAAATGTGCCGTGGTCACAAACTAATAAAGTGTAGATAGTAGTATTATACAAGTCACAGTTCGTTCTAACAACACGTTTCAGGATTAGTATAACGAATGTCTGGTTTACTTGTTCATAGTGTCACATGACTATTCCGAGTGTGTGTATGAGTGTAGGGATATATATATGTGTGTATGAGTGTAGGGATATATATATATGTGTGTGTGTGTGTGTGTGTGTGTATGAGTGTAGGGATATATATATATGTGTGTGTGTATGAGTGTAGGGATATATATATATAGATGTGTGTGTGTATGAGTGTAGGGATATACACTTAACAACTTTTATAAGTGTGCATGTATAAATGGTCTCATATCTCCGTCAATATTGGCCCGATAATGATGAAATTTTCAGCAATTACAGTTGAGATATATGTCATGATATTCCATTTATTTTATTTCATAACAAACACAAATTTAACAAACATGACTAAGTAATGTGATGGTGCGTAAAAAGTCAATGTTGCAAAATGATAATGTCAATGATAAAACTCAGGCCGATGAGAATTAATTATTCTAATATCACGTATGCCCACCCTGACTGCGGATCACAGCTTGGCAACGTCGTCGCATGGAAGGGACATAGCGTCGTACATAGTAGTTCTGGGGTAGATTTGCCCACTCTTGCCCAATCTTCGCACGAAGCTGGGCGATGGTCTGTGGTACTGCGCCGGTCCTTCTTAAGCGGCGATTCAATTTATCCCATAGATTTTCTATAATGTTTAAGTCGAGAGACTTCGGTGGTATGTCCATCACATTGATGTGGTTAGCATTCAGAAAGAATCTTGTCGCCCTAGCCTAGTGGGCTGGTGCGCCATCCTGCAGCAACCGCAATCCTCTATTGTTCCTAAACATGGGTACTACCTCATTTTGAAGCACGTCATGTTGGTACCGGGCGGCGTTTAGATTACCGTTAATGAACACTATGTTAGTCTTGTAATGTAAGGAGACCCCAGCCCATACCATTACTGACCCACCCCCGTACCTATCTCGTTCGATGACGCAGTTGTCGTTGAACCGTTCTCCCCGTTGTCGATATACCCGTGAACGACAGTCGTTTTCCTGTAGGCAGAACTTCTTTTCGTCAGTAAACAGGACCTGCCCCCATTCTGCCTGTGTTGTTCTAGGATGACACCGAGCCCAACGATCTCGCAGTGCCCTATGCCTTTGAGTCAATACAATACCCTTAAAGGGCCGTCTACACCGCATGTTTGCGAGCGATCGAAGTCGCCTTCTAACGGTCTGCGCAGAAGTATGGCGTCCGTGCGTCTCGCGCGTTTCTCCGGCCATCTTGACAGCTGTACGTGTTCTCTGCTGACGATGCACATGTACGATGTGATTATCTTGTGCAGCTGTTGTACAACGCCCACGTGGTATGCGAGGGAGGTTACCAACGTTGCCAGTCGCTCTGTACTTAAGCATCAGCTTTCTGATGGTGTTGCGGTGTACACCCATGCGTCGCGCAACCTGCAAATGATACGGATAACATGAAATTAGTAATTAAAATATATAATTTATTTTTTATGGATATTTTCGATAAAAAACTGAATGTTAGTGACTTTCAATTTTTATAACACAAAGAAACCTAATTAATTAGTGACATTGAATTAACTTTGAGACGTACCTCTGTTTGGTGTATACCGGCGTTGATGAAGCCGACGGCTATTCCCCGTTCCGCTATGGTCAGCCTGCCCATGTCATGTTTTTCTGATGTGTGGATCGTAATCAAGTCCACAACGACCAAATGCAGTTTTATTTTTTGCCAGCGCACCATTTCCTCGTGCATTGTGTTGATTTTGACGTTGCGTGGTTCAACGCGTCGTATCGATTAAATTGAACACGTGGAGTACGGGATAATACTCGAAATGTAGTCAATAGCAAGTACACAAAATGTCGTGCAAATATATTGATAAATAAAAAAGTTATACGGAAATCAAAGATGCACACTTATAAGAGTTGTTAAGTGTATGTATGTGTGTGTGTATGAGTGTAGGGGTATGTATGTGTGTGTATGAGTGTAATGATATATATATATATGTGTGTGTATGAGTGTAGGGATATATATGTGTGTGTGCGTGCGTGCGTATGACGAATATATCCTACATTGGTGCTACACTTGTGCCAGAGTATATATATAGTCTATGCATATAACGAAAAATATTTTGTTGCAATTTTTAAATAAAGAATAATTGATGAATTCCTACAGAAATGGCAGGCAGATATGGGATCAAATAAATCTCTGAACTCATTTTATAAGTATTAAAGCATGACTTTGGCATGGAACCGTACCTTACTAATATAGTAAGTAGAAGTCTTAGGATTCCTCTCGCTAGACTAAGAACCTCATCTCATAATTTGCGAATAGAAACAGGCAGATACGCTAGACAGGAATAGAGCGTAAGGAACGAACCTGTTTGCTGTGCCATGACAACGAGGTGGAAGATGAATATCATTTCATTCTAATAATGTATGTCCATTATACGGAAACATGCAACAAGCATTTATTAAAACATATTATTATCAAAGACCGAGCATGTATAAATTACCCTTTTTCTCAAGCACAGCAATCAAAGAGTTGATTAATATATGCAAGTACGTGATGAATGCAATGAAGCTGTGAGATGAGGTTCTTGGTCTAGACATATAATACTATATAATATCAACATGCAAGTACGATACTGTTTTACCATGTCAACATGCATGTACAAGCATTGTTCGGCATATGTGGGTTCATTTTCAAAATGTACCTACAATTGTGGAAACCAACGTATCATTGGAAATTACACACACCACAAGTACTAGCTACTGGGGGTGGTCTCTCTCTCTATTTAATAAGGCGTGGCATCCCTAATCATGATGAATTTTGGAATATTATGTGCTTTCTTGTTAGAACGAACGTCCTGTAATAGTATTGTTTTCTTGTTGGTACAAAGGGCATGATATAGTATTATTTTCTTGTTAGAACGAACGTCCTGGAATAGTATTGTTTTCTTATTAGAACGAACGTCCTGGAATAGTATTGTTTTCTTGTTAGTACAAAGGCCATGATATAGTATTGTTTTTGTGTTAGAACGAGCGTCCTGGAATAGTAAGTAAGTAAGTAACATTAACATATTTCAATACATACATAAATACATGAATATAGCACCCGACCCAATGGATCTATAAGTCACCTACATATTAAATTGTTATACATATACACATCATATAGAAGTCACAATGATTACATCAACAATATGATATTCAGTCATTTTAAGTATGGCATGGTATTTATGACTGTAATTTTAGCAATGGTAATGGTTGCAACAATGATTATTATAAATTCACACCTTTATAATAAAGTTCGACTACTCTAGAGTAACTGTAAATGGACAGGTAATCATTGTTAATATATAACTGTACACACTGAAAATAAAATCCATATACTGTGAGATCTGTAACAAATAATTAAATTCAAGTCATCATCATCATCATCATCATAATCATCTCATCATCATCATCATCTCATCATCATCATCATCATCATCATCACCCTCATCATCATCACCCTCATCATCATCATCAGCAGCAGCAGCACCCTCATCATCTTCATCATCACCATCATCATCACCCTCATCATCACCACCACCACCACCATCATCATCATCATCATCATTGTGTATTGTAATACAATAAAATAAAGGACATAATGAACATTCAGTAATTACATATTATAAATTAAACATTTTCTCCTCAGATATGCTCTCACAACAAACTTGGCCACTTTTCTTGGGTATGAGTTTAACAGAAGTTTTAGTATTTGGGTATCTGTTAGATTGTTAAACTGTTCACTTGTTATTGTATCTCCAAGTACACTTAATCTTATATCATCGTACAAATGACAGTGAATGATAAAGTGGGTTTCATCCTCCACATAATGTAGTGTACAAAACCGACACAAGCGCTCCTCTACACGTTCACCTATATATCTTCCTGTCTCTAGTCTTAATGGTAAAATTCCACACCTAAACTGGCACAACACTGAGCGTTCGTGTTTATTAAGGTTCATTTGTACATATTCTTCACATCGGAAAGCCTGTTTGAATAGCTTATAAGTTCTTAATTTGGGGACCGTTTGGATGTCATGCGACCACTTATCAGCATAGTAATCGCCTATTAATGTCTTGGTATGTGGGAGATTGACGTAAGTCTTTGTGTAGAAATTATTTGCTATTCCTAAGGTATTCATTTTTTGATTTAGGTCACTACACCAGTTATTCCTATTCACTCGGTAATCAAACTCGAATACACGTTTCGTAAGTCTATCACTGTCCATGTTTATTAAACGATTCCAGTAACGTAAGGCATTGCCCCATCTTCTGTAGCTACTTGGTATCCATCCTGAATCTCCATATAGCGCTAGTATTGGTGTGAACCGGTGAACCCCAAGAAAGTAACGTAAAGCTCTGTGTTGTACGTAGTCAATACACTGATAATGTTTTAGTCCCCACACAGATGAACAGTAATCCAATATAGGAACTACACAAGAGTTGTATAGCTTCTCATACGATCGAAATCCAAAATCCTTGAGCTTATGTATCTTACTTATTATACTCCCAAGAGCACGACCTGCTCCTTTAGCAAGAGCTTCACAGTTCGACGTAAAGTCACTCTTTTCATGAAAAATAATCCCTAGGTATTTATATTGGTCCACGGTTTCTAAAACGCTATTTCCGATTTTGAATTCATAATCACTGCGCTGTGTTCGACCCCTTCTGAAATGCATAGCTTTCGATTTCGTTGTGTTTATAAGAACGCGCCACTTTTGGCACCACCTATGAAGTGTATCCAGCATGCACTGTAACTTGTCCTCTGAGTCGGCGAGCAAAACAATATCGTCTGCATACATCAGTAACGAGATCTTACTGTCGCCCATCGATATTCCGAGGTCAAGGTCGTTAACCTCCTGTACAAGGTCATTTGAAAATATTGAGAACAGGGTTGGTGACAGGTTGCAACCTTGTCTCACCCCGGTAGTACAGTCGAACCACTCTGTCATCTTGTTGTTAATCCGAACACAGTATATGTATAAGGGCATAAAGCATAATATCCACGGGCAAAACATTGCATACCGTACGTCAATGTATGGGAAATGGAAATGTCAAAAACGACATGTACTGTAGTGCAACTGAATGGTACTAGAGTACCTATTCTGTGTTGAATAAAAGAATAAACATGGGGTTACTTGTTGCAAAGTTACACGAGAAGGAGCTTTGACTGAGTATATTTCGTGTTCCTATGTTCTCTTCTTTGCATTTCTGCCTGTATGTATTATAAGCGAATGTACAGAAATACATATTCCGACGTATATAAGTACGTACCATTACTACATGATTGTCCTTGCCATCCCGGATCGCACTGTACTGTGTCGCATGTACCATTGACAGAGTCACACTGTGAACTATTTAAACAATGGCACGTTGTGTTGCATCCGGGTCCAAACATGTGTTGACTGCAATCTGATGAACAGCTTTTGTTAGTTGCATGTTATGATAGCTATATATTGTGGTCGCGCAATGCACCAACTTGATAATATCACTTAGTATTCTTCATAATCATATACACCTATGCATTTTTAATTATCCTCTTAAACTTTATTAATTTTATAAAGATCGCGAAACAAGCTTTATAACAACCTATTTTAATCACTCTTTTTGGGGGCGGATGAAAGCGTAAATGTGGCCATTCGTGTGGGAGGAAAAGGAAGTACCCGGCGAAAACACTCATGTCCGATCTGGAGACCCCCTCATCATCGCATATACTTCCCTGTGGATCGAACCGCAGTTGCACTGCGCTAATTGGACAACCTTAGTTAGTACTCATCCCAATGATTTGCGAAACTCTAATACAGTTCAATTTCTAACTTGGTGACACGTGTCAAACATATCTATAGCAATTTAATCCTATATTAGTAAAGTAGTGTAGGGCTATAATATATCGTTGTGTTCGGGTATGTGTATATTACAGGCTATGCTATGTGTACGTATAGAGTAATGTTGTACGGTACGTACATACATGTATATTACAGGCTATGCTATGTGTACGTATAGAGTAATGTTGTACGGTACGTACATACGTGTATATTACAGGCTATGCTATGTGTACGTATAGAGTAATGTTGTACGGTACGTACATCCGTGTATATTTCATGTATATATGTCTTAAACTGCTGTTGTGTATTGTATGTGTGTGTTAATTAGAGGACCCTAAGTACGATTAGTGTTATTGCTAATTGGGTCACTCTCTGTAAATAATACATAATATCGTAAACTAGGGATGTGTGCGTTATATAACATTTCATTTGTTACGTTATTACCACAATATAAGCTGATATGCATTAACACAATGGTCATCACACTCCCTTATATTGTTGTATTAACAATACATACTACGTGTACCGATACTAGCTCGACATTCATCACATGCTCTAAGCTATCAATGCGACGGTATGCCCAAAACAAATACAGACAAAGGCAAGACTGAAACATAAGCCGATCATTGTCGTCCTGGATCATAGTGTCCCACACAATCACCATTATCAACGCAGTGACACGCATGTGGGCAATTATTTCCAAAGGAGTAATGTCCATAACCTAATCAAATGTTACAAACAAAGGGTGTTGGACTACGATTAGAGTGATGTATATATAGTGTAATGTCCACAACCTAATCGAATGGTACAAACAAACGGTGTTTGTCTACGATTAGAGTGATGTATATATAGTGTAATGTCCACAACCTAATCGAATGGTACAAACAAACGGTGTTTGTCTACGATTAGAGTGATGTATATATAGTGTAATGTCCACAATATAATCGAATGTTACAAACAAACGGTGTTTGACTACGATTAGAGTGATGTATATATAGTGTAATGTCCACAATCTAATCGAATGTTACAAACAAACGGTGTTTGACTACGATTAGAGTGATGTATATATAGTGTCGTGTCCACAACCCAATCGAATGCTACAGACTACGATTAGAGTGATATATATTTAGTGCCGTGAACAGTGCGGTGTTACAAATACAGCATGAACCGTGACCATACGGAGCTACAAATACAGAATAGACACGTATGGGGACAACATTAATACACACAATGTGCTATAAAACTAAACGAACGAGTACGGGACCTAATATGTGATGAAATGTGTACTTTTTCTAATGTGTTGATTCCTAGTTTTAATTAACACATTGCATGAGATAAGTATGTCATCTAACGATATAGTTTATAACTACGTTGTTATTTGATGGATAGATGCATGGATGAATGAATGGATAGATGCATGGATGAATGAATGGATAGATGCATGGATGAATGAATGGATAGATGCATGGATGAATGAATGCATGGATGAATGAATGGATAGATGCATGGATGAATGAATGGATAGATGCATGGATGAATGAATGCATGGATGAATGAATGCATGGATGCATGGATGAATGGATAGATACATGGATGAATGAATGCATGGATGAATGGATAGATGCATGGATGAATGAATGCATGGATGAATGGATAGATGCATGGATGAATGAATGCATGGATGAATGGATAGATGCATGGATGAATGAATGCATGGATGAATGGATAGATGCATGGATGAATGAATGCATGGATGAATGGATAGATGCATGGATGAATGAATGCATGGATAGATGAATGCATGGATAGATGAATGCATGGATAGATGAATGCATGTATAGATGAATGCATGGATAGATGAATGCATGGATAGATGAATGCATGGATAGATGAATGCATGGATAGATGAATGCATGGATGAATGAATGCATGGATAGATAAATGCATGGATGAATGAATGCATGGATAGATGAATGCATGGATGAATGAATGCATGGGTGAATGAATGCGTGGATAGATGAATGCATGGATGAATGAATGCATGTATAGATGAATGCATGGATGAATGAATGCATGGATAGATGAATGCATGGATGAATGAATGCGTGGATAGATGAATGCATGGATAGATGAATGCATGGATAGATGAATGCATGGATAGATGAATGCGTGGATAGATGAATGCATGGATGAATGAATGCGTGGATAGATGAATGCATGGATAGATGAATGCATGGATAGATGAATGCATGGATGAATGAATGCGTGGATAGATGAATGCATGGATGAATGAATGCATGGATAGATGAATGCATGGATGAATGAATGCATGGATGAATGAATACATGGATGAATGAATGCATGGATGAATGAATGCATGGATGAATGAATGCGTGGATAGATGAATGCATGGATGAATGAATGCGTGGATAGATGAATGCATGGATGAATGAATGCGTGGATAGATGAATGCATGGATGAATGAATGCATGGATAGATGAATGAATGAATGAATGAATAAATGAATAAATGAATGAATGAATGAATGAATGAATGAATGAATGAATGAATGAACGAATGACGAATGAATGAATAGATGAATAGATGAATGAATGAATAAATAGATGAATGAATGGATAAATGAATGAATGGATAGATGAATGAATGGATGGATGAATGAATGGATAGATGAATAAATGAATAAATGAATGAATAAATGAATAAATGAATAAATGAATGAATAAAAGAATAAATGAATAAATGAATAAATGAATGAATGAATAAATAAATAAATAAATAAATAAATGAATAAATGAATAAATGAATGAATGAATGAATGAATAAATGAATAAATGAATAAATGAATGAATGAATGGATGAATGGATGAATGGATGAATGGATGGATGGATGAATGGATGAATGGATGAATGGATGAATGGATGGATGGATGGATCGATAGATCGATAGATCGATAGATAGATAGATCGATAGATAGATAGATAGATAGATAGATGAACCATCGTACTTTTATCACAGGCTAGTCCTTGCCAACCACCCAAGCACCCTGTCGTCTGACATCTTCCTGTCACAGAGTTACAAGCCTGCTGGTCTGAACAGTGACATTGATGTGAACACCCCACTCCAAATCTTCCCACATCACAAACTGCATATATAATTCAATATTGTAATTAATCGGCAGCAAGTGCAGTTAACATATAGAGCATCAACATACACAATATACATATATTTAATTGATAGTAACAATGGTAATACTATGCATATTCATGGATCAAGCTAACTGATCCATATCGAAACTAGCATTACCAATGTATTGCATTAGACCACAGGGAAACGAGCGTTCTGATTGGATTAATATGAAGAATAATCATAATTCAATCAGAACGCTCGTTTCAACGCGAACTGCGCCGCTTGAGAAATGTTCAAACAAATTGAAAGATTCTCCGAAATCTCTTTTTGACGTACATTTTTGCCGAATAAACCTACACGTTAGTGGAAACACATTTTATTGATAATGTTATTCACAGTTAAAACTCTCCCGTCGAAGATTTGTTTTTGTTGCTGACAGAACCCGTGTCCTAGTATGGAAATGTAACCTGCTATGGCCAATGTCTGTGGCAATTGTTTGCAAAGTATGCAGCTTAAAGTTGTGTTTTATTTGAAGAACAATATAAAGACTCGGGATAGGCGTTATATTTGGACAGATTTGTACAAACTTGTTTCAGATAGGGCCATTTTACTGATCGATGCGAACTCTGGCATCCCACAGAGTAGAATCCCTGTACTTAAATATATATACTAGTACCCCCAAACGTGCCGAATCCCTGTGCATTAGACATGTTTAATGTACTTGAAAGATATATATTTGGCGTTCGTTTTTCTCCATAGCTCGTTTATCCGTTTTTAAATACATTTCAAATACAGAGAAATAATTGGGCGTAAATTAGCTTTAGCATGTTTTATTAATGTTGCTAGCATAATAACAGAGCATTCGCATACAGTGTAATTTCGCATTTCTGAACAGGATTATGACGTTCAAATATCGAGATTAAAGCGGTATATGAGTAGCTTCAAGGTATTGTCGATACGCCAACATTAAATTGTTTTAGCATTTGTATGCTACACCATCACTTATTGCAACATGCGATACAGCACCATAGTCTGTAGACCGTCGGGCGCTACATACTCTGGATAGTATTTGTTAACATGCGATACAGCACCATAGTCTGTAGACCGTCGGGCGCTACATACTCTGGATAGTATTTGTTAACATGCGATACAGCACCATAGTCTGTAGACCGTCGGGCGCTACATACTCTGGATAGTATTTGTTAGCATGCGATACAGCACCATAGTATGTAGACCGTCGGGCGCTACATACTCTGGATAGTATTTGTTAACATGCGATACAGCACCATAGTCTGTAGACCGTCGGGCGCTACATACTCTGGATAGTATTTGTTAACATGCGATACAGCACCATAGTCTGTAGACCGTCGGGCGCTACATACTCTGGATAGTATTTGTTAGCATGCGATACAGCACCATAGTATGTAGACCGTCGGGCGCTACATACTCTGGATAGTATTTGTTAACATGCGATACAGCACCATAGTCTGTAGACCGTCGGGCGCTACATACTCTGAATAGTATTGTTAGCATATGCGATACAGCACATAGTCTGTAGACCGTCGGGCGCTACATACTCTGGATAGTATTTGTAACATGCGATACAGCACCATAGTCTGTAGACCGTCGGGCGCTACATACTATGGATAGTATTTGTTAACATGCGATACAGCACCATAGTCTGTAGCCGTCGGGCGCTACATACTCTGGATAGTATTTGTTAACATGCGATACAGCACCATAGTCTGTAGACCGTCGGGCGCTACATACTCTGGATAGTATTGCTAACATGCGATACAGCACCATAGTCTGTAGACCGTCGGGCGCTACATACTATGGATAGTATTGTTAACATGCGATACAGCACCATAGTCTGTAGACCGTCGGGCGCTACATATTGGATAGTATTTGTTAACATGCGATACAGCACATAGTCTGTAGACCGTCGGCGCTACATACTCTGGATAGTATTTGTTAACATGCGATACAGCACCATAGTCTGTAGACCGTCGGGCGCTACATACTCTGGATAGTATTTGCTAAATGCGTACAGCACCATAGTCTGTAGACCGTCGGGCGCTACATATATGGATAGTATTTGTTAAACATGCGATAAACAGCACCATAGTCTGTAGACCGTCGGCGCTACATTACCTGGGATAGTAAATTTGCTAACATGCGATAACAGCACCATAGTCTGTAGACCGCGTGCGCTACATCTATGGTATTTTTGTTACATCTATACAGCACCATATTCTGTAGACCGGCGGGCGCTACATACTCTGGAATAGTATTTTTAACATCATACGCACCATAGTCTGAGACCGTCGGGCGCTACAATACTCTTGATAGCAATTTGTTCGAGTTTCCCTATAATTTTATATTAATCTATCAGCATTTAGGCTACTGTCTTATAAATTATTAATTTTATTAGGTGGGTCGGAGAAAAAACATCAGTACGAGGCTCTGCAGAGCCTTGTATTTTCGGAGAGAGCCTATAAATGAAAATTTAAAGGCTGACCGTAACCTATTTTCTATTTATCCCTATAAATTCTGAGTGTGGCACCCGACCCAAAAAACAAAACCCACTAGCCATGACAGCTTACAAACTCGCCACGCACTTGGTAATATGTTGCGCATTGATATTTCTATTTATATCCACGGTTAGCCCTTTGACGTCACGGACGCTTTATTAGGCACTGACTAATAAAGCAAAATTTATTAGGCAGGCCGTTTTTATACGTTATTTCGCATGAAGGTAGGATACATATTTATATTGCACTAATTGAATATTAGCAATGCTTACATATTTCATATAATTTAAACTCACATATCGTGAGGATCTTTTGTTGAAGTTTTATAATGAAATACTGTGCGATGATAGCAGGTTGTAAGTATGTGATGAAGTGGGAGTTGTCGTTGATGATTGTGGGTATTGTATACACCAATACTTCATTAGTATTGTTGCTAGCCAAGGACACATTGTTAGCGTATATAGCAACATGCTGTCAGATATCACCAACACGTAATACAACACGCGATATAAACAGGTCTAGCGCTATATAATATCGATATTGTTCTGTATTGTTTTGTATATTGAATAATGGTGATACTTACATTGTTCATATAATTTAAACTCGCAAATCGTAAGGATACGTTGGTCGAGTCTTATTTTGAAATACTGTGCGATGATAGCAGGTTGTAAGTATTTGATGAAGTCGGAGTTGTAGTCGGTGATTGTGGGTATTGTATACACCTTTACTCCATTAGTATTGCCGCCAGCCAAGGATACATTGCCAGCGTAGATAGCAGCATATTGTAACTGGTACGCTTCATCTGATAAACATCAACATATAAAAGCAATGTAATATCAAATCGAATACAAACCAACAGTCATACGTGTCTAACAGAATCAATATGATATGACAAGCACATAGTTCATTTAAAATAATTATTTTTAACTAAGTGGCTGGAGTTATCTGGTCTGTTATCTAACTTGAGAGCTATATAACTTTCCCCCAATCTTAACTGTGCTGTTGCAATGCTGCATGTGCTATGTACCATTCTTGAAAAAAATATTGTTTAAGCTAACTTAAAGCGACACTACATCTGTGAAAACGCAAGTTTATACAGAATGTATTTTCCTATTATATGGTATAATTTATTTTCCAAATATTTGCCTCAAAAAACGGAGTATTTCAACTAATAAATACAGGTCGTATACGAGGTTTGTTGACATAACAAAGTAATGTAAATAGGGTCGACATCCAAGCGAAATACAACTCGTGTATCCTTAATAACACGATTTGTGAAACATATTTACCGTTATATATCACAGTTGTGCACATGGATTTGTAGACTAATCTTAGTTGAATTATCTCTAGATGACAGTATCACGCGTTATGTATTGACTCCGAAACGTCAATTCAGGAACATGTGTGACCGTTATATGAAAACGTACTTTCAATTTTGTAAGTTTTAGACCGCAAAAACAATGTTTATGGATTCAATGTTAGTGTTCGAATGTATTCGGAAGAATTTGTAATAGCAATGCTGTTATACATGACAAATGCATGTTATTGCTTTTTGCGATGTAATGTCGCTTTAAGAGTCAATCATATACAACATATCAGCATCAGGTCGAATCTAACTGTCTCTTTTCTCATACATGAACCAGAAGCAAACGATAGATTCATGAGTACGCATGTAAACATGAGTAAAATAAGATTGCATTCTAATTGAGTTCTTCATTCACTCTAGGACATTACCCCTCTAATCTGACTTGTATATATTTGAGGGATTACTAAGATACGGACTCAATGAATTCACGTGTAAATTATTAGGAAGTAGAGAACAGACGACAAACCGCTATTACAGATGTTATATTACAGAGAACTACATTAGATCATTATAATAGTGTAAGTGCAGTGGTAATATATATATATATATATAGCATACATTTCTGGCGACCAAATACTTCCAATGCATCTATAAGGTACTTGTTTCCCAGATTAATATGCCACCATGAAGGTGTTGCTCCACTAGTAACACTGCAGCAACCACAACTATCTATCAGTTGACTATCAATTCCATCTATTGCGTTTGGAGAATCGTAATTGCTGAATATGCTAGATTGACTTGTGGTAACCGAGTTCGTCAGACGGCTGATGAGATTTACACCTGCAAATAT
Source organism: Archivesica marissinica (assembly GCA_014843695.1). Classification (NCBI taxonomy): domain Eukaryota; kingdom Metazoa; phylum Mollusca; class Bivalvia; order Venerida; family Vesicomyidae; genus Archivesica; species Archivesica marissinica. The sequence continues at coordinate 10,787,826 of CM026391.1, forward strand.
TGACATTATATCGATTATTCAGAATTTTCTAAATACGATTCCATTACACACATTGGCTAAGCCAAAACATTACGGACATATGTTTGTCCACGACCAAAACAGAAAAGACACTTAAAATCCACATTTCCTCTTCTCTATCATTCATTTATATGCAATATCAAATACAGGGAAATAATAAGAACAATAGGTGTGGAGTTCTTGAGTACTATGAACACCTTTCGTAAACTGTATATTGATCAGAAATTTCTGGGCATATATAAACTATATATTTGCAATGTGTGGAATCAATAAGAATATGAATACTCGATACAATATCGTGCCTGGATATAAAATGGAATCAGAAAGCTATAATAACGTTAACATTATGCTAAATGTGGTCATATTCTGATTATATAAATCTTAATACCAAAGTGAAAATATAAATATATCTTGACATTAGAAAGTTATTTTTACACCAGTTTAAATGTCTATATGTTTACCTGAAAGAAAAGGCTAACACCGTTACTGAGGAACTTTCACAAAGGACTACGATATGCTTATTAGAATATTCTAACAATGTTTTTCTCTTAATGTTAGACATTCTGATCAGCGTCGATGTATGTTTTGCATTAAATATAGTTTATAAGACGTTTTATACAATTTTGAAAAAATACTATAGCTGAAAAAAGTTATATATAATGAATAAACGAAGTGTCTGACTTCACCAAAAAACAAGAAATAAGAAGAACGTTAGCTTTTTTTGGTATTGCTGACAACATTGCTCCACGACACCAGTTAGTAATGAATAACTAGGTCGCCGTGACTGCAAACGATAACAATACCAGTAAATTGGATTCCACCCTGAATCCAGACAGCAACTAAGTAGAGATATTTCGTCGTAATTTCGCTATTGAGATTGCAAGGTGAGTAAGGTTTGTTTTGGAAATAAATTCATCTTGTGTATGCCTATCTTCTTAGAAAGCTTGACATGGATTAAATACTTCAATCAATTTAATCTTAGTGAACTCTCATTACGCTCAGATCACTGTGCACTCTTAAGATTGAAATACTTCACAGTGAATCCACGTATGACACAAGAGTAAATGGTGTTATTGGATGTGTATGTACACTTACCAACTGCATGACAGCTAACGAGTAGTCCACAATAGAGTAGAATGCACCAAGCTATACCCATGATTCAAATAAGCAGCTAGACTGAGATCTAAAATGAAATATCTGGATCTTATTAATACAACATATCATATATATATACAGATTAGCGTACACAATTCTATAATATGCATTTCCCCCACTGAATGTTAACCATTAGTAAACACCACTAATGCCCCTCACCCCCAAAATATATATGAATATCTGGCACACATGCAGTCTGTAAAGAGGCACACACTCAGAACTGCAAGTAAATCAAGCAAGTAATTAAGTAAAGAGAAAGAAGAGAAAGAGTTTAAAAATGTATATGTGGCCATTCCTGTGAGAGGAAACCGGAATAACAGGAGAAAACCCACATGTCAGAATTGGTGACCACCGTACCATCTCACATACTTCCCGGTCCGAGGATCGAACCAGGGTTGCATTGGTGAGAAGCGAGCGCGCTAACTACTGCGCTAATCGGACAGAGGAAGAGTAGTAGAGATTAACCATCATGTTAGTTATAATATATAAATGTCATTAATACTTATGTGCTGTCATGTCCAATGTCCATCTGCCGCAATGAACATTTACAATATGATAGTATTTGAGAAAGATGCACATGCGCATTGTTAGTAACATTTTTGTATGATCTTTGTTCTTCGGGTAACAGTCTCCAAATAGCAATATGTGTGTTTAGTGGATAAAAGAATTTTCTTTTATGCTTGCCAATGAATGATTGAGAAAAACGAGGGTGGGATTTCCTTAACTGTATCTCTATGGAGCTGGTAGAGTTATTTTCTCACCTTTCGTATTTTGATGCACTCACTAAATTATTCAATCCTATATGCATTCATGAATGGGGTATGAATTTACTATAAAGTAATGAGATCATTGAAATGAAATACAAATAGTTCACCCCCGAAACGGAACTTGTACTTATCCTATTGCTATGCTCCAATGGTCCAACATCTGATTTCCCCACGTCCACCTTGTCCACATAGGAAGCATATCCCTGGACGCTACTTCTGAATATGGTGGCATTTAACTTTCTCGCATTTATTGTCATTTCTGACGTGCCCTGACTTCGGCCATGATTATACGTTTCCTGACTGTAGGGCTGGTCTCATACTCTGATGTCACACACCAATCCAACTCTACCGAATGTGGAAGTCGTGATAGCGCAGTGGATGCGCGTTCGCTTCAGGTGCGAAAGGTCCGGAGTTCGAGCCCCACTGGAGCCGTTACGATTGTGCCCTTAGGCAAGGCATTTAAATTCCACGTTGCCTCTTCTCTCTCCCTCGTCGGCGATGGATTCCATCAGGAATGAGGTCTCGAGAGTGATTTATATAAGTTGAAATAACTTGTTTCGCAATCGAGCTAAAATAAATTTGTATAAACTAAACTCTACTGAATCAGTGAACCGGAGCGATTGTCGTTCCTTCAGCATATCTTTAGCTGAAAACATTTATCATCAAATAAACCGTAGGAAATAACATGTGACACCTGTATTAATACTTAATCCCCTGTCGCTATTGTATTAGTAAACTATCAGGTATACATTCAACTGTACATAATACTTATCTATAAACATCTATCCAGCCGTACAATACACTGCTGATTGTATTTATTTGAAACATAGGGGCGAGGGGGGGGGGAACGAATCCTTCAATAATATATTGTATATATATATTATTTTGCAGTTTCTAACATATAGGTTAGGGCTGATTCTAACTCTGCTGCATTGTATATCACTTAGAAATTAATGTAACTTGCTCTTCGTTACTTTTCTTTTAAATTTCGGAATGTCATACATATTTAATGAACATTGACCTTATCTGTTTTATCAACCCGTTGATACTATCCACAGTAGTCCTTATTTGTTCGTCTGTATAACCCAATGGACCATGCGTTCTACCATGTGTTCCAGTTCCGTACTCGTCATCTTGAATTGTTGAATAGCGAAATTACTAGCGAAACGATCGACACCAAGCATAGAACTGACGATCAATTGAACCATATCACATGACCAAGCACGCACTCACAGTTATGTGATCATCTTTATATGCACCAATAATTCGCGCACACAATCTTATGCCAAGTATTGTTAAGACATACGTTCTGAGCTATACTAACGTAACGCACATAACTTGAAATTACTTCACCGGGATCAACATTTACGGGAATTACTTCATGTATAGGATTTACTTGTGTAACATAATATTACATTAATCTAAAACACACTATATTTATTTCACTATGAAACGTCAGACATTCATTGGAAAGTATAAACTTTATGAAAATATAACCATCATTCAATATACATACTATTGTAAGAACTACATCCTTCATTTAGTATTAAACAGTCATAAATAAACAAAGATATTAAATGAATTTAAATGAAAAACATATTACCTCTAATGCATGTATGTAATCAGCTCAGAAGAATTGACACCATTATATTGTTTTATCATGTCTGCTATTGTTAAATATTTATCACGGATCAGTAACATCACGAAATACCGGGGTTTAAATCGTCTGTGTTGAAATATATTGCTGTAAATAAGGATTGTGTATGTCTTTTTAAATCATCTAAATGTTCAATAATCACTATTAGCCTTGATATAAACCTCCATGTAAAAAGACGTCCTTGCATATGACATTCTACATACGTCCGCCTCCGTTGTCGAGTGGTTAAGGTCGCTGAGTTGTATACCACTGCAACCAATTGTAAAGGGTTCGAGCCCCGCTCAGACCATGTCGCTTATATAAAACAATTGGCAGTTTCTTACGGAGGTTGGTCCACCAAGCACTGATTAACCGCTGGAGTCTACCCAGGAAACTTGCTGGGCAACCGGTAGCGACGTTAAATACACTTAAGCATGTTACATGAATGCAACTGATGTAACCCTTTACATCACATCTGTTGATAAGATTACATTTAATATATTCCTGTAACATCCTACTTATCCAATCAAACTACAGTTCAAATCAGCTATGTCGAATTCCGTGGGACCGAGCAAAATACTTCGATATAGCCGAAGTTTGACTTAACGAAATTCCATATAAACGGAGCCAGTTATATGTAAAATGATAGTGTCTGAAATGAGACTTGGTCCGACTTCGAGATAACCGGAGAATTCGACATAACCGACTTTGACATAACGGATGTAGACTGTACCTTTTTATCGTTCCTATGGAATTTCTATCTGTTTTAATGCACAGCAAATGTTGATAACAAATGTAGCAGTACATGGCAAGTAATGTATGCAGTGGTATGTGGTAACATGAATGTATACTCCGTAATGAATGCGGTATATTTCTTGTAATCGTTGTGTTGTCAGTTTGTTCCTCGACAGTTGTGGTATCCTTAGGGAGTTATATGCCACAATGTCTCCTCTCACCCTCTCGTCAACGACAGCCCTGTTATGACTTCAGTTTACTTCACATTTCAAAAATATATAATCGTAAAATAAGTGTGAATGACGTCACCAACGGGTTTTCACATAGGATATATATGGCTTATTTAGCAGCAAGTCGACACGTTTCAGAAGACACATTGAATAAGGAGTTCTCTGGCATTTGATTAAGCATATTCATTTTTCATATTTTACAATCACCCACTTCTCCCCAGGCGTTAATATGACCAGTAATTCAATACGGCCCAATTAATAGTGTCGGTGTTAAAATATATTTATTTGACTGACCAGGTAAAATATATCTACTAATGGTTAGACAGTGTATGAAACAATCCCATATTAGTCAATACAATATGGACTATAGTTATCCATCAACATTTGTCTGAGGGTGCGACAGTGTATGTAACATATCCCATATTAGTAGATATAATATGGGCTATAGTTACCCAACAACATTTGTCTGAGGGTGCGACAGTGTATGAAACAACCACATATTAGTAGATAAAATATGGGCTATAGTTACCCAGCAACATTAGTCTGAGGGTGCGACAGTTTATGAAACAACCCAATATTAGTAGATACTGTATGGGCTATAGTTATCCATCAACATTTGTCTGAGGGTGCGACAGTGTATGAAACAACTCAATATTAGTAGATACTGTATGGGAATTATCCATCAACATTTGCTAAGAGAGCGACAGTGTATGAAACAAAACCATATCAGTAGATACAATATGGCTATAGTTATCCATCAACATGTGTCTGAGGGTGCGACAGTGTATGATACAACCATATATTAGTACGAGTTTATTACATTCAATATGGAAAGACACGAATGTAAGATTCTTTTTATCACATCAACCATATACACAGTAAAAGTGTGTCACGATTGAACACACTTCCCCTTTAGCAAATGAAAGCCAGAGTAGTACTGCGGTTTCTACTTAATGGGCCAAGTAAATAGTGCGACACTAAATACTCCAATGTTTTTATGTTCTTCCTTTGTAAACAGTTTTTAAACTATTACAACATATCATGTGCAACAATTCATTATTAAACACTTTTAAATTATTTTCAAACAGTCTTTTTTAACAAATACAAAATGTACACGATGCTTTGGCAAATGACGTCACAATCAAAGTTACACAGCGCGTGCTAGTTGATGTAAAAATGTATGTCACTGCGAATCGCTATCACTTTCAATGATTCTTAGACGTTTTCTTGGTGGATTAGATGGGTTGTTAATGTATATATTAAAAGTACCACCATGGATTGGGCCAGCCAACAGACTTTGGAATCCACCGGTCAGATTAATATTGGAGTTGGAATTGGTATTCATAGAAGTTGCCAGGCTTGGTGACGAATATGTGTTGACCTGGTTTGGATATGCTGTGTAATGTGCTTTATCAGGATTTGGATGTACAGTGCTGTTGGACGAACTGTTGGACGAATACAGGATTTTGGATATTTCTTTGTGCTGATTTTGATTGATGTGACTGTAGTTGTTGATAGACGATATATTTTTATTTACTTTTTTGACAGAGCGTATGAATATACAAATAAAGTGATTCGCCCACGCATTTGCCTCATTTGCATATTTAATACACTAGTGTATTACCGAATTTATGACATGGCTTTATTAAACTCCCGCGCCGTAGTTTATGTGATAAAATATGTTTAATATAGTTACGTCACTTCAGATTTGTTATAACCTGTTTAATGTTTGGCGTGTAGACGCGATTTCCTGCGTTTTCTGATTTAAATAGTTTAGACGTATAATTGTGTACTGACATTTCAGATCTCTAGCAGTCAACATTTTATACAGAAAATGTATATTTGTTGCATTTTATTTATTTAATTTTTCATTTATATTTTGTTTGCTTTGGCAATTTTACACGAGGCAGCTGCATCGGTGTGCCTCAGTATGACTATGGGCCTGGTTTAATATACGATTTGTTTGGGAAAACAAGAAGAACACGGTAATCAGCGATATATTTTAGATTTCATTCTGTATTAATATCCCATACATGTGCACACGTATAATGCAAACACAGATTTAAACAATCATACAAACAGTGCATATTCTGAATAGAATTATAAAGGACATATTGCAACAAGTCGTATCACAGTATAAAAGCACATGTTGCTATTAGTTAATTACATTCCAAAGCCAAGAAACAGTTGCTAATTTCAGCTTAATTATTATTTGAAGCAAAAATGTGTATACAAAACTGAATTGAAAAACAAGCAATATAATGTCACGATCAGATCAAGACTGACCTAATTAGTAGCTACCTCATGTAGTGTGAACGTTTCTTATAACATTATCCTGTATTAATATATTTCGTAAGCTTCCGACTGGTACTCTAAGAACCACTTTCAGTATATCCAACTCTTGGTGGCAGGGGGCATTTCTGTATGCGTTGCGTAATAGACTGCGTTTGCTCGGTTACTTCCCTTAGTCGAAAATATCTTATAGTTCGAGTTTGTATCAGAAGAAATATATATATAGTCATATATAACACTTGATATATCTATTATGTCGGTTTATGTAGACTTGAACGGTACTGTAATGTTATGTATGCTGACTGTTCAAACTTGATATCTCTATTATGTCGGCGTCTGTAGACTTGAGCGGTACTGTAATGTTATGTATGCTGACTGTTCAAACATGATATCTCTATTATGTCGGCGTCTGTAGACTTGAGCGGTACTGTAATGTTATGTATGCTGACTGTTCAAACTTGATATATCTATTATGTCGGTTTCTGTAGACTGGAACGGTACTGTAATGTTATGCATGCTGACTGTTCAAACTTGATATATCTATTATGTCGGTTTCTGTAGACTTGAACGATACTGTAATGTTATGCATGCTGACTGTTCAAACTTGATATATCTGTTATGTCGGCGTCTGTAGACTTGAACGGTACTGTAATGTTATGCATGCTGACTGTTCAAACTTGATATATCTATTATGTCGGCTTCTGTAGGCTGTACGGTACTGTAATGTTAAGTAAGCTGACTGCTCAAACTTGATATATATATTATGTCGGCTTCTGTAGGCTGTACGGTACTGTAATGTTATGCATGCTGACTGTTCAAACTTGATATATCTATTATGTCGGTTTCTGTAGACTTGAAGGGTACTGTAATGTTATGTATGCTGACTGTTTAAACTTGACATATCTATTATGTCGGCTTCTGTAGACTGTACGGTACTGTAATGTTATGTATGCTGACTGTTCAAACTTGACAACTCTGTTATGTCGACGTCTGTAGACTTGAACGGTACTGTAATGTTATGTATGCTGACTGTTCAAACTTGATATATCTATTATGTCGGCTTATGTAGACAGTACGGTACTGTAATGTTATGCATGCTGACTGTTCAAACTTGATATATCTGTTATGTCGGCGTCTGTAGACTTGAACGGTACTGTAATGTTATGCATGCTGACTGTTCAAACATGATATATCTATTATGTCGGCTTCTGTAGACTGAACGGTACTGTAATGTTATGCATGCTGACTGTTCAAACTTGATATATCTATTATGTCGGTTTCTGTAGACTTGAACGGTACTGTAATGTTATGTATGCTGACTGTTCAAACTTGACATATCTATTATGTCGGCGTCTGTAGACTTGAACGGTACTGTAATGTTATGTATGCTGACTGTTCAAACTTGATATATCTATTATGTCGGTTTCTGTAGACTTGAACGATACTGTAATGTTATGCATGCTGACTGTTCAAACTTGACATATCAATTATGTCGGCTTCTGTAGACTTGAACGGTACTGTAATGTTATGCATGCTGACTGTTCAAACTTGATATATCTATTATGTCGGCTTCTGTAGGCTGTACGGTACTGTAATGTTAAGTAAGCTGACTGCTCAAACTTGATATATATATTATGTCGGCTTCTGTAGGCTGTACGGTACTGTAATATTATGCATGCTGACTGTTCAAACTTGATATATCTATTATGTCGGTTTCTGTAGACTTGAAGGGTACTGTAATGTTATGTATGCTGACTGTTTAAACTTGACATATCTATTATGTCGGCTTCTGTAGACTGTACGGTACTCTAATGTTATGTATGCTGACTGTTCAAACTTGACAACTCTGTTATGTCGACGTCTGTAGACTTGAACGGTACTGTAATGCTATGTATGCTGACTGTTCAAACTTGATATATCTATTATGTCGGCTTATGTAGACAGTACGGTACTGTAATGTTATGCATGCTGACTGTTCAAACTTGATATATCTGTTATGTCGGCGTCTGTAGACTTGAACGGTACTGTAATGTTATGCATGCTGACTGTTCAAACTTGATATATCTATTATGTCGGCTTCTGTAGGCTGTACGGTACTGTAATGTTATGCATGCTGACTGTTCAAACTTGATATATCTATTATGTCGGTTTCTGTAGACTTGAACGGTACTGTAATGTTATGTATGCTGACTGTTCAAACTTGACATATCTATTATGTCGGCGTCTGTAGACTTGAACGGTACTGTAATGTTATGTATGCTGACTGTTCAAACTTGACATATCTATTATGTCGGCGTCTGTAGACTTGAACGGTACTGTATTGTTATGTATGCTGACTGTTCAAACTTGATATATCTATTATGTCGGCTTCTGTAGACTTGAACGGTACTGCAATGCTATGTATGCTAACTCTTCCATCTTTCTCTCTCAGGTATGAACGGACAAGGAGCATCAGTCATCTACGTAGATGGAACAGCTATTGACAAATTAAACATTTGCTTGCAATAAACCGAGCCTCATGACATATGCATTAGCGTCCTGTATTAAGCATCCATTCATCAGATTCACAGAGAGGCAATTTGTTCAACAATTAGTTTATGCCAAATTTATTTTTGTTCAATTGCGAAACAAGTTTATACAACATTATATTAATCACTATCGAGACCTCACTCCTGATGGGCGGGTGAGCAGGCAGGTAGAGAGATCATTTTATTTTATTTTATATATCAGGTTACATGCTAAACACAACCATACAATAGACCGGCTGTAGCATTGCTTATTGAAGATTTAACAATGGTAGATTTGTTCCCTGTATATAGAAACACACTATCAAGTCAGGTTTACTTATAAAGATCTAACGAGGAAGTGTTCCAAATCATATTAAAACGTTATGACAAGTACAATATGGTCCGCTTTTACAACTTGATATAATAAAACATGACTATGCCCAAATGTTAGTTGTTATTAATATTAAGATAAGTCCACTTCTAACTGAGAACAAATTTAATAGCGCAGCTGACGCAGGAAGATATTCAGCCGATATGACCAGTGTTGTGAAACAGTCTCCAAAATCACTGTTAAAGTTATTGATTGTTTGTTTGTCTGTTTTGAGGGTACATAGTCGCAACAAGAGCGTATGTGATATGGCGATTATCCAGCTATTACTGTGGAGGAATATCCGGGTGCGACCCGGGGTTCCCCAATCTTTCAGGCACGGACGGACTCCTGTGTAGAACCACCAGCAGTACGCCAACAACATTAACCACTCGGTCGCAGAGACCTCCGTTACGAAGTATAAGAGTGACATTGGTCAGTAAGATGAAGGATGTTGGTCTTGTATGCATGGCGTCCTCTCGTTACCACGGATACCGATCTGTTGTGAGATATGCTGGGAACATATAGTTTACGTATACATAGCATTGTTACTACATTCTTCCGATAATAGTCTTCCAGATGGGTCTTTAAACCGAGGTCTCGTGTCGGTGCTTTACACCATGTACGTAAAACAACCAGATGAGTTTCTGGAATGGCTCTATGTCTGTATCATTGCACTATCCTCCAAAAATCTAAAATGACTAATCTGTTCAGGAGGCGTAGCTGATATGGGCAACCGGTAGCGACGATAAATAAACGGAAAACACACAAACATCAGATGAGGGATCGAACCTGCGATCCCTGGATTGATGAGTGGATGAGATGACTATAGTGGGAAGTTATATGAATTGTAAACCAATCAAACGATGCATTGTATTGCTTTACAATCGTTGAATACATGTAACGGGATTAAATACCTGGATGTCAGCATATGTAGACAAGTCTTTTTACATTCAGACTTAATTGAATATTAAACATTTAAATTATATTACAAAGAGACTCGATCAATATTTACAATAATATATTTCACTAAGCATGATTTGAACCCGGTAGTTCATGATGTTGCTGAAGCATGACAGAGAACATGTTAACAAGCCTATAGAAGAAAACTTGACAAGTATTGTCCCTACCCAACATTACTCTCCGATGTATTTACGGAACAACTTGTATGGTTTTCTAACTTTCATACGTCATAACTGATTACGTTTCTTACAGGTAACATTTTATTGTAAATTGATTGTTGAGCCATGCTTATATATAATGTTCAACTGCTTAATATTTATTGCTATATATATTGTTAAAACACTGTCGTGACGCAATACCTTTGTACTTGGAGTCCATTATTATTAATATTGGACTGCTTTCAAAAGGCCAACGTATATATTAAATCCTATTCGTAAATGTACGAAATTAACAATATAAATTTGTATAAACTTGCTATATAAATGTGTGTTTTAAGTAAATATGTAGCATATACCTTATATCCTATACTTATTTTCCTCCAGTAGGAGAGCAACATTCTACATACAATAATACAACTTTAGTAAACAATGTGCGTGGTTTACGTTTATTTATCGTCGCTACCGGTTGCCCATATGAGTTATGTCTCCGAATAGATTAGTCATTTTAGATTTTTGGAGGGTAGTGCAATGATACAGACAGAAACCCATTCCAGAATATTGAATCAATAAACAGTGTTTTTGTGGTATACAAACTTTCAAAGAATAAATTAGGATTTCATATAACGGTCATCCGCGCTCCTGAGTGTCATTGGAGTCAATACTAAACACGCGATACTTTCGATTAGAGATAATTTAACTAAGATTATAAACACCGCACGATAATCACAACATTATCGGAAGAGTCCATTGACTTGTTATAGGTGTTTTATAGTACTATTTATATGCAAACGTTACCATTCAATTTCATAGACTAAGACTACACAATAGTCAATTTGCATATGAAGTAGTAATATAAAAACACCTATAGCAAGTCAATGGACTCTTCCGATAATGTTGTCATTATCGTGCGGTATTTATACCAAGTGTTATTCAGGATAAAAGCGTTGTATTACGCACGAATGTCGATCATATTTACATTATTTTGTTATGTCAACAAACCGCGTATACAACGTTTGTTTATTTGTTGAAATACTCAGTTTTTTAGGCAAATATTTGGAAAAAAATTATACCATATAATAGCAAATTACATTCTGCAGACATTTGCGTTTTCACCGATGTAGTGTCGATTTAAAATGTTCAATTATTTTCGACAATCGTTTATACATTATGTGGATACTATCACCCAAAGGTTGTTGAGTCAAACTTCGGTTATTTCGAAGTATATTGCTCGATTGTTGATACGTTTCTATGTAAACAATATACAGTCTACATCCGTTATGTCAATGTCGGTTATGTCGAATTCGCCGGTTATGTCGAAGTATTTTGCTCGGTTGATACGTTTCTATGTAAACAATATACAGTCTACATCCGCTATGGCAATGTTGGCTATGTCGAATTATCCGGTTATCTCGAAGTCGGATCAAAGTCTCGTTTCAGACACTATCATTCTACATATAACTGGCTCCGTTTATATCGAATTTCGTTAAGTCAAACATCGGCTATGTCGAAGTATTTTGCTCAGTTGTTCATACGTTTCTATGTAAACAGTGCATAAATGTATCATGTTCTTCTAATGATGTATTACAAGCGTAAATTTACTTGAGACATTATCATAATTACACGCTTCATTTGCAATGGATTTTTTCAGTTTAATTGAATAAAATTGAGTTCATTCATTTGTATTTACTTTATTGTTTTATCCGATCTTGGCTATACATTTTATAATTAAGAAATAATAATTATCAACCGTGTCGGCCTTCGTGATATATTTCTACGCATAAGAACGACAAACGAGGGTTATTCTGCGATATACCACGGTTGATACTTATCATTTCGATTCTAACACGACTTACTTATAATTTTAGACGAGAAAGGAGTAATTTCTTCAAACGCCGTGCATTTGGCATTCGAAATTTCCTCCCGCATAAGGGGTGATAACGTTATTTTTTATGGAAAATATCAATCTAGTGCATAAATGAACATAACTGATCAATAATTTTATTTATTTTATCAAATAAAACTGTACAGAATAGTAACTGAAACGTTACTTAACAGAAAAACAAGACGGACAAGAGATTATCTGATTCTAAAAATAGCTCACTTCCGCGAATTCCCAAGGTTGTATTTACAAACATCACGTGACTTTCATTTATAAAACTTTACACGCATTGTATAAATGGAACAGCCAAAACACGGTGCGCGCGCAGCATAGTTCAAGGTAGGTATATCGCAGAATAACCCGAGGTAGATTTTACCCTACAAGTATGTATGTTATTAGCTGGGTCATGTTAGAATAAGGCTTATTATATATATGAACATATGGTGCATTGTGTTTTTTGTGTGAACAATTTAATATTAGTCAACATGTAGGCATTTTAGTATCAAATTGTGAATACACTTTCTGGTTGAAACTTTAATGTATCTTCTGATGGATATAGCTGGGTTTCATTTGTGAGAAGCGAGTGCGCTAACCACTGCGCTAATCGGACAGCCATAGACAAATCTACGGATATATGTACACTGTAAACGGGTGCATAGGCAAATCTACGGATATATGTACATTGTAAAATGGCGCGGATACATGTACATTGTAATCGGACGCATAATTATGCAAATCTACGGATAGATGTACATTGTAAATGGGCACATAAGCAAGTCTAGCGATAAATGTACACTGTAAACGGGTGCATAGGCAAATCTTCGTATAGATGTACATTGTAAACGTGCGCATAGGCAAATCTACGGATAGGTGTACATTGTAAGTGGGCGCATAGGCAAATCGATGGATATAATTATGTACATTGTAAACGAGCGTATTGGCAAATCTTCGTATTGGTGTACATTGTAAAGGGGCGCATATGCAAATCTACGGATAGGTGTACATTGTAAACGGGCGCATTGGCAAATCTACGGATATGTGTACATTGTAAACGGGCGTATAGGCAAATCTACGGATAGTGTGCAAAAACAGCTATTTTGCACACGATACTAAGTATTGTGATTGTCTAATGTATATATTATAAATAGAAATGACCGTACTATAGTTATGCAGTATTCGCGCCTAAAATCAACAAGCTATTTTAGCGCGCAAAAAGATGTTTACATGAGAAATTAATTTGTGTATCGTTAATTCATCTTACCGCGAGAGATTATGTAATAGTTGTCGGTTTCTTTTGATGAGGCGCCAATATGTCTGGCTGTTTCGTTAAAGTTACGATTTTGATTGCGTAAGGTAATAGGTGGTCAGCGCCACGCTGTCTGACTTAAAGGTATATAATTCCGAGTACATGCACAGAGAAATTAGAACATAAAAGGCTGTCCTTATGCAAGGATTGATTGTGTATCTCAAATAGAAAATTACTGTTTCTATGACACTAAAGGCGAGATGCCTTCTGTATATTAATTTAATATACTTATAAAACGAACTATAAACTGAACTTAAGTGTTACGGACACATTGGGTAGCGGTGGATTAAGTAGCACCGTATGTCTTGAATATAATACGTGATAGCTAAGACTAAAGGCGAGATGTCATCTGTATATTAATTTAATATACTTATATAACGAACTATAAATTGAACTTAAGTGTTACGGACACATTGAATAGCGATGGATTAAATAGCACCGTATGTCTTGAATATAATACGTGATAAATAATATGATATAGATAAGAGATAGAAATTATCTCTAAAATATAGCGGTAATAAATTGATACCAGAACAGTTCGGAGAGATATTGAATTTATCAAAAGACGCGAGCGGCTGATCTAATTAGACAGTCTAATTGAGATATCCTTGATTGTATATTGAAGATTAAAAATGTAATCCAATTATCGACATGGCGGTGATCTAATAAAGACACTAGAAATTAATGAGGCTTGAAGTGATTATGATATAGATCAGAGATTCACGAGACGTGAATATACGAAATAGGAGAATGCGGGCCGTTGTCTAATGTTGTTAAAACTTGTGGCCCAAACCATTTGCATGTTCATATTATGTATTGTATCTGTTTATGCATGACATATATAATAATGATTTGCAATCAAATATGATTAAACTAGGAGAATATACCAGACGACCAGTAAAATAGATAGAAAAGAACATTGTGTTACGTTGTTATTGTATTGATAGAGAAATGAAATATACCCCTAGACAACCGGCCAGAGAGTTTATATAGCTTGAACCTTGGAAAGAGCCGTAAATAGACCAGCCGTAGATAAGAGCCGATGAGGGGGGACGCCACAATATGTGTACATTAGCTTATACACATTTATTTTAGCTCGATTGCGAAACAAGTTATTTCAACTTATATTAATCACTCTCGAGACCTCATTCCTGATGGAATCCATCGCCACGAGGGAGATAGAAGAGGCAACGTGGAATTTAAATGCCTTGCCTAAGGGCACAATCGTAACGGCTCCAGCGGGGCTCGAACTCCGGACCTTTCGCACCTAAAGCGAACGTGCATCCACTGAGCTATCACGACTTCCAGGTGTACATTGTAAACGGGCGCATAGGCAAATCTATGGATAGGTGTACATTGTAAATGGGCGCATATGCAAATATACGCATAGGTGTACATTATAAAGGGGCGCATATGCAAATCTACGGATAGGTGTGCATTGTAAGCGGGCGTATAGGCAAATCTACGGATATGTGTACATTGTAAAAGGGCGCATAGGCAAATCTACGGATAAGTGTACATTGTAAACGGGCGCATAGGCCATCAATGTAGGTGTACATTGTAAACGGGCGCATAGGCAAATATACGGATCAGTACATTGCAACGCGCATAGGCAAATCTACGGATATGTGTACATTGTCAACGGGCGCATAGGCAAATCTACGGATAGGTGTACATTGTAAAAGGGCGCATAGGCAACTCTACGGATAAGTGTACATTGTAAACGGGCGCATACGCAAATCAATGGATAGGTGTACATTGTAAACGGGCGCATAGGCAAATCTACGGATACATGTACATTGCAAACGGCGCATAGGCAAATCTACGGATATGTGTACATTGTCAACGGGCGCATAGGCAAATCTACGGATAGGTGTACATTGTAAACGGGAACATAGGTAAATGTACGGATAAATGTACATTCAGAGGCACTGCGTTATAGATTATGTAATCTCAACATTGTAAACGGGCGCATTCTACGGACACATGTACAATCATAGATAATAATAAAGACTTAACATTTTAATCTACCATGAGGCCCTCAACATAATCACACTGGGATGGTACGGTGGTCGCCAGATCGGACAGGTGGGTTTTCTCCGGGTACTCCGGTTTCCTCCCACACGAAAGACTACATATACGCAGTGATCCGCACCAACGAGAGTGATTTAATATATGATGTTAGAACTTGCTTCGCAATCGTTGTAAAATAAATAAAGTTTAAACTTTAAATGAGATTTTGTTGTTGTATTTTATTATTCATTTAAGTACACAAGTTACAAATATACATGTATACAAACAACAATATGCATGTATACAAACAACAATATACATGTATACAAATATCAATATGCATGTATACAAACAACAATATACATATATACAAACAACAATATACAATGTGTACATAAACTCTGATATACATTGTTCCTACTAAACGTTATTTAAAGGAGAATAGATGAGGATGTCTTTGTTAGATATGACACAATACATATTTTGTGCTTTTTTAAAATAATGTTATTGTTTTACATTGAAAAGCTTAACAAAACTGCATATAATAAAAGAAATTTCAGTCAAATAAACTAAGACCATCAGTTACAATGATTGACTCCCTTGTAATGAGGTGCCGTCCGATTATCTCCAACACTGCATATAATAAAAGACATATCAGTCAAATAAACTAAGCCCATCAATTACAGTGATCGACTCCCTTGTAATGAGATGCCGTCAGATTACCTCCCCGTAATATTCTTTCAAGACAAGGTAAATATAGTTATTCAGGTTACAAGCCACACTGTCTTAACAGGTTATGTATGTATCATTGGCAATACCATTGATGGGGCACAGAGGGTACTTTTTGCGAATATCAAAATCACCTTTCCTGAATCAGAATGCCTCAATATGTCACAGTTCATATAGCACCTCCCCCGTCGATGTAGGTTCGAAACGCACTTGGGGTGTCGAATTATTTCAAGTGAGGAAGCTATCCAGCTGGATTACGGTAAGTCGGTGGTTCTACACGTGTGTCCGTCCGTGTATGAACTACCGTTCGGAGGGGCATCCGAGATCATCCTCCACCAATAATAATAATAATAATCACCTAAGCTGTTGGTGCGACGCTAAATCCCCCAAAACAAACAAATAAAAAACAAAACCATATCATATAGCACCTCATCAACGTCTAATATCAAAAACAGTTTAATAAGGTATACATGTGTTGCATTTGTTATGTTTTGATTTTCTAAAGCAGAGCACTTCTGTTTTGTTTTTATTCAACCAGACAATTTGTCAAATGTTTCTTCTACTTTAACGTTTACGGCTGAAGTTGGTGTCACGGACGGTTCTGTAATCCAGTGGTATCACGCTGGACTGGTAATCTAGGGATCGTAGGTTCGATCCCCCGTCTGACCCTAATAAAAGTAACAGTATTTCAGATGGGATGTTAATCCGAGGTCTCCTGTCGGTGCTTTACACCGTGCACGTAAAAGAACCGGAGGATACTCTGGAATGGGTCTCTGTCTGTATCATTGCACTATCCTCAACAAATCTAAAATGAATAATCTCTTCAGGAGGCGTCGCACACATGGGCAACCGTTAGCGACGATAAATAAACGTAAAACACAAACGTTGGTGTCCGTTTCATCAGTTAGAAATGCCGCTGCATCATCTGTAGCAGTCTCCATTCTACACGTGTGTCCGTCCGTGCATGTCATCTGTAGCAGTCATCATTCTACCCGTGTGTCCGTCCGTGCATGTCATCTGTTGTAGTCATCATTCTACCCGTGTGTCCGTCCGTGCATGTCATCGGTAGCAGTCATAATTCTACCCGTGTGTCCGTCCGTGCATGTCATCTGTTGCAGTCATCATTCTACCCGTGTGTCCGTCCGTGCATGTCATCTATTGCAGACTTATTCTACCCGTGTGTCCGTCCGTGCAATGTCACTGTTGCAGTCACATTCTACCCGTGTGTCCGTCCGTGCATGTCATCTGTTGCAGACATTATTCTACCCGTGTGTCCGTCCGTGCATGTCATATGTTGCAGTCATCATTCTACCCGTGTGTCCGTCCGTGCATGTCATCTGTTGCAGTCGTCATTCCGATTATTTAATTAGATATTGAATGAGTATGTTTACCATATATTCCTGATGTCGAATGAGATATTATTTTATGTAACCAGGTAAATATTAAGGGTCTTTCTCATCCTTATGAAACAGCAACAGATATTGTCAATGACGGACACATACTGCTCATGTCGTAAAGTTAAATAAAATGTAAGTGCAGAACTGCTCATGCCGTAAAGTTAAATAGAATGTAAGTGCAGAACTGCTCATGTCGTAAAGTTAAATAGAATGTAAGTGCAGAACTGCTCATGTCATAAAGTTAAATATAATGTAAGTGCAGAGCTGCTCATGTCGTAAAGTTAAATAGAATGTAAGTGCGAGACTGCTCATGTCGTAACGTTAAATATAATGTAAATGCAGAACTGCTCATGTCGTAAAGTTAAATAGAATGTAAGTGCAGAACTGCTCATGTCGTAAAGTTAAATAAAATGTAAGTGCAGAACTGCTCATGTCATAAAGTTAAATATAATGTAAGTGCAGAGCTGCTCATGTCGTAAAGTTAAATAGAATGTAAGTGCGAGACTGCTCATGTCGTAAAGTTAAATAGAATGTAAGTGCAGAACTGCTCATGTCGTAAAGTTAAATAGGATGTAAATCTGATACTGAATTATTTAGGCTAATCTATATTTATAGTAAGATATGTCTTATTAATAACATCCGGACAATTATTTTCAGATCTCGGTCTAGCTGCTTATATGAATCATGGGTATATGTTGGTGCATTTTACTCTATGGTGGAGTACTTGTTAGCTGTGAAGAACTTGGTAAGTGTGCATACACATCCAATAATAAAGGTTAATCTTGTGTCATACGTAGATTCACGGGGAAACATTATATTCGGAAGAGTAAGTGTGCTTTGCATACGCATCCAATAATAAATGTTAATCTTGTGCCATACGTAGATTCACCAGGGAAACATTATATTCTGAAGAGTAAGTGTGCTTTGATCTGAAGAAGTGACACTACGCATACTACAGATTGAATCTTTAAATCAAGTTATCTAAGAAGATATACACACAAAAGAAAGATGAACTTATTTCCAAAGCAAACTATAATCACCTTGCAATCTCAAGAGCTAAATCACCACATAATTCCATTACGTAATCACTGCCTGGATTCAGGTGGACTCCACTGTATAGGCATTGTCGTCGACTGCTTACAGACATAGCGACTTATAGATGTAAGCAATACCACTGATAATACAAAGCTTCAGGTGCGAAAGTTCCGGAGTTCCGACTCTGCTGGATCCGTTACGATTGTGCCCTTAGGCAAGGTGTTTAATTTCCACGTTGGCTCTTCTGTCTCCCTCGCGGCGATGGATTCCACCATTAGAATGAGGTCGCGAGAGTGATTAATACAAGTTGTAAGAACTTGTTTCGCAATCGAGCCTCAAACTACTAGCTCACGTTCTACTTATTTCAACTTATTTTAATTGCTCTATATAACCTCAATCCTTATGAAATCCATCGCCATGAATAATAGAGAACGGGCAAAGTGGATTTTAAGTCTGTTTTGGTTTTTGTTTCTAACTCATACTCTTTTAGTTTCGATGTGGACCAACATATGTCCGTTAGTTTTGGCTTAGCCATTGTGTGTAATGGTATTGGAATGGTATTTGGAAAATCCTAAATAATCGATATAATGTCAATATTTGCAGGTGTAAATCTCATCAGCGGTATCAAGAACTCGGTCACCACCAGTCAATCTAGCATGTTCAACAATTACTATTCTTCAAACGCAATAGATGGAATTGATAGTCAACTGGTAGATACTTGTGGTTGCTGCAGTGCTACTGATGGAGCCACACCTTCATGGTGGCAGATTAATCTGGGAAACAAGTACCTTATAGATGCATTGGAAGTATTTGGTCGCCAGACAAGTATGCTATATTACCTTTGCGCTTACACCATTGTAATGATCTAATGTAGTTCTCTGTAATATAACATCTGTAATAGCGGTGTGTCGTCTGTTCTCTACTTCCTAATCATTTACACGTGAATTCAGTGAGTCCGTATCTTAGTAATCCCTCACATATATACATGTTGGATTAGAGGGGTAATGTCCTAGAGTGAATGAAGAACTCAAATTAGAATGCAATCATATTTTACTCATGTTTATATGCGTACTCATGAATCTATCGTTTACTTCTTGTACATGTATCGGAGAGCAAAGAGACAGTTAGATTTGAACTAATTGTCACAGAATGACACGAGGGCCAGCTTCTCTCAGGGTCACGGATACCAGGATCAAGTGTATGCATAAAGACTAAGCAGATTTACAAATGTTAATAACATAAAACAACACTAGCAACAAAGACAATGAATGGTAGGAGACGTATGTTTGTCCGTAGTTTGGCTCTTCACAGATGGTGGCTTAACTTCCGGTATAGGGGTCCGGTCTACGGCTGGTAATGCCGTTAATTTCCGAGATCTAAATAACTGCCGTTTCCACACTCGACTTTAACTTCTAGGCTATAGTGCACCTATTTAAACATTGGCACGTGTGGCCATCACAGTGCTATAATGCACATAGTTAAGATTGGAAAGTATTGCCTTCACAGTGCTATATAATGCACACTTTAAAAGATTGGCAAGTATTGCCTTCACAGTGCTATATAGTGCACACTTCAAAAGATTGGCAAGTATTGCCATTACTGTGATAGTTCACTAGATTTACAATGCACACTATGGTTAACTCCCTGCGTCCTAAGGACCCTGTCCACTGACGGCGGACTCGATGCTGCTCAGCTACCGCTACCCGCTGACACGCTCCAGTCTATGGAGGTCACCAGCTCACGCCGGCAAACTCTCCCAGTCGGCTCGTGCCCCAGCTCGTTATCTCGATCGTTCTGAACAGGATCTACGCCCCTGAGCTACACCTCTCACGGCTCCTGGTTCATGCGTGAAGCGACTACAACAATAACAAATATAATACGCTTGTGCTACGTCAATCTACTCAGCCCTTATTACCACCTTATATTATACCATTATTGTACAACAACAACAAGACAATAGTTACCATAATGCTTGGACATAGATACACACACGTCTATGTAAAATCAATACACATGGTGACCTTCATGGTCTAACGACTCCGTACCTACCCATCATGACCTCATATGGTATATCTATATATATACAAACTTAGAACCACTCAAGACCTATTACACCGCTCCTGCAATTTGAGCGTACATGACACCCCTTTCAACAACAGCTGATAACAACTCTGCCCCAACCATATATTCAACACTTGATTCCACAGTAGTTATTAGTTAATTATTATGTATGTAATGAACAGTAGATATTCATCGTCGTTTATCAATAGAACCACATTGAATAACGATTTACTACAACATGTTTTTAGTAACGTCTCGGACAGTTGCTTTAGACGACGTTTCAGATAAAATAACCTCTAATGACAACTACGAACAATATAATATATAGTTACATACCCAAATTTGTCGCATGTACACTTCACAACATTCAATTGTGATGTTCCGGGAGTAATGTCAGTGCAATGTGCGGGTGTCCAAGTCATAGCGTCCGCACTGAGTACAGGCACGATCTTTTCATGCGTTTCATCAGCCGATATGATACATACAATATTGACTGCGCGTTCTTATCAGGCCCTGGAGGTTAATTTCACTGATAAAGGGAACAGTGATTTGAACAGAATAAACCCAAATCTGCTAATACTAGTCGGATTTATATCAAATAAACGGGAATTTCCCTTACAAGTGATATATAATAACACACCACTGGCCTTTATCTGGTATAGATACATTCATCCCAATTTATGATAAAATCACTGAATAAATGTTTCAATGGTACGACAAAATGTTCTGAAACCCATTGATAAAGAGGCCCCAACTACACAGTAGTTAATATGGTCACTTTCATTTTGTTACACTGATGCTGTTATTTTGTATATGATTGACTCAAGTTAGTTTAAACAAGAATGGTACATAACACAGGAAGCGTTGAACAAGCACTGTTAATATTGGGGGAAAGGATCAGATCAGCTAACTCCACCCACTTACTTAAACATATTGTAAATGAACTATGTGTTTATCATATCCTATTGATGCAGTTAGACAAGTAGGACTGTTAGTTTGTCATATCATATTGATGCAGTTAGACAAGTAGGATTGTTGGTTTGTCATATCATATTGATGCAGTTAGACACGTAGGACTGTTGGTTTGTCATATCATCTTGATGCAGTTAGACAAGTAGAACTGTTGGTTTGTCATATCATATTGATGCAGTTAGACAAGTAGGACTGTTGATTTGTCATATCATATTGATGCAGTTAGACAAGTAGGACTGTTGGTTTGTCATATCCTATTGATGCAGTTAGACAAGTAGGACTGTTTGTTTGTCATATCCTATTGATGCAGTTAGACAAGTAAGATTGTTGGTTTGTCATATCATATTGGTGCAGTTAGACAAGTAGGACTGTTGGTTTGTCATATCATATTGGTGCAGTTAGACAAGTAGGAATGTTGGTTTGTCATATCATATTGGTGCAGTTAGACACGTAGGACTGTTGGTTTGCCATATCATATTGGTGCAGTTAGACAAGTAGGACTGTTGGTTTGTCATATCATATTGATGCAGTTAGACAAGTAGGAATGTTAGTTTGTCATATCATATTGGTGCAGTTAGACAAGTAGAACTGTTGGTTTGTCATATTATATTGATGCAGTTAGACAAGTAGGATTTTTGGTTTGTCATATCATATTGATGCAGTTAGACAAGTAGGATTGTTGGTTTGTCATATCATATTGATGCAGTTAGACAGGTAGGACTGTTGGTTTGTCATATCATATTGATGCAGTTAGACACGTAGGACTTTTGGTTTGTCATATCATATTGATGCAGTTAGACAAGTAGGATTGTTGGTTTGTCATATCATATTGGTACAGTTAGACACGTAGGACTGTTGGTTTGTCATATCATATTGATGCAGTTAGACAAGTAGGATTGTTGGTTTGTCATATCATATTGGTGCAGTTAGACAAGTAGGATTTTTGGTTTGTCATATCATATTGATGCAGTTAGACAAGTAGGATTGTTGGTTTGTCATATCATATTGATGCAGTTAGACAGGTAGGACTGTTGGTTTGTCATATCATATTGATGCAGTTAGACACGTAGGACTTTTGGTTTGTCATATCATATTGATGCAGTTCGACAGGTAGGACTGTTGGTTTGTCATATCATATTGATTCTGTTAGACACGTAGGACTGTTGGTTTGTCATATCATATTGATGTAGTGAGACACGTGGGACTGTTGGTTTGTCATATCATATTGATGCAGTTAGACACGTAGGACTGTTGGTTTGTCATATCATATTGATGCAGTTAGACACGTAGGACTGTTGGTTTGTCATATCATATTGATTCTGTTAGACACGTAGGACTGTTGGTTTGTCATATCATATTGATTCTGTTAGAAACGTAGGACTGTTGGTTTGTATTCAGGTTGATATTACATTGTTTTTATATTTTGATGTGTACCAGGGGAACCGCACCAGTTACAATATGCTGTTATCTACGCTGGAAATGTATCCTTGGCTGGCAGCAATACTAATGGAGTAAAGGTGTATACAATACCCACAATCATCAACCACAACTCCCACTTCACCAAATACTTACAACCTGCTATCATCGCACAGTATTTCAAAATTAGACTCAACCAACATATCCTTATTCTTTGTGAGTTTAAATTATATGAAAAATGTAAGTATCGCCATTATTCAATTATAATTTGAATACTATCTATACATATCTTTACAGCGCAACAGAGCAATATCGAGATTATATAGCGCTAGACCTTTCTATATCGCATGTTGCATTAAGTGTTGATGATATGAGACAAATGGAAAACGATATAAGTATAAGCATTTGTGAGATATAATATATATTTATTTCAGTCTCATTTATTCACACTTTACAAATAAGTTTATAATAGTACACAGCCATTCTATTATTGCTAACAATCTTAAAGAAAATGAATTAGCCGGCTTTTTGTTTCCCCTGAAAAAGACTTTTTAAGCCGAACATTCGGATGTAGAGAGGACCACATACATTCTATTATGAATATGTAAATCTATGCAGCTCTTGGAAATCGGAAATACATGTAAGCTACTCATATGTATATGTATACTATATATTCATATAATATACTATTGTGCATAGATGTGTAAAAAGTAATTTTCTGCCATTCATCTGTTCATTTTGTAATCAATTAACTGTCCGTCCGTCCCGTCTGTCCCCCGTCCCGTCCGGTCCGCCCGCATTGATTGTGTGTTGAATGTATTTATTAAATAGCGATATGCGTTGTTTCCTACTCTGTACATTAAATGCATTTGTATGAATTGCTATCGATTATTTACAATATTGTATTATATATGCAGTTTGAGGTGTGGGAAGATTTGGAACGAGGTGTTCGCATCAATGTCACTGTTTAGACAAGAATACTTGTAACTCTGTGACAGGACGATGTCAGACGACAGGGTGCTTGGATGGTTGGCAAGGACTAGCGTGTGATCAGAGTAAGATATTTTATTTGCAAAGAAGTATAACCAATGATGACATTACATAGAAGGTAGTGGTATCGTTAACTGACATACTTATCTCATGCTATGGAGATCAACACATTAGAAAGAGTACATTCGTCGCGTATTGTGTTTCCGTATTCGCTTAGTTTTCTAGCAAAGTCTAACGGTTAATATTGTCCCCGTACGTTTCCACACTGTCTCTGTATTTGTAATTCATTGTGGTCACGTTCCTGTCTGTATTTGTAACGCCATGTGGTTACGGTCCTTGCATTATTTGTAACTCCTTGTGGTCACGGTCCTTGCTGTATTTGTAACGCCATGTGGTTACGGTCCTTGCTGTATTTGTAACTCCCTGAGGTTATGGTCCTTGCTGTATTTATAACTACATGTGTTTAATGCGCTTTCTGTATGTGTAACTCCTTTTGGTTACGGTCCTTGCTGTATTTGTAACTACATGTGTTTAATGCGCTTTCTGTATTTGTAACTCCGTGTGGTCACGGTCCTTTCTGTATTTGTAACTCCATGTGTTTACTGTCCATGCTGTATTTGTTACTCCGTGTGGTCACGGTCAATGCTGTATTTGTAACTCCGTGTGGCCACTGTCCATGCTGTTTGTAACTCCTTGTGGTCACTGTTAATGCTGTGTTTGTAGCTCCGTGTGGTCACTGTCCATGCTGTATTTGTTACTCCGTATGGTCAAGCTACCGGTAGTACCAACACTACTATTATGTTGCAACACTCGATAATTGCTCATGTGGGTGGCATTGCATTGATCACGTGTGTATCACAATATGACCCAGTGCAATGGTCGTCTTTTTTTGAAGTCTTGTTTTGAAGTTTCTGTTTGTGTTTGTTTCTTCGATCATTATTTGATGAATTTATATGAAGTCATATAATGCCAGTACAAGACGTATAAGTAGTCCAGTGGTTAATACGTTGGACTGGGAATCTAGGGATCGCAGGTTCGATCCCCCGTCTGACCCTAATGCTCGTTCATCAAAAGCATTGTCTTCAATCTGCGTTGACAGTATTTGAAGCAAACTATTTATTTTGTCGACCCTATAAAACAAGCATATTCAGAACATCTAGGCCATAATATATGAAGTTATATGTTATATTCTAGAGTGTGATCTGATACCATATGAAGATCAGTCACCGATACGACGTTTCCATTTAACAGATCTTCCAATGAATATTCTGTGTTGGTTTGGGTGTACTGACGAAATCACTTTTTGTTGCCGTTGAGTGTCTTTGTTCGACAACTAAGTCTAGTTCGCCGTCGGACGTTAACTGGCCGAATCGATCAGCTATTCTACTTCTTTGCGTCGTAGACTCCACCAGTAGAATGGTGCACCAGGAAAAGTCCGGTAGTTGTCACTAGAATTAGCATACATTTGAATGTAGCTTTTGTTATTTGAAAGCACTGTAGAAACGCGCACGCATGTGCAATAGCAACCAAAATTGACATCGCCAAAATGCTCGCGGAACTAAGTATCGGAATGGATTCGAATTGTGGAAATCAGGTTGGATAGTCGAAAACTATTCACCCACGTGATCTGTTTTCAGCCAATCATATTGCTGAATTATCAATGATATATAATAATTTATATTATTTGCACGTGGTGACCCAATTACCCATACGAATAATTTCATCTATGCATACAATATACACGGGTATGCATATTATACAACATTTCTATATACATACACATAGAACCTGTAAAGTACGCATGTTCGAACAAAACGACGTAAACCTACAATGCTTTACGAATATAGGATTACATGTTTGACCCATACACCAAGTTATAAATGAAATGTATCAGAGTTTTGTTAGAGCGAATGTGTTCGGATATATTATTCCGAATCATTGGATCGAGTACTAACTCTTATCACCTTGACTCGTTTTTGAATATCATAGTGATTTTTGTAAAGCTGATTATTTTGTTCTATTCTATGCGACTTGTATATGTTAGAAATGGTCACTTTTGGTGGAAATGTTGTATAATATCAAGTGTCTTATAAAAGTTACATAAAGATTTCGAACAAGCATTGATATGCACACTTATAGGATAATTCAAATATACATAGGTTTACATACTTCTGAAAATAAATAGAATGATATTAACAATTGACATGTAGTGCTGGTAGGTAATTATATATGTCGCATTGGGCATTTCTGTACATTTATTAATTCACTTAGAATACATACAAACATATCTGCTAAGAAGAGAATATATAGAATAGAGAATACTCAGTCATAGAGGTAAGTGTGCCTGAATCCTTCGCGTGTAATGTTGCAACCAGTCAATCAATGTTTGTAAACTTTTCAGCACATAATACGTACACTAATACCATTCAGTTGCACACAGTCCAGGTCAGGGTGACATTTCCAATGTACTATACTTGATTGTAAGGTCGTGAACATTATGCTTCATGCTTTACCAGTGAATTCAATGTTGTACTAAAATATATGTCGTTAGTGTTAACAAGAGAATACATAATATTCGAAATATTATAACAAATAGCGATGCCACACCTTATCAAATAAAAGAGACCACATGCGTCAGTACTTTTGGCATTTGAAACATAGGTTGATTACTCTGCACGGCAATTAACCTGTCATTGAAATATCATTGTTCGATTTCAACAAACTTGAGACATCATGTCAATGTCAGGTAGAGCATGTGTAACAATTGTCTCGGCAATACCGCTACATAATCCTTACGCATTTACGTCATCTTTTCAAGACGGATTCAAGTTTGGCCAATTTCGTACATGATTGTCTAAATTCTATTCACACTTCATTTTCGGCTGGGTATATATTGGCAATTATGTTGTACCTTGGAATTAGAACATGAGGTATATATTATTATAATGTGTCAGATTATTATTATACTATACACATTTTTGTTGGAGGAAAACATGGATTAAAATGTTTTATTATACAACACCAAGTATCATTACATATTTATATGTGTTAGATATCGCAAACTGACAGTTTATAATCTTTGCCACATGTCCGGATTGTACAGCAAGTGTCAAGTCGATATGATTATGAGTATAATATAGTGTCGGAAACACGTGTATATATATATATACAAACACGTGTTTCCGACTATGCACTTATGCCTACGATAAAGGGAACAACAGCTCTATTTCGCTCTGTTTTGCTGCCTTTAAGTATCGATATGTAATTATAAGACTGAATGCGATATAGTGTTCTTCCTTCTGAGGAACAATAATATGTATGCTTGGAGATGTAGACTAATGTAACTGATATTGAGTTGCAGATAATTGTTCTACATACGTTATCTGTCATCTGCTGTTCTCGAGAATAATTATAGTTATACCCTATTATTGCATCATTCATTTGTTGTAATATTCTATATAGTTTGTGGTCACGGCATCTTTGGATATAATTGTTCAAGTGAATGTCACTGCAAGGATGATGCTGACTGTGAGCCCACGACAGGATTCTGTTCAGATGGATGTGCGCCGGGATGGCTAGGACAATCTTGTGACGCAGGTAAATATGTGTGCTTTAACTTACTGTAATAGTATTGTTTACTATAGTAGCATTCATAAATACAGTCTGAATAATAAACCAGTAAACGATATAGTCGCTATGGTTATCGTGAAACATGCAGCTAAAGAGGACACTTATATGACATACGTAAAAACCTGTGCTTTAGCTTAATGTAACATTATTGTTTACCATAGCAACACTTCTGGATACAATCTGAATAATCAAGACGCATCAGTACATATTTATTTGTGTTAAACAACGAAAAACTTTGGTGGATTTATGCTATTTGAATTTGAAGATGTTTTACATGTAATAAATAATATGCTGAATGATATCAGTTGTTAAAGTAAATACTATAATGTAAAGTTTGTCATATATCTTGTATATTTTATATGCGTATGAGTATAAATGTATAATTTATATAAACGTGTTTCTGACAACAATCAAACTTTTCTGAAGCAACCAGCCAGGGGCATCTCAGAAAATGTACTGCTTAGCACAGGTGACTGCTTAATAAAGTTCAAATGTATAATAAAACAGCATATGAATCTGGAAACTGGCTGATTAATACAGGTTTGTTGCTTTATTGAGGTGACCAATAACACCTGTATGATTGTATATACTTATGCCTACGTCGAAAGAAGGTTAGGTTTTGTTCTGCTCTGTTCTACTGTATTTCAATAACGTGATGTAATTTAATAATAATGCTGATGATGATGTAGTTTTTTTCCTTATGATGAATACTTGTATTTATGCCTGGAATTGTAAATTGTGATCGAATCGATACTGAGCTGCAGATAATTGCTATAATTACGTTTACTGTTCTCTGATCTACTCGAGAAACAGTGATATGCATATATATATCCCTACACTCATGCACATACTCGGAATAGTCATGTGACGCTATGAACAAGTAAACCAGAAATTCGTTATACTAATCCTGAAACGTGTTGATAGACAGAACTGTGACTTGTATAATGCTACTATCTACACTTTATTAGTTTGTGATCACGGCACCTTTGGATTTAATTGCTTACGTGGTTGTCACTGCACGTATGGTGCTGAGTGTGATCTCCAGACAGGATTCTGTTCAGATGGATGTGCACCAGGATGGCAAGGACAGTCTTGTGACATAGGTACACATATGTGCTATAATTTACTATATTGCTTAGTTACTACATTGTGACACCATCAATGGAACATACGACAAAGTACAATATACAGCCTGAGTGGTAATGATTATCGTGCTTTGCTGTCTTCATTTGTGTGTTTGCTTTTGGGCTTTGCCGTCGCTACGGTAATGTGACGAATCTCTAATTGTTATTGGTGGAGGAGCAAAACACTGCTTGCCCTCCGAGCAGCATATCAGGTACGGGTTGGCAGTCGAGTAGACAACTTGTCACAAGGTGAAACAGCCCAACAGCTTCATCGCATGACATAATTCGACACCCCAGTTAATCTAGACAAGCGATTTAAATAAAATCATCGCAGTATATGTTTCTTTATGTTTTCCAATGAAGGATAGAGTGTTCTCAGTGAAAGATTGCCGTAGCACTACAGGACGACCTCAATAGATGCAATGTGTTTATCCTTCTATGTCGTATATGTTTGTTATTGTATAGCACATATTATAAAATGGTCCTGACTGAAACAATACGAACAAGCATTTTCATTGTCGATAATCTATGTTTAATGATGATTAGGTGTTTACTCATTAACAACGTTTACTTTCCTGACAGCTTCTGGCAAGACAGTAGCATTATAAAGACATTATCATCTCGTACAACTATATCTGCCTCTACTCGGTCGGCTGCGTACTGTTATATTCCGAGTTGCATATCGACATTATCATCTCGTACAGCTATATCTGCCTCTACTCTGTCGGCTGAGTACTGTTATATTCCGAGTTGCATATCGACATTATCATCTCGTACAGCTATATCTGCCTCTACTCGGTCGGCTGAGTACTGTTATATTCCGAGTCGCATATCGACATTATCATCTCGTACAGCTATATCTGCCTCTACTCGGTCGGCTGAGTAATGTTGTATTCAGGGTTGCTTATCGACATTATCATCTCGTACAACTATATCTGCCTCTACTGGGTCGAGTAATGTTGTATTCCGGGTTGCTTATCGACTTTATCATCTCGTACAGCTATATCTGCCTCTACTCGGTCGGCTGAGTACTGTTGTATTCAGGGTTGTATATCGACATTATCAACTCGTACAGCTATATCTGCCTCTACTCGGTCGGCTGAGTACTGTTGTATTCAGGGTTGTATATCGACATTATCAACTCGTACAGCTATATCTGCCTCTACTCGGTCGGCTGAGTACTGTTATATTCCGGGTTGTATATCGACATTATCAACTCGTACAGCTATATATGCCTCTACTCGGTCGGCTGAGTACTGTTATATTCCGAGTTGCATATCGACATTATCATCTCGTACAGCTATATCTGCCTCTACTCGGTCGGCTGAGTACTGTTATATTCCGAGTCGCATATCGACATTATCATCTCGTACAGCTATATCTGCCTCTACTCGGTCGGCTGAGTAATGTTGTATTCAGGGTTGCTTATCGACATTATCATCTCGTACAACTATATCTGCCTCTACTGGGTCGAGTAATGTTGTATTCCGGGTTGCTTATCGACATTATCATCTCGTACAGCTATATCTGCCTCTACTCGGTCGGCTGAGTACTGTTGTATTCAGGGTTGTATATCGACATTATCAACTCGTACAGCTATTTCTGCCTCTACTCGGTCGGCTGAGTACTGTTGTATTCAGGGTTGTATATCGACATTATCAACTCGTACAGCTATATCTGCCTCTACTCGGTCGGCTGAGTACTGTTATATTCCGGGTTGTATATCGACATTATCAACTCGTACAGCTATATATGCCTCTACTCGGTCGGCTGAGTAATGTTGTATTCAGGGTTGTATATCGACATTATCAACTCGTAAAGCTATATCTGCCTCTACTGGGTCGGCTGAGTAATGTTATATTCAGGGTTGTATATCGACATTATCAACTCGTACAGCTATATCTGCCTCTACTCGGTCGGCTGAGTAATGTTGTATTCAGGGTTGCATATCGACATTGCTGCCACACCTCATCCTTTTTCAACGCTATACGACTCGACTCTACTACACTATTGTTAACTTATTTCCCATAGTTTCTTACTCTAACTCAGATAAAACTATTTGTATAACATGACATTTTCTGTATTCAGAGTTGTAAAGTCATTACATATTTCCTTATATTAACACACTGTAATAAAACCTGGAAATATTCTGATTGGTCGCGGCATGACAGCTTGCAATACACATTCGAAATATACATGTAGTTTGTGTTCATTTGTTGAAAATCACTGTTTAGATCAATAAAATACTACATATGCACTAGTGGAATATAGTGATTAAAATATTGTGTAGATTAATTTGCGTGAAGTTGTTTGATTATCAGGGACTATTTACTACGGCGTACGGATGCAGCTTAATCTAATAAGGCTCATAAATAAACGTTTTTAAAAATGATTTACACTCGTTCTCATTTCATTCCATATATTTTAGGAAACTCGTTTTTATAAAATATGGTATGAAATCACCACCAGTATAATATCCTATATTTAATATCCAGTTGCTTATCTTGTTTGGATATTGTTAAATTCATAATGTCCATGTTTTCCTATTCTCATTCATGGTAAAATTGAAAACCACTTTCCATAATATGTACCTTTACATGTTTTGAAAACTATTTGATGCACTACATCGATATCAATGCCCACCCTACTACAACTCATAAAACACACACTACAATTATATTATTTATTAATTTGCAATTTATTATTTATTATTTCATGCTTTCAGTTACAGCCATTAGCAATCAATTGAGTTTCGGGCATCATTGGCAATGAAGTAATCTTACTTTAACAAATAAACATCTTTGACTAGAAATCTAGTATATACTTAAAATGTATGGTATCATTTATGTAACCTTTCTATTCAATTACTTATGTACATTTCTTTACTTTTATATGCAGATACAAATCTCATCCGCCTCCTATACGGAAAGGTGACAACACAGATGTCTTCCGTAGCTCAAAACTGGTCCTCTGATCTTGCCGTAGATGGTCGAAAAGGTCCGGATCCAACTAAATGCCAGTGCTGTAGTGTAACAATGAATGCTGAAGTGTCCTGGTGGAGACTTGATTTAGGAAGCATTTTTCCTATCAAGGCTGTGACAATTTACGGAAGTAATCAAGGTACAATGTACCATGACAATAATTCGCTAATTTTATTGAAAAGTAATAAAAAGCAACATTATCTATAATTCACTAACCTGTCCACACTTCAGTTGCATGACCAATGATGAGAATACAATTGAAATACGCGCACACCTGTGAATCAATTTAATATGCATTACCATGTGTGTATTTCGCTTTCATTGACATAATTAAAACAGGATTTGTTTAATTACAGAAAGCATTTATCAGCCACTGCAAGGATTTCAGATGTATCTCGGTAATAACACAGATCTCAACCTGCCAGCTGTATACATTGATAATAACAGTATCCCTGTCGATAATACATATGTCATCACGCTGCCCGACACTCTAACAAGATATGTAACAATTCGGAGACCAGGTGTACTAACGTTGTGTGAAATTACACTGTTAGAAGGGGGTAGGTATATCTCAGTAATACTAAAGTCTAAACCACGAATTCATATCCGAAATAATAAACAAAAGAATGGTCGCGGAACGTGCACAGCGAAATGATGACTTTTTATATACTACGTTTGACATATCATCCAAGTAGAAAATGTAGGCCTAATTAAATGGAATTTCCAGTTCCCCACTGGATTTCATTTCGTTGCAATCATTCCAAATATGTGTTGGCATATTTGCAGATACATCAAGGAAACAAATTTGAGATACATGAAGTCATTTATTAACAGAACGCAAACCTTTATAAATGTACTTGTACGTAATAACGGTAAATCATGGCATCGGTAGTAAAGCTGCTTCTAACCACGAGCCACCAAGTACACAGTCACATAAAACGTCCCACTGTAGCCGATATGATTGTGCCCTTAAACAAGATATTTAAATTCCACATAACAACTTCTCTCCCTCGTGGCGATGGATTCCACAAGGAATGATGTCTCCTGAGCGATTTAGCTAATAACTTGTAAGAACTTTTAAAATAAATACTAACAAGTTCTCAGAAAATAAATGTATGAACATTGCACAATACATTAGACGACATAATATGTATTGCTATGTTTCTTATTCAGAACGCATTGGCATTGGAAACACCGAGCAGAAGGGTGCGGGTGATACTGGAGAGAACGAAACTGGCAGTAATATCAACGTGACATCTGCAATCATAGGCGCTTCTGTTGGAGTTGCTATATCTTTGGCGTGTGCAGTATCCATTGGTATCATAGTGTGGAAATATAGAACTAGTAAAAGGTGAACTAAGTATTCAATAACATATACAATTGAGCACGAATATAATTAAAACAAACCTATATGCGTCGTACACTAAGTACTTTAAATATGTTTTAAGTAAGTATACGATATTGTGATAGACACCACTTACATGTGATATTATTATAAACACAACTTACATGTAATATTATCATGAACACGAATCACATGCGATATTGTCATGAACACGGATCACATGCGATATCGGCATAAACACGAATTACATGTAATATTGATATAAACACGACTTATATAAACAAATAGTAACAACACCATTGTTTAGACATGCGAACTACGTTTTATTCATATTTTAGAACTGAAAGCAAGAATGAATACACGAGACCAGCTCATTCTAGTATACCATCGGAAGTCCCAGTTTACGATACACTGGATGATCATCAAGGTACTTTGTCTTACGTGCTATAAATGATGTAAATGTATCGACTTAGTTACGTAGCATATACAGTACAATGAATGGGTCAATTATTCAGTCCTGCCGGATAGAATTACGTATTATTATATATATACATAATAGTGTAATATATAACAATATATACAAGATATTCCTAACAAGAGACTCTTCATGAAATTATTATGTAAAACTGTATAATCTTACATGTGACCTAGAAACGTAGACACATACTTACAGTTTGATGCCCTAGTCAATGCCAGGACAATGCCAAACGCGGTTACAGTACAAACAATCACTATCTCATTCGGTCAATACAAAGTAATTGTTGTGATTTTGAACTATCTAAGTTGGTGGCTGAGGCACTAGAGGAAATTGTTAAGTTATTGTCTTATATATGGGAACTAAATATAAATTGTGAATACAACCTTAGGTAAATTAGTTGTTTTTCCTTGTTAATGGGTATTGGCTTCTAGGATGTACTAGATGCACAACCAATATGTTGAAAACAAACACGGTAATATCGATTAGAAGAACTATTAAAGTTTTCAACTGGCACAAATAAGATGCTTAATAATAGAAACTTGTGTTTAACCCATATTGACCATAGCACATGACCTATTTATGTCAATTAAATGGCCTCCGTGGCAAAGTGGTTACGGTTATTAAATTCAAATCATTTGAATGTCACTGCTGTATGTTCTAATCCCACTGGGATGTCGAATTATTTCATGTGAGGAAGATATCGAAGTGGCTTGTGGTAGGTCGATTGTTCTACCCGGGTACAGTCCGTACATGCCATACTGCTCGGAAGAGCACCCGTTGTCTGCATCCACCATTAATAGCTAGAGAGTATATGCATGACATAAGCCATTTGTGCCACTTCAAACACACACTTTATGTCAATATTGCATACGCTTATGTCTCCGTGGTATTGTGGTTAAGGCGTCCGACTAAGAAGTGGGAAGTCGACGCTTCGATCCTCGTCATGGTTCGTTCTGATATGGCCGGTTGGTGAGCCTGCAAGCTAGTTAAATAATGGTTACCGATTGCCTACCATAAAAAAGGTGCACCATTAGTCAGTAATAGGGGTGACACTATAATAAACACACACACTTTACTTATATGTTGGGTCAATATCTAGTATTGCCATAATTATATAGAAAATAAATTTACAATTTGCTCTAGTTAAACTACCTTCGTCTTGCCAGTTATATGAATCAGAATAATTCTTACCAGTTAATATATGACTGAGACTATTAATAAACATGTAAATGATGTAATATCTTTTATGAACACTTATTCCGTTTTCTTTTTCTATTTTAGATACATCTAGGCCAAGCTCAAACGTTTACATAAACGAAAATGTTACCGGTTTATAGTGTTATTATAATGTTTAAGCTATACATTTATGCAATTACTGTCATTCATGGCATTTATAATGCAACAAAGAAATGTAAGCAGACATATATCTATAGCAAGTCAGAACTTGCATGTACAGAAAATACTCATATTTTATCATTTATTATAATATGTCATATTCTTAACGAACGCGTAGCTCAGTATATTGATGGGATATTGATCTACAAATATAGTCATCGTCATATACACGTCAGTATTATAGCAGTCCATCGTCATATATACGTCAGCTCTATAGCTGTCCATCGTCATATAAACGTCAACATTATACATTTCCATCGTCATTTACACGTCAGCACTATAGCTGTCCATCGTCATATACACGTCAGTATTATAGCTGTCCATCGTCATATGAACGTCATCTCTATAACTGTCCATCGTCATTTACACGTCAGCATTATAGCTGTCCATCGACATATACAGGTCAGCATTATAGCTGTCCATCGACATATACACGTCAGCAGTATAGCTGTCCATCGTCCTATAAACGTCAGCACTATAGCTGTCCATCGTCATATAAACGTCAACATTATACATGTCCATCGTCATTTACACGTCAGCAGTATAATTGTCCATCGTTATATACATGTCAGCATTATAGCTGCCCATCGTCATATGGGATGTACTACCCCAGAGCAGGGTCCTCCAAGGTATGCACCGGATGCATGTGCTCAGGTTATACACATTTATTTTAGCTCGATTGCGAAACAAGTTCTTACAACTTATATTAATCACTATATAGACCTCATTCCTGATGGAATACAGGGAGAGAAAAGGGGCAACTTGGAATGTAAGTGCATTGCCTAAGGGCACACTCGTAACTGCTCCAGATGGGCGCGAACATGAAGTGAACGGGCTACTGTTATCACGACTGTTTGTGCTCAATGCTAAACGACAGATTACAAGATTTCTTCAATCAAATTTTCAAACATAGTGCATAGACGACGGGAGCGCAGTCAGATGCATAATACAGAAACGGAGGAGATACATGTCTACACCAAAGAGCGGCAGATATATCTCAAAAGCATGGTAGTGATTCTTACATTCATTGTAAACCCCGGACGATTGTCTCAATTGAAACATTACTCACGTGAATACAACTCGAACTTAAAATTTAAGGGGAATGCATTTTGCAGTGAGTTGTATAACGGTAACGGTAAAGACATATCCATCAGCCGGTTGGCCGCCTCGGATCAAGATATATGCCGTATGAAGTCGTTGAGTCTTTAACAAAATGAAGAAAATTGCATTCGTAAGCCTTTCAAAAATGCTTTAGATTGTGTTGACTTCATGTCCGCCATTTTGACAAAGCAGGATTAAGATATTGTTTGAGGATTTATTATTAGAACATGTGTCCTATTATAACACAGTAAAAAAAGTACACTCATGAATGTTCGTCTTGAAGACAATGGAAAACCATCTAACGTTGTGCTCAGCAATAACGTTGCAATACCTGTTATACTGTTTTGCCAAACGTATAATTTATGTTAGTTTAAACAATATTTATTTCTTTTAATAAACTTAGTCAAGTATTTATTATAATATGTATATACATATAGGATTGAGGAGAACGCAACCTGCTTGTATGGTTACCACTTTCCTATTGTAAAATAGTTGTTTATATTATATGTATAGATACATATAATTGATGTTATCTACTCTAAGCATACTATATTTCATACCTGTTTCTTTTAAGTAAGCGTCAATTTACTATGCAGTATTATTTACATTTGGCTAATTCCATTATCCACCAATTTGTATTTAAAAGTGTTTACTTACGGGATTCGCCATTCTGTCATTTGAAAGTGGTCACTTCCGGGATCCGCCATGTTGTCATTTAACATTGGTCATTTTCGGGGCCTGCCATTTATTCCACTTCGTATTGTTATATGCAATCGTTATTCAATTGTGTAGACATACTTTCATCATTGATCTTTTAGCGAGCTCTAAGCGTATCCGACGCTCTACCATTGGACCACGGGCGCCACATAGAGAGCTCTAAGCGTGTCGAGCTTGACGGTAATGCGAGTTGAGTAGAGTGTCGTTATTGAGTTAATAAAAGTCCAAATCTTCAAAAAAGCGCACATTTCCTTATTAGTTACCAGTCTTGCATGGAAGCTTACGTAGGAAATACAGCTGGAACACAAATAAACGGAACAAATAAACAAAAACAGTGGCTAGAGATACCGGCCCGGATATCTAGTTGCTAGTAACTTCACACTTAGACACGTGACACCCTACCATGTGACACCCATAACCTGTGACACATGGGGCTCATGAACTCGTATAGTGGCGTTCTCAATCATCAGTACTTCACGTTGTGCTTATATATAGTTTTATTAGCAATAATAATACACATAACATCCCAATGTTATTCCGACTACATGCACAATGTAACATGATATATCAAACTCCGTCTCTGTCTTAGCAGTTCTAGGAATCGGCCATTACACACAATAACGCTGTTATTGCACCAAACTCGCCCATCAGCGGCCTGTCTCATAATGTCTCATAATTTCTCATTGACGGATCTGTAGTTCAGTGGTTAACACGATGGACTGGTAATCCAGGGATCGCAGGTTCGATCCCCCATTACAAGTACCGGGTGCGGTGCGTGGGAGTGGGAGCTCATTTCTTCTCTTTTCTCACAGGCACAATATACATGTACCACATTATTATAGGTTTGAGCTCGCTTTGAGGCTATGCCTTTTTCATAATACAAAGGCAACTTCTTGCCAGTCTTCTTTATTGGTTTGTATTTAGTTTGGCCAATACCATAAATATTAATTGTTACGATTGTTTTTATCTATTTACAAATGTTTAATAATGGAATAATTTAATATCATGTTAAAAAATGTTACGACTCGATAATTCAAGCGTTCAATTGTATTCTATTACATTTCCAAATAGCGCATTCCTTATTGTGCAAGTAGGTTTTATTTACAAATGACTTGTTTCATAAATTAAATATATATAAATTATGCATTAAATCTGTGTTAATGTTCACCTTCATTAAGCAGCAAACCTGTATTAAGCAGCCAGTTTCAAGATTCCCAATATGTTGTTTTATTATACTTTTCTCTTCTATTGAGCAACTGGTCTGTGCAGCCACTTTCTGTGATTATTTGTGTTCCAGCTGGCTGCTTAAGACATGTTTGACTGGTTATGTTTCTGATTGTATGCATTAGATTGTGCCTTTGATTTGCAAAGTAGTAAGTGTGTGTAAGTAGTTCGTCGTATATAATGGTAGTAATAGGCTGGAATTGTGAGCAGACCAGTATTAAGTTTCCTCTTGAATATTCCAAGAGAAAGTGCATTCCTTATTTCAGCTGGTAGTTGATTCCATTAAGCAATAGGTTAGAGGAGAACATTTAGAGAAGAAATGAGAATTGCAATGTATATTTCTGGTAGGGTGTGCGTTCCTTAAACTGTATGTACTAACATATCCAACATATGCAGGCACTAGATCAGACATACATGTCGGTGTTGAGCCAGGTCTCAACGGCTACAGCTGGGCGCGAACTACGGGCCTTTCTCACCTGAATCGAACGTGCTACCACGACTATCTTATATAAATGTGTGAACATGACACTAGTGTTGTAGCGCCTGATATTATTATTTCGACTTCAAGCTGTATTTGTTCAAGTTCTATTTATTCGCTATGTATTAAACATTATTGTCTTATAATATCTGCATATTCTAAAATTGATATGATAAAGAACGTGTATATAGTTTCAAGAGACTTTCTATGAAGGATGAACTTTAAATTTCGCATAATGTTGATTCTCTGCCAGGCTTTCTGTTTCATGATTGTCACAGAATGACACGAGGGAAGGCTTCTCTCAGGGTCACGGATACCAGGATGAAGTGTATGCACAAAGACTTCTCAAATTTACAACATTGAATATACATAAACGTTAGCACTTCCAACAATACTCAATCATCTGAAGCGTAAGTGTGTCCTTAGTTGCACCTTACACTGATGGTGGCTTAACTTCAGAATGTTGTTCTAGATGCGGCCTGTAACGCCGTTAACTTCTTCTGACAGTTCCTATGCCTACTGCCTCGGCTCTCAATTTAGGCTATAATGCACCTTCTACTTGAAGAGAGTGGCACGTATGGCCACCACAGTGCTATGATGCACTTATTAATCTAAGATATGTGGCAAGTATCGCCCTCACTGTGCTATAATGCACTTATAAATGTACACTCGCACGTATGGCCACCACAGTGCTATAATGCACCTAAGTTAAAATATTGGCAAGTATTGCCATTACAGTGATAGTTCACTAGATTTACAATGCATATGTGTATAATGATGAACTTCCTGCGTCCTGAGGACCTTGTCCACTGACGACGGACCCGATGCTGCCTCGCATCCGCGACCCGCTGACACGCTCCAATCTATGGAGGCCACCAGCTTACGCCGGCAGACTCTCCCAGTCGACACGTGCCCCAGCTCTTCTAAACTCTAGCCGAACCGGATATCCCTGAGCTACTCATCCCACGGCTCTTCACAGGCGTGAAGCGATTACAACAATAACACATATCATATCACCGTGCTACATGTACTAGAGACCCAAATCAGCTCGTATTATAAACTTGTATCATACTAGTGTTGTACCACAAACAGGACAAGAGTTACTCTTATCCTTGTATAATATATACACATACGTCTATCTTTCCATATGTAATCGGTACACATGCTGACCTTCATGGTCTAAATATACAACGCCTCAGTATCAATCATGACCTCATAGGGTCTAACTATACCACGACTTAGAACCACTCATGACCGCATAATTATATTACTATACACATACTGAGAACCACTCATGACCTTCACGGTCTAAAACATATACAGAAGGAGAACCCCTCATGACATTCATGTTCTAAAATATATACATACTCGATCGAAAGTGTTCCGTCACCTATTACTCCGCTCCTGCACTTTGAGCGTACATGCCACCCATTTCAGACAACAGCATATAACAGCACTGTCCCAGCAATATATTCAACTATTTAGTCAACAGTAGTTAATTATTATGTATGTATCTCTTTAGTAGACGAATATGTACTTTAGATACTCCTCAGTGTAAATCACTAGAACCACCTTGGATACTAATTTAATACAACAATGTTCTGGTAGTACTGGAATAGTTGCCTTTAGAGGACGTGTCCAGATTAAATAAACCTCTGTATGACAATTAATATAACAAACAATATAATATAGAATGTAACGACCTACACTCTAAGATGTCCTGGGAGTACTGTCTCTCCTGTGTGCTTGTGTCGGTTTATACAATCCCAGGTAAATACGAGCACGATCTTTTCATGCATGCATCCGCTTAGATAATCGACAGGCAATATGCAATGCATTCTTATCAGGCCCTGGAGATTAATTACACTGATAAAGGGAAGAGTGATCCTAACACAATAAAGCCAACTCGCTTAATAATAGTCGGATTTATATCAATTAAACGGGACTTTCCCATATAGGTGATATATAATAATATACCAATGTTCCTTTTCGGGTATATATACATTCTTCCCAATGTTAGGATAACATCACATACTAAATGATGCAATGGTACGATATAATGTTCGTAACTCCATTGATAGAGGCCCCAACT
Source organism: Archivesica marissinica (assembly GCA_014843695.1). Lineage (NCBI taxonomy): Eukaryota > Metazoa > Mollusca > Bivalvia > Venerida > Vesicomyidae > Archivesica > Archivesica marissinica. Next base: position 10,829,017 of record CM026391.1, read on the forward strand.
ACACAGTAGTTAATATGATCACTTTCATTTTGTTACAATGATGTCAATGTGATGGTGCCATGACCCGTATTTGAGAAAATGTGACTCTAAGATGTGTGTGTGTGTGTGTTTTAGCTTCTGCGTTTTGCTTTCCATCCATGCAAAGAGGAGACTGATGACGTCTGCGACATTTTCTTGATATAGTAATTGATTCGTACGGATTGAACGTGACTAACCATGTGTCAGCCCAGTCACTTATAGTTTGGAGATCGGAGCTGATGGCTGCATCTGTAGTAGTAGGACCATCAACAATAAGATAAAGAGAAGTATCATTAGCAAAAGAATGAATTGTGTAATTGATATTCAGTGCAATATCATTATTATATACTACGAAAATTAAAGGACCAATTAATGATCCTCGAGGTACTCCTGCATTGATATATAGTATATCTGAACTTGACCCAGATAGGAAAACGTTAGATCGCATATAATAGTCATTAAACCATTCTAGAGTGGAATCTGAAATTGTGTATTAGACCCCTATATTACACTTTATATATATATCACATAATACAGCACGAAGTTCCTTTCTTTCGTCCAGTGCTTGGCAGAATGTGTGACAGATGAACGATAGCGATAGACAGGAGAGTAGTTTGGAACAAAACCAGACTGAAGAGATGTGATAATATTATTATCAACAAAAATGGTTGGTTGTTAATAATATTTCCCGAGATTTTGCTGACTGAGCATTAGAGAGAAATTACAACATCTTCTCTCTCTCGTGACGATGAATTCCACAAGCAATGAGGTCTCGAGAGAGATTAGACATAACAACTTGTTTTGCAATCCAGTTAACATAAATGGGTGTAAACTTAATTATTTTCAGATCTCAGTCGAGCTGATTATATGAATCATGGGTATATTTTGGTGCATTTTACTCTATGGTGGAGTACTTGTTAGCTGTGAAGAAGTTGGTAAGTGTACATACATATCCACTGTTTAAAGTTAATCTTGTGTCCTACGTGGATTCCTAGGAACTAACTTAATTCTTGAAAGTGCGCTGTGTTCTGGAAGTTATGAGCTTGCATTAACACTGCAAATGAGATTAATTGAAACATTTAATACATGGCAAATAACTAATAAGCTAAAGACATACAAACTATGGATATATTCTCTCATATAAACCATAACCCTAATCACATTGAACTCTCATGAGTCAAATCACAACGCAATTGCTCTACTTAATCACTGTCCTAACGCAATTTCGCTACTTAATTACTGTCCTAACGCAATTGCTATACTTAAGTACTGTCCTAACGCCATTTCGCTACTTACTTACTGTCCTAATGCAATTTCTCTACTTATTTACTGTCCTAACGCAATTGCTCTACTTAATTACTGTCCTAACGCAATTTCGCTACTTAATTACTGTCCTAACGCAATTTCTCTACTTAAGTTCTGTCCTAACCCAATTGCTCTACTTAATTACTGTCCTAACGCAATTACTCTACTTAATTACTGTCCTAACATAATTTCTCTATTTAAGTACTGTACTGACGCAAGTTCTCTACTTAATTACTGTCCTAATGCAATTTCGCTACTTAGTTACTGTCCTAACGCAATGTCTCTAATTAATTACTGCCCTACCGCAATTACACTACTTAATTACTGTCCTAGCGCAATTTCTCTACTTAAGTACTGTCCTAGCGCAATTTTTCTACTTAATCACTGTCCTAACGCAATTTCTCTACTTAAGTACTGTCCTAGCGCAATTTCTCTACTTAATTACTGTCCTATCGCAATTTCTCTACTTAATTACTGTCCTAAAGCAATTGTTCTACTTAATTGCTGTCTGTATTTCAGGTGGACTCCACTGTGTATATATTGTCTTCGATGGATTGTAGACATAGCGACTTGGAAATCCACTACTGTACAGTATAGTGGAGCAAACACTGTAAACATGAAAACACAGCATGAGTGAAAGCACAACATACTAGCTTATACACATGTCTGTTAGCTCAAGTTCATATTATTTGTTCAACTTAGTTTAATCGCTCTCGAAACCTCATAGCTGATGTAATGCATAGCCATGAATGATAGAAGCAAAGTGGTTTTTATGTGTCTTGTCTGTTTTGGTGGTGGGCTCGAACTTATAATCCTTTACTTGCGGCGAGGACCAACGTATGTCCGTTAGTTTGGCTTGTAATAATTGCGTGTAATCATATGGTACTTGGAAAATAATGAATACTCGATATAATGTCAATATTTGCAGGTGTAAATCTCATCAGTCGTCTGAAGGACTCGGTCACCACCAGTCAATCTAGCATAGTCCAGAGTTACTATTCTTCAAACGCAATAGATGGAAAGGATAGTCAACTTGTACATACGTGTCAATGCTGCAGTGTTACTAAAGGATCCATACCTTCATGGTGGCAAATTAATCTGGGAAACAAGTACCTTATACATGCATTGGAAGTATTTGGTCGCCAGACAAGTATGCTATATTACCTCTGCACTTACACCATTGGAATGATCTAATGTAGTTCTCTGTAATATAACATCTGTAATAGCGGTTTGTAAATCTCATCAGCCGTGTGAAAGACTCTGTCACCACCAGTCTATCTAGCCTATACAATAACAAGCCTTTTTACGATTCTCCAAGCGCAATAGATGGAACGGATAATCAACTTGTAGATACGTGTAAATGCTGCAGTATTACTGATGGAGACATACCTTCATGGTGGCAAATTAATCTGGGAAACAAGTACCTTATAAATGCCTTGGAGGTATTTGGCCTTAAGACAAGTATGCTATATCACCACTGCACTTACACCATTGGAATTAAAACAAGTTTAAACTTTATTTATTTTGGAACGATTGCAAAACAAGCTTTAACACCTTATATTAATCACTCTCGTTGGCGAGGATGAAAGCGTTTATGTGGTCATTCGTGTGGGAGGAAACCGGAATACCCGGAGAAAATTCACTTTTCAGATCTAGCGACCTCCGTACCATCTCACATACTTCCCGGTCCGAGGATCGAATCCGGGTTACATCGGTGAGATGTGAGCGCACTAACCACTGCGCTAATCGGAATTAACTAATGCAGTTTTGTAATATAACATCTTTAAAGCAGCATTACATCGTATGACATAAAACATATTTGAAAAATTCAAATTTTACGTATGGGTAGCAATACTGCAACACATTCTTAAATTCTAATTCGAATAATTATGTTCAATTAGTAAACAGTGTTTGTTTTGTAATAAAACAGGACTTTCCGAGTCGGTCAGATCACGCGCACTTGTTTACAATCGGAACCGGATGTACATTCGGAATGAATCGTCCGCCTTCGACAATGATGAAAAAATGAATATTCTAGCAAGATTGAAGTATGAACGATTACAGTAAGTTGATACGGCTCAATTATTATTACAATGTTTCTCAAATGATGTAAATGTGATTGGGTTTTAATTGGAAACCGTACAAAATGTTTCATATGCTGAATACGTGTTAAATTAATGTGAAACAACTTCAGATGTTGTCATTGGGGCGCACATGGGATATTTTTAACATAATTTTCATAAATCATTATACAATATATCGTTTCTTATGATTGTTTTGCAGAATTTGAGAATCAAGTATCAGGATAATCTTTATTAATTAATAGCTTCGGGGGGGGGCGGAGGGATTGCTTACATATCCTGTTTTTTTATTATGGCTAAAGTGCATTTCAGGTATTTAGTTTATACACATTTATTTTAGCTCGATTGCTCGACAGATTCTTAAACTTATATTAATCACTCTCGAGACCTCATTCCTTATGGAATCCATCGCCACGAAGGAGAGAGAAGAGGCATTAAAAGCCTTGCCTAACGGCATAATCGTAACGGCTCCAGCGGGGCTCGAGCTCCGGACATTTCGCACCTGAAGCGAACGCATATCGAATGCACATAAAGTCACAACCACCGTGGTTCTGGAGAGGGGGTGGGGACGAACTGGCACATATTCAAAAACAGAATAATTTAATATAAATAGATACTAAGCTTTGCTGAATTACAAATGGGCGTGAGGCGTCCGTTGGCCAGCATCGCATTTGGAATTGAACGGTCCCGGTGTCATTGAGCAAGGCACCTGACACACATGGCTTAGTACTGTTTGACCGCTTAAGTCGGCTAAGCCTGCCCAGGACAGCATGAATAGGCCGAGAAGGGGTTTGACATTAATGGAACATACATACGTACAAATTGGTTTGTTTCGGAAAATGTCGCACTTGCCCGGGATTCATACGTGAATTACCACTATAATATTACTGACGTGACCACAGGCGAGAACTGTTTGCTGCCCGGTACCGAGTTGATCACAGCTGGCACAAGCTACATTGAATATATACGACGTAGTCTATAAACGTGTACAAATGTGAATGCTTATATTTTAAAGGAAGAATTAGAAAGAACAGAATTGCAATAAATGTAATTCAGTGGCAATCAATGATGATTTTCTGCCACTCATTCTAAATGCAACTACATGCAAATTGTACAAGACTTAGTATATAGAAGAAGGAGAAGAATGCTATATTAAGACTTCAACATTACAGCTTCTCGTCTGTAACATTTAAGCATATTTACAATATATATAGTACACTATTATGATATATGCAATCATGATGAGGATGGACACATGATGTAATGATTATGGACATAAATGGAAAAATAATGTCAATGTCATGATGGATTTTAGAATATGTAAAACATGATCATGACTGTATTAAGAGTGCAGGGAGTATTCAACTGGTACCTAATATATCCTCAACAAGTGAATTACGAAGGGATAAAGCTTCATGAATATTATATTTACTAAAGTTAACCAGCTCTAGGGAATTGTCACATTGAACTATTTGCAATAATTTGAACATACTTGGTCGATTAGAATATAAACGTTTAATATATGTTTTTCTTAATGTACTATACACCTCACATTTAAACATGAAATGAAACTCATCTTCCACGTTGTTTGTATTGCATAATAAACATAACCTTTCGTTTTGATCAATACGGTTTCTACCATATCTGCCAGTTTCAATCCGTAAGTTGTGCGCTGATAGTCTCAATTTTGTAAATGCAATTCTTAATTTGCTGCTTAGTATTATATCTAAGTACGATTCGTAACCAAAATTAATTTTTACATTTTTATATAAGTAACTTATTTATTCGAAGATCAGCTTGTGAAGTCTGCAGAAAATCATCTATAATCCTTTGTTTAAATTCAGAAATAAACTGTGTATTGTCGATGACATGTGGGTTTTCCTATATATACAAAATGCCAAATTTACTTAGCAATTCCCTAACTCTGGAAAACCAATTCTGTTTGCCAGTTACTAAATCGTCTAGACACGTCTGTATCATCGACTTAATAATTATAGTTTCCGTTGTAACTATTTTGAACCAATATTTTACAACTTTTACATATCTACATATATACAATGGGTATCTTCCAAGTTCATAATACACAGCTATATTACTAATTGATTGGTTAACACCAATAACTAACGTGCAGCATTTCAAGTGCAATGTCTCTAAATTTTTAGCTTTTGAAAATCCCCATATTTCACATCCGTAATGTAAAATGGATGATACTAGAGCATCGAAAAGTTGGAGTGCGGTTTTTGGTTTTGTCTCCTGTTTACGTAGATTAGCTGTTAGTATGTTAATAGCTTCTAGGCCTTTGCCATGGAGAGTTTGTGAATTTAAATTAAAATTACCGGTATAGTTAAGTGTAACACCAACGTAGTTAAAGTCATAGGCCACATCGACGGCATCTCCCCGATAAAATCATTGCTCTCCTCTCTTTAGAACCCGTTTACGGAACACCATTATCTTCGACTTTAAAACATTAACTTCAAAGCCCCATTTGTCACAATACATACTTAGATTATTTAATGTATTTTGCAAGTCAACTGGTGTTAAGCCAATCAGAACCATGTCATCCGCGAATAGTAATAAAATCAAACATATGTCCTTAATATCAATGGCACTATTAATCGTGTCCTGTAAGTATAATTCAAGGTCTTTCACGAACAAAGCCCACAGTATTGGCGAAATGATTTCCCCTTGACGTAGTCCGATTGAGATATCGAAGAAGTCTGTGTATGTGTTACAGTTAAGCTTTATGCACGATTTAACGGATTGATACATTGCACGTATTATCCTTAGGATCTTACCATTAAGGCTAACTTATATAATTTTAGCGACAATGCATTACGGTATATACTGGCAAAACAATGTTTCATATCAATAAAGGAACAGTATAAAATATTGTTCTTGTTTAATATGTGTTCAATTAAAGAATGCAAAATAAAAATTGCATCTACTGTCGAACGACCCTTACGAAATCCAAATTGTGCATCGGAAATAATAGTATTGTTTTCACACCAGTTTGCAATGCCACTATTTAATATGAAAGTAAATAATTTACCAAAGTTACTTAATAGGGTAATGCCACGATACTTTTTTGTGTCATCTTTGTCACCTTTTTTGTATACAGGTAAGATAAAACCCTTTGTCCAGCTTTCCGGGAAATTGCCGGAATTTAAAAGATCATTAAAAATATCAACGATGTGGCAAGCTAAAATGTCGCACGTTTCTAAGAAATATTCGTTTAACAAATTGTCATCAGACGTTGCTTTATTTCGCTTAAGAGATTTTATTGCATCTTTTACCTCAGTGTAAGTAATAGGTAGATCTAAATCTTTGAATGCATTGAAATCGTTTGTTTCATTAAATTCTTAAGATGCTGTATGCTTAGATTGTTTTATATCATCGAAAATAGTAGCAATATGTTTGAAGAAAGCATCAGACGAAATATTAGCACTTTTCTTATTAGTTGACTTCCTAAAATGCTTCCAGAATTCTCGAGGCTTACATAGTTTTAGAGATTCAAACTCATATGCCTGCTTTAATTTATAACGATGTCGTTTAGACTTAATGCATCTTTTATAGATGACCTTTAGCCTCGTCAGTTCTGTCCTGTTTTCCGTGGATCGACATACATTAAACCGTACTAGAGCTTGCTTATAATTATATTTGTGTAGTTTGAAATCATCGTCAAACCACTTGTTAGTATCATCAACTATGTTTAAAAATCGTGTCATTTTGAGCGATATCTTATGGAAAAGTGGGTCGCTCAGTTCAGGCATAATATACGTAAACGATTTCACCAATTTATCAGTATCATTTAAACCATTGCTATGATAATCATGAATAATGCTATTAAAATATGGCAATTTACTTATTAAACATGTGCGGAATTCATTCTTATGAACATCGGACCAAGTAGTGTATTCGTGTTGCTCTACACAGTCTACTATTTCGTCAATGCGCGGACAGCAAATATGTATATTCAACGGTGCGTGGTGCCTAAATTCATTAAAGACACAAACTATAAATTTGTTCACACAATTGAAAGCTTGTTCATGTAATAATACGTAATCTATGACTGAACTAGCTGAATTATTGAAATAAGTATAATTTCCGCAAATACCATCGTGCAGACGACCATTTGCTATACGTAGTGAGGTAGCCTTGCACAAGTCGAGTAATTTGTTACCATGTGAGTTACTCCCCTTGTCTTGATTACGCGCATTAACATATTATCTGGTAGATAGTTATCATCATCCAGATCAGCGATATACATGTCGGCATCAATGTAATCCTTTTTGCAGGAGACCCTAGCATTGCAATCACCGGAGACCAGAACATTTCCCATAGAGTCATACAGATAAATATCATTTTGCAATAGGTCAAACAGATCCGCATCGATAAGATTTGTAATTGGAGAAGCATCTCCCCACATATATACAGCAGCAAAATATACATCAGACTTATATCAAAAAATTGTTTTATCAAATTTTAACAAGATTATTGTGTCATGTACATTTTCACTATGGAAAATCTTTAAGAACAGCTCTACAATAAATGACAACACCACCGCTATTGCGCCTGGCATTGCGGTGTCTATATTTTCTATAAAAGTTAAAGCAGTGGTAACCGTCTAATTCTATATCACTAGTTTTACATGTCCATGATTCTAGCAACACAATTATGTCATGTTCAGTCAATAATTTTACGAAGTCTGAATTTCCGCACTTACTAGAAGTAAGGCCGTTACAGTTCCATACTAAACACTTTAGTTCACCCTCCGCGCCTTCCTAACTGACTGCATCTTTCGCTGGACGTCCGTTCACATATAGCGTGTCGTAGCATATCCATGCAGTTTTTCCCTGGTCCTTGGCCTTTTTCATTACCTTCACAAGCTCACGTCGATTTGCTGCCACTTCGGGCGGGAATTGTTCAGTTACATAGAGGTTTGTACCTTTCAATTTGTAGCTTGATTTCCTGACAAGTTCGCGATCCGTGAATGAATTGAATTTGCACACAATACGGCGGCGGTGATACCTTGCTGAAGCTTCTCCAGCTGTTGTGTGCTGTCCCATTATGTGGGCGCGTTCTATTTTCATATTGTCAACAATAGTGTGTGCAATAGCTAATTGCTCCTTCATTAGGTTCCTCACTATGTCTGTAGTTTGTTCTGGCTTTTCGTTGCCTAATTCAGACACGTTACCAAATATAATATTGTTCCGCATGGACTGTGCTTGCAGATACGTTACAGTATTCTAAACTCTATGTTGTACTGTGCCAGCTGGATACGTTTATCTTGATGGAAACCTGTAGCAAGTTCAACAGTATCTACTTTATCCTCTACGCGGTTAATATTCTCATCTGTAGTGCATATGTACCCACAACTTTTTAAGCTCTCTGTCAAAACTATCTACTTTCTGCTCTAACGTATCCAGAGTCTTAAGCTTTCTGTCCATATCACCAATTCTTAGATCAATCCGACACAGGAGTGCCAACACATCACTCAAACTCGTGCTGTCATTGACCTGGTCTTTCACACTCCCAGTTGCACAACAAACTGTCTTAACGGAACAACCAGCTTCATCCGTAACATTGTTACTCATACTTGCTTCTACAGACGGTGTTTCCTCACTTAGAGATTGCAGCACACTGAAGGAATTATTAGTGCTAATAGTTGCCTGTATATCACTAGTGTTTCTTTCATGAGATATTGGCTCTGGTTCACTTCCAATGTCGCCAGTTTGAAGTTCATCGCATGATGTCTCTGTTAGCCCAACATATTTGAGCACCTTACGTCGTCGCTTTCACTATTCATTTTCCGCTTGATATGCTTTTTCTTGACCATAGTTTACTAAACTAATGCAATGATAATTACTTTTAGTTACTAGCTGTATATAATCCCCTTACATAATGATAGCAACAGTGGTTTCAACAATGGTTACTATGCGTACGGTCAATTAAACACTGCTCTTATTCAATGATCCTTCAATCATCATTGCTAAACCGTTACACCGTTACACAAAGGATGTCTCACCAAGCTCACATTCCATTCCTTTTCATTATATATGTGACATAATGTTTCCTATTGTTTATCAATATTTTGTAATATCTTCGTTTATTTAAAATGTTTTATTTCCCAAGATGTCCGAATGTAAGGAATATTACTCACTGATGTATCCCTGTAAAATGTAACATTTTCAAAGTCCAATATGTCACATAATCTAATATTTAAACAGAGCTCCAAAACATACATCCGCTCACCACAATTTCACATAAGCATATATACATATATTACATGTCGTCTATTGTTGCAACCGTATATAATATTGAGCATGTATTATTTACTTTTCACAGCCATTATAGTGAAACTACGGATACGAGCTTGACAGGGATAAAATAAAGTGCAGACGGGTTGTGGTAGGGGTGGCAGAGAGGACGTTCTAGGAGTAGAAGCATCGGAAGAGGTAATTATAAATGTTCCATTTATGTTGAAGAAAACCCTTGCGGCATTTACAGATTGTCATTGAGCACATGGGTGTTGAGAGGATGCAGATTCTCCACCACCATAACCAGGACCTCTAAACCCAGCTGTTAGTACACAATATTGGTGCAGGTGTGGACATTGCAATGAGGTGGGGGCAGACTTGAACAAATAGTGTGGATGTCTGTCCAGCAACTGCATATCTATGCGCAACGTATGAATACATTCCAGTTATATATATAGAGCATCAGTCAAATATGACTGTGCCAGTGCAAGTCATAAATGTTTGGATGATATTTGCATCACTTAAAGTGTTACAAATGGAAGTTGATAGTGTGTGTGTTTTACGGATAATAAACGTCGTTATCGGTTGCCTATATGAGCTACACCTCTTGAAGAGATTAGTGATTTAGTGGATTGTGCAATGATACATACAGAGACGCATTCCAGAGTCTCCTCTGCCTCGTTTACGTGCACGGTTTAGAGTCGTATCCGAAAGACTATGATGTGAGTCATTTTAGTATGGCATAGTAGTGCGTCTAACATGCGTGTTGACCACTGGACCACTACATAACTGAAGTTGATTCTGATCACAAATTATTATTCACTTGTTTATAAGTAACCTCACGTATATAGTTGTGGCTGTCCGATTAACGCAGTAGTTAATGTGCTCGCTTCTCACAAATGCAACCCGAGTTCGATCCTCACACTTGGAAGTATGTGAGATGGTACGGTGATCACCAGATCAGAGAGGTGGGTTTTCTCCGGGTACTCCGGTTTCCTCAGACACGAATGACCACAAATACTCTGTCATCCGCTCCAACATGAGTGATTAATATAAGATGTTACAGCTTGTTTCCCAGTCATTGTTAAATAAATAAAGTATAAACTTAACCTCACAGAGTTGTCACAGGTGAGCTTCCATTGAGAGATAGAGATTTAATTAAAGGATTTTTACCTCCATTTCGTAGAGACCAAAATGACAGAAATGGTGGTGGCGGAATCTTAGTTTATGTTAAAGATGGGTTAAATGTGAAACGCCGTTATGATTTAGAAACGCATGATATTGAGGTTGTTGTTCTTGAAATATATTGTAAATATTGTAAACCATGTTTTGTTTGCAATGTGTATAGGCATCCTCACTCTAAAATAGAGTGGGACGACAGATTTGCATTGTTTATCGAAAATATGTTCTATGAAGATAAAGAAATAATTTATTAGGTGATTTCAATAGAAACCTCACTGATTGTTATACAAATGATGAATGGGCAAATTTGTATATCCCACTAGGTCTTACACAGTTAGTAACGGAACCTACTAGGGTAACTAGATCATCTGCATCTTTGATTGATCACATATATACTAACATGGAAGAAAACATTGCCAATATGTATGTACCAAAGCTTTCTATCAGTGATCATTACCCAGTATTCTGTAATCGTAGTCAACTTTTCAAATAATAAAAGTATGCATGAAACAATATCATATAGATCATTTAAAAACTTCAATGAGGAGTCCTTTTGCGAAGATTTACGTATTGCAGACTGGACCTTTGTTTATATATATATGATGATCCAAATGAAATATTAAATATGTGGTGTAAACTATTTTTAGAAATTGTACATAAGCATATTCCAATAAAAACTCAGCGAGTGAAACGGAAATATCAACCAGACTGGATAACAACAGAAATCTTAGATACTATGAAAGAACGCGATAAAATGAAGCAAGATAAATCAGAGCAAGGTGTTAATCAATATAAACTACTTAGAAACAAAGTGTCGGCAATGATTAATACAGCAATGAAAGAGTCATGTGAAAGAAAAATAGAGTCTGGTAAAGATAACCCACGTACTGTCTGGAAGATCTTTAAAGAGTTTGGTTCAGGAAAATCAACACAATTTGGAAACAATATTAACTCAATATACCATCAAGGATCTGATTACTCTCAAAATGTTGAAATGGCAAATATATTTAATGAATTCTTTGTCAATGTTGCATCTAATATCAAAGATCCAGTCCCTGATCACTTAAACTTTAACTATATAAAAGATTTTATTAATGAACATGTACCTGTTGATGTAGTGTTTGAAATACCAGAAGTTACACAGAGTAATATCAGAAAGCAATTACTCGAACTTAATATTTCTAAAGCTACTGGAAT